>CM068374.1:301150474-301650474 GCA_034769895.1 Magicicada septendecula | reverse complement strand
ACATTTTGAAGTCTGTCGGAAGTTGAGCTGTTCATAAATTTTGCACTCAAGGTAGAACAATTTGTCGTGCACTTTATTACCAGCAGCTTTTACAAGTTCTGCCAGCAGATTATCGATCCCAGGATGTATATTGAAATATACTTTCGCCAAGCCGAAATTTTTTCAAGCACGGTGATGTTAAAGCAGTTTGGACAGCAAACATGGGATAGAACAATTCTTTTATTCAGTCCTTAAAAAACGCTGAAGAGGAGAATACATAATAGAAGAAAGAAAAAAATAGTATTATAACAGAGGGACAAGAGGAATAGATGTAATTTATATAATCTGGGAGACAGTGTTTGCTGTGAAACTGTTTGTACTATACAAGAGAGAATTTACGTGCTCTTAATAATTAGTTAACTTTAGTTAATGAAGTAAGAACTGTGTTTTTTTATTTAACAATCTGAAAGCACTTTTGAAGCTTTAAAACTTCTTCGTCTTCTTCAGACTAGAAAATGCCTCTTCTGCCTCCAGCCATCTCTTCTCAGCCTTCTAGTACGCAGATCTCTATTTCCTATGGGCTTATATTTCATTCTTGTTTGGTCAGTTTTGGGTCTTTTTTCCTAATTGTTCTTTTCGTTGCAATTTTCAGTCCTATAATCTGTCATTCAAGTTAAATAAAACTTATATTTATCTTCAGTTCGTACGTGGTCGAATTAAGTGTGTGCCCCAAAAAACAATAAGACATATACGGACCGCCATAAATTTGTAAAAATTCCAATTTTGTCTCTCGATGGAGATTTTTGAATAAAAATACGATTATTTTAAGTCACATATCATCTGAAATTTAGCTAACTCAATATCTACATCATATCCATACCAGTCCCCAAATCGTTAGAATGGCTCACTTGGTCTATAGTTTGATGGGAAATTATTACTTTCATTGTTACTAATTTCTTACTTGGAATTGCTATTATTTCGTTTTTGCAGTCTTAATGCACACATACGAGGGGGGACCCAAAAGGAAAGAGAATTTTTCTCTGGCAGTTGGTAGAACGCTAGTTCCGACTTCTCCCGCTAGGTGCCTTCACTAGACACCATTTTGTATCAGTTGCCCTAGCGGCATTGTTGTGGAAACATTAGCGCGGTCAGTGTGACTATTTTTTGTAAGCGCTGTTTCACGTTTTCGGCGATTTTTCAATGGCAGACATTAAATACCAACGTGCTAACATCAGGTTCTGTTTCCTGTTAGGGAAATCAGCAGCAGAAACTGTCGCAATGTTCGAGATAACGGCTGATTCTGATTGTACTACCCTCAGAACATGAAGAAAAGTCATTTTTCGAAAAGTGTCTGTGTGTGTGTGTGTCTGTCTGTCTGTCTGTGTGTAGAATTTTTTCTACGACGAACGATAACTGCCGCACATTCAAACAGAATAAAATAATGTTTTGCATACGTCCCTGAATTGTAGAGGACTCAAGGTCTACTGTTTTTAGTGAAGATCGGTTAAGGGAAAGGGGTAGTTTACCTGCAACGTTTTTTGTTTTAACAAGGGTAATTTTTCCTATGACGAACGATAACTGCCGTAAATTCAAACAGAATCAAATAATTTTTTACATATTTTCCTATGTTGTAGAGGACTCAAGGCCTATTGATTTTGGTGAAGATCGGTTACGGGGAAAGGGTAGTTTACCTGAAACATTTTATGTTTTAACAAGAGTAAAGTACTTAATTTTTATAATTAAAGTATCCTGATAAGAAGATCATAATAATCCACTGTAGAAACGTAGATGAAATATCTATAAATGAAGAGGCTAGTTGAACGGGGTGGGAGTAATTTTCTATAAATGAAAGTTATAGTTGAAAGGGGTAATTTTTTATATGTGTACTACGTTATGCGCAACAAAGAAGTAGTTTGTTGTTAAAATTCCTTCCCGTCCTGATTGGGCGTAGACCAATGTTTTCTGCAAAATCAGACGTTTCGGCAGTGGCATCGATTTCCACCATCAGTGAAAATCGAGTGCGATAACGTGAGGTGGTATACGTTAGTGACCACGGTACTGTGGTTAAGGCTGAAGCAGTAGTAGAAAGAAGTAGTTTCTATGGAAATATTTCATTTCGAAAATGATTTTAAATATAAATCTTAGAACATGGAAGTCATGTATGGTTCTCCATAACGATATTTTTCTTTTGAGATAAGGTGCTCTGAAACAGTTCGGCACTATTATTTATTATTATTGCATATATTTAATAGACATTATCCACCAGACATGTTTCCGTATAATTATTAAAATATTTCGGTTTGCTTTAAAAAAAAAAAAAAAAAATTCGACCAGTTAAACGTTAGAATGTATTAACACACTGAGCTACGAGTGGAAGTGAGAATCAATAATTATTTGCGAAGTCAATTTACAGATTTATTTCATCAAGTAATAAATATTCCGCTTTGTAATTTGGAAGTAATGATTAAAGAGATAGGAGAAAACTATAATTTGAAAGAAATCGATGCTAATTTCAACGATTTCTCTCTGCATGTTGAAATCTTATAAAAAGTACAGTAAGACTTGAAGAGCCAAAGCCACACACACACACACACACACACACACACACACACACACACACACACACACACACACACACACACACACACACACACACACACACACACACACACACACACACACACACACACACACACACACACACACACACACACACACACACACACACACACACACACACACACACACACACACACACACACACACACACACACACACACACACACACACACACACACACACACACACACACACACACACACACACACACACACACACACACACACACACACACACACACACACACACACACACACACACACACACACACAGTTTTTATGGTATGCTCATTCCGGGCTCGGCTGTTAGGCTTCTCTGTTTTACTCGCATGTTTCGTCAGATTCTTTGAATCCATTAACTTTTCACAAGAGGGGATATATCTTCCTCAATATCCTCAAATTATGATAGTTATTTGCTAGGTGGTTACTTTTTAGTTTTTGTGCTATTATTTTTGCTAATTTGTGTGTAGGTGTTTTTTTAAAGTTGATTAATGGTCGTATTGGGTTGTTTAATTTGTGTATTTTTATTAGGCTATTCATTTTAGGTGGTCTGTATTATTATTTATATATATGTCTGTATTTTTATTGTTGAAAATTGTTTTTAGCTGTTTTTACTAGTTTTATTGTCTGTTTAAGATATTTTTCTGTTGGATCCTTAATTAGTTGTATGCATTTATTATTGTTGATGAAATCTTCAGTTTTCCTGATGGACAGTAATGTGGTAATTTTCGCATTAATAGGTTGGCTAATCTGTGCTTTCTGATATTGCGCTATCATGTTTATACAACGTTCAACCTTACAGTTGTCCGAGCTCCGGCTGGCGACAGACGTCATTATGATTATTTTCTAAAACTTCCGGGCTGAAAGGCCGTGGTCGATTGCTTAAAAAGCCACCGGTGGTGCGGCCGAAACGTTTAGCAGCATTTTAAGCAATCGACCACGGCCTTTCAGCCCGGAAGTTTTAGAAAATAATCGTAATGACACCGGCCGTGAAAGCCTACGCACTAAGACGTCATTACGTTTGCTCGCTTGTTCTGTCATCATCATTTTTCTTGTCGTCAGACAATCATTGTAGGCCTTAGGCCACAACACATATTGCCTACTTGCAATGAATTAGCAATACATTGCTAATTCTATTTCATGTAGCTTGAGTGCCGCGTACTCGCGCCTCAAGTCTTACGACAATTCATACGACATTCGTCTAGGCCTTAGGCCTTAACGTTTTAATCTGAGTGCCGCACATTTGCGCCTCATCTAACATGTAGCGTTCTTAACGACTCTGTTTACTCAAAATCAAATTGTTCAAACTTAGCCAATCTCAACACCATGATATAAGTGTACAGAACTTAATAAACGTATTATACAGTCCACTATCGTCATTATTCTGCATCCTGGCAATAGCACCACAAGCATCATTCTTCCTAACATTAACATTTTTTTTGGTCCTATCGGGCCGCATCTTAACATTTTTTTGGTCCTATCGGGCCGCATCTTAACTTTTTTTTGGTCCTCACGGGACGGATTATACATTTTTTTGGTCGCTCCGTGCCTGGATTCGTCATTCACCTCTTGCAACATATTCTAGCGGTTTCATCATTTTTCTGCCCCAATTTCTGGCCATCACGGGCGATTCAGCACATTCGCTGATCCGACCGTCTCGGGACTTACTTCAGCATTTCTTTCATCGCCATTGAGCCTCGTGACGACATCATTGCAAGAACATCCATGTGCTAGCGTCTACACTCCAGTTTGAGCAGTCATCTCTACGGTCTGTTGTTTGCCATCTTCTCCACGACTTCGACGCTCCAGGACATCGCATAGCAGGTACCACATCATTAACAGGTGCGTACAATGGCTGAAGAAGGCCTCAAAGTGTTTGTCAGAAAGAGAGGCGGCATAAAGTCTGCCATAGTGCGTATTAATTCGGCTATCATTAGCTTTGATAAAAACACTAACACAAAACATTTTTTAACAGTTAGACTCGAAAGTCTAAAAAGCTTGGCAACAAAATACGATGAGGTACAGTCCGAAATTGAACTCATTTCTAAAGACATAAACGCTGCTCAAGAAGACCGAATTGAGGTTGAAGAGCTGTTATATTCAACAGAAGCCAATATCTTGCAGTTGATAGAAAGCTTCAACGTTCAGACTGTATCTCCCGTATTAACAAGCAACATACAATTAAAACCGATAAGTTTGCCCTGCTTCACAGGTAATATCTTAGAATGGCAGCACTTCTATTCAATATTTCTGGACTTGGTGCACGCCAGATCTGATTTAACCTCAGTGCAGAAATTAAACTATTTGTATTCGTCTCTGAAAAATGAGCCGCTAGATTTAATTAAGGCATTACCTATTTGTAACGAAAACTACTCGATAGCGTTGAGTTTGCTGTCCGTTAGATATGACAACAAATTCATACTAGCTAAGTATTATATTCAGAATTTACTTGAAGTAAAGTCAACAGTTAAGGACTCTGTCCAAAGTTTGGCAGAATTCATAAATACAATAACGTCTTCCGTTAATTCACTGGCGGCCATGCAACTGTCAGTGGATTCATTCGAGCTTATCACTGTACAATTATTGTCAGCAAAACTGGACCATACCACGTTTAAATTATGGAAGGAGTCTATAGACCCCGATAATCTTCCTAACTTTCAAGGTTTCACTCAGTTTTTAAACGCACGTAGACAGTTGCTAGAAAATACACTGCCTATCGATGCCGGACAGCAGCTCAACAAGTCAACTTTAAGATTCAATAAATCTGACAAACATAAATCACGAAACTCTGCTGGCAGCACTGCATTTAAAAGTTATCACTCAGCTTCAAACAATTATTTATGCTTATGCTGTAAATCTAGTCATCCAATTTACATGTGTGACAAATTTCGTGCATTAAGCACATCAGAACGAGGGCAATTTATATTAAATCATAAAATCTGTACAAATTGTTTAAGACCAGATCATTTCTCATCTAATTGTAAGATTAAACAATCATGTAAGATCTGCTCAAAACGACACCATACATTGTTGCACATAAACAATGTGTCAAAGCCAGTTTCTGCCAGCAGCAGTAACTACTGTTCACTTAAATTACAATCTACAAATAATATTCTTTTATCAACAGCAATTGTGTTTGTCATCGACCAGGCTGGCAATAGACAACCCGCAAGAGTTCTATTAGATGCGGGGTCACAAATAAATTTTTGTACGGAATCATTTGCCAAGAAATTACGGCTTAACTTGACTAAGTCTAACATACCGATTACAGGTATAAATAATACCGCTTGTTGTGCCACTAAGTTAGCGTCTATACGCATTATCTCACGCTATCAAAGATTTAGTTTCCAAGCAACATGTGCGGTCTTATCTGCATTAACTCATAAATTGCCAGCACAATCTTTTGACATAAATCAGTTTAATGTCCCAGATAACGTTTATCTAGCGGATCCACACTTCAACATTTCAGCTGACATTGATATACTGTTAGGAGCGCAATTTTATTTAGATTTAATTTTACCTAATAAATATGTAAGAGGTTCTCATTTCCCTACTATACAAGAAACAAAGTTAGGCTATATTCTAGCCGGCAATCTGCCCAAACACTGCCATTATAAGGGTCCTGCTGTTTCGTTCCTGGCTAGGAACAACGACAGTCAAATCCTAGCGTCTCTCGAGAAATTTTGGGAGACCGAAACTATCCCTGATAATACACCCATTAACAACGAGTCAGCTTGTGAGGAGCATTTCGTTAAGTCTACTCATCGCAATCAGGAGGGTAGGTTCGTGGTCTCGCTACCATTTAAGTCTGACAATCCCCAGTTGGGTGAGTCCTATGCTACCGTTTGTTTGTCTCAATCTTCCGAGTCCAATCTTTTTCCACCCTTTTTACCTTCTAATCTGTCGTCTTCTGAATTCACTGCGGAGGAGAAACAAACCCCCAAACTTTCTTTAATGTCTACCTTAGCCATTGATCTTTCAAAGGACTTTTCTTCGTTGCACCGTCTGACTCGCGTATACTCTTACTGCTTTCGATTTATCAAAAATATTAGACTCTCTAGTGCTGAGAAAAACTCGGGCGCTCTTACCCCCGTTGAAATTTATTCCACTCTTAATTTTTTCATAAAACAATCTCAATCGATCCACTTCGCTGCCGAGATTAATTGTCTTCGTAATGGGTCTTCTGTCTCTATTAGGAGTAAGTTGTCTTCTCTGGACCCGTTTCTTGATGAGTCTGGCGTAATACGCGTCGGCGGACGATTACAGCAGTCGCAACTACCTTATGACAATAAGCATCCTATTGTCTTGCATCCATCGGCTCATATTACTCGCCTTATTATTGAACGCGAACACATTCGTCTACTCCACGCTGGTGCTCAACTCGTGCATCACTCACTTCGTCAACGTTGGTGGATCATTAACGCCAAGATAGTCATTCGCTCTATCATTCGTAGATGCGTCAAGTGTCTCAGGTTTAGTGCCAAACATCAGGTTCAGAGGCTTGGTATTTTGTCATCTCTCAGAGTCACTCCTTCGCGGCCGTTTCTATTCTGCGCAGTTGACTATGGTGGTCCCTTCATGATTCGTCATGGCGGGCAGAAATCTAGGACTCTGTCAAAATCGTACGTGTCTTTGTTCATCTGCCTAGCAACTAGGGCTATTCATTTGGAATTAGTTTCCGACCTTACAGCCAACGCGTTTATAGCTGCCTTACGTTGTTTCATGTCCCGTAGGGGCATACCCAGCCAGTTATATTCTGATAATGGCACGAACTTTAGGAAGGCCAGCAATGTTTTGCATGACCTTTACAATCTTTGGCATAATAAGGATGCCACCTCATCAATCCAATCCTTTACGACCTCTCAGGGTATTACATGGTCATTTATTCCGCCCTCATCACCTCATTTTGGTGGTCTTTGGGAGAGCGGTATAAAGAGTTTAAAGTATCACTTGCGCCGCGTGGTAGGCAAGTCTATACTCACCTTCGAGGAGTTTACGACAGTTTTGTCTCAGATAGAGGCATGTCTAAACTCACGTCCATTATTTGCCGTTTCATCGGATGTAAATGATCCGGTGGCCATTTTTTGATTTGCGCACCATTAACGGCGTTACCTGATCCAGACTTATCTCACATTCCCATCTCTCGTCTTGGACGTTGGCAACTTCTCCAGAAGTTTGTCCAAGTCATTTGGAAGGCTTGGTCTCGCGACTACTTACATCAATTACAACAACGTCACAAATGGAAATTCGCCAAGGACAACGTTTCCATTGGTGACCTGGTTTTACTGATTGAGGAAAACTTACCTCCATTAGCGTGGAAATTTGATGTAATTACCGCCACATTTCCCAGCCCAGACAACTTAATTAGAGTAGTTGCCGCACCTATCGCAGACCAATCCATAAATTATGTTTGGTCCCTACTAGGGACGAACAGTAAAAAAAGGAGAGTTTATTTTCCTTTGTATATATTTGTCAAAAATACATAAATCAGATGTTCTAAGAAGATTTTGTTAGTTATAAGCACCTTTGTTTTTAGCATAAGCTTTAATTTGTATATTTTTGATTCAGAAACTGTTTGTTTTTTTCAAGCAAGTGTCAGTTTATTTAATATGCAAAGCTTTAATTATTATTTTGTATTTTCGTATATACAACATTTGATTTATGCCTCATGTCTTTGCTTACTATTGTTTTTATGTAAAAATTTTGGTATAATATTCGCATGGTCTGCAGCTATACAAACCATGTATGCATTTTCTCGCACATTTTGTCAATATGTGTGATATTTTGTTACTCTGTGAATTTATTTCTCAAAATTGTTCAACACATGTATTACATTTTGTAATTATCTAAACCTATTTCTATTGTATTTATTATGTATAACTTGTATCTATATAAAACACATTGTTTTATCCGCATTTACTGTCTATAACCATACGCCACGCCTATATTTTTATATTGTATTTTGTATTGGTATTTGTGTTCATGTATTGCACAATTATTATTCATGCTTTAATTATGACATACAAGTCATTACACTTTGTGCTTACAATCATTCAACTATGTATAGCTTGTCTTTACATGTATAATTTTATAACAATTTTGTTTGTTCATTGTATTCATACTATTGTATAGATCTACTGGCCTTATCTGGTTCAAGCCATTATGACTTGCACAAATGTTACAATTTATCGGGCCCATCATGTGATGAGTCACCGATTACATACAATATATATTGCCAATACATTGCTAATCTTGCATTTATACTCATGTATAATCAGGTTGCAAGCCGACTTTGGCCTGTTCAACTCTTATCATCATTCAAGCTTATCTCTAAACAGTTAATGTCATAACTGTTATCTAAGATTCAAACTCAAGGTTCAGTACAACTTATTGAGATTGACTTTATTATTAAGAACTCTGTATTTTTCTATAATAAGTTATTAAATGTATTAAAAAATCCTTTGATTTTTGCGGGCAGTTATGGACAGTAATGTGATAATTTTCGCATTAATAGGGTGGCTAATCTGTGCTTTCTGATATTGCGCTATCATGTTTATACAACGTTCAACCTTACAGTTGTCCGAGCTACGGCTGGCGACAGACGTCATTACGTTTGCTCGCTTGTTCTGTCATCATCATTTTTCTTGTCGTCAGACAATCATTGTAGGCCTTAGGCCACAACACATATTGCCTACTTGCAATGAATTAGCAATACATTGCTAATTCTATTTCATGTAGCTTGAGTGCCGCGTACTCGCGCCTCAAGTCTTACGACAATTCATACGACATTCGTCTAGGCCTTAGGCCTTAACGTTTTAATCTGAGTGCCGCACATTTGCGCCTCATCTAACATGTAGCGTTCTTAACGACTCTGTTTATTCAAAATCAAATTGTTCAGACTTAGCCAATCTCAACACCATGATATAAGTGTACAGAACTTAATAAACGTATTATACAGTCTACTATCGTCATTATTCTGCATCCTGGAAATAGCACCACAAGCATCATTCTTCCTAACATTAACATTTTTTTTTTTGGTCCTATCGGGCCGCATCTTAACACCTGATGTAATCTGTTTTGTCTATAATTACAGTTGCTTGACTTTTGTCGGCTCTAGTTATAATTAAATTGTTGTTAATTACTTTATTTTTAATTTCTTTTATTATTTTATTATCTTGCTTCTGTTTAGATCTGTTTTTATTTCAGTAGTAATTATTTTTTTAATTATATGTGTTGCTTCTGTTCGTTTTTCTTCTTGTATATTTTATTGTATTAGGTTAATGGCATATTCTGTTTCTACTATTAAATTTTCTAAGTTTTTAGTTAGGTTAGTTTTTGTTATGTTGTTTAAATATTCTGTTTCTTTTTTGTTAAATTCTGTGATGCTTAGGTTTAATAGTTCGTGGATAAAATGTGTATTTATTTTTGTTTTTTGTTTTGATTTTTGTTGTGTTGTTTTAATGTGTTGAGTTTTTTGTTTATTGTTATTGTCTTTTTCAAATTTTATTTTACTTTCTATATCATTGCATTTATTATTCCATGTAACTGGATGTAATAAACTTGTTAGTTCTAACTGTAATTATAGACAAAACAGATTACATAAAAAAACTGAAGACAGTAATCAACAATAATAAACGCATACAACTAAATAAAGATCCAACAGAAAAATATCTGAAACAGACAATAAAACTAGTAACAACTGCCAAAAACTTTTTCAACAATAAAAATACAGACATAGTACAGATAAATAATAATCCAGAACCACCTAAAATGAATAGCCTAATAAAAATAAACAAATTAAACAACGCAATACGACCATTAATCAACTTAAAAAAAGCACCTACATACAAAATAGCAAAAATAATAGCACAAAAACTAAAAATTAACCACCTAACAAATAACTATAATAACATAAAAAATACATACGAATTAATAGAAAAATTAAAGGTAGTAAATAAAGATGAAAATACATTTATCACATCATATGATATCACAAATATCCCAGTAGATGAAACAATAGAGATAATAATAAAGAAAATTAAAAAACAAATGAAGACACACAATATATAACTGAAATAAAAAATAGCCTCCATCTAATACTAAAATAAAATTACTTTGAATTCAGTAGCAAAATTTATCGGCAACAAGAAGGTCTGGCAATGGGATCTCCATTATCTAGCATAATAGAAGAAATATTCTTACAACACAGATACCAAAATACAAAATATTATAAATTCATTTGATCCAAATGGCATATGGATAAGATATGTAGATTACGGGCTATATGTATCAAATAACGAAAATATAAATGCAGATAACATATTACAACAAATCAATAACATACATCCAAAAATACAATTCACAGAAGAAAAAGAAAAACATAATAAAATCAACTATTTAGACATAACCATTACACGAAACAATAACCATCCACAATATGCAATATACAGAAAACCAATTTCCACTAACATCATTATACCTAACCATTCTGACCACCCACTACAACATAAAATGGTACCATTCTCTTCACTATTTAACAGGATGTACAAAATACCCCTAAACAAGCAGGAAACAGGCAAAGAAAGAAATATAATATACCAAATTGCTTATGAAAATGGATACAACAAAAACACTGTAAATAAAATAGAAAATAAAATCAAATATAAAATAAAAACTGAACAATTAAGAATCAATCAAAATTAACAACAAATAAATAATAACAACAATAAAAAATGGGGTACATTCACATACATAAATAATAAAATGACAAAACTAACAAAACTATTTAAAAACACAGTCACTAAAATAGCATACAAAACTAATAAAAATAATTTACAAAAACTAACTAACCCACACAACAAAGATAATACAACAACTAATGGTATATACAAAATTGAGTGCCAAGATTGCACTAAATGTTACATAGGACAAACAAAAAAACAAACTGAAAAAACGTTATTTTGAACATCTAAACGCATACAAGAAACCAGAAATGTATAAATCTAATTTGGCCACACGTGCAATAAACATTGGAGATGAATTCCCAGACATAACCAACATGACACTAATAAAACACATACCACACCATAATGAAACATTTGAGAAAATTTACAAATATACAAACACAAAACAAACCAATAGATGAAAAAATACAAATCAATACAAAACATGATACAATTTTCAAAGCACTTCACATCGAAAATACACAAAATACTAATATATACACCATAATCACATACAATAATAACAATTTAAAAAACAAAAAACCAATGGGAAGCCATAACAACAGCCAACCAGCACACAGGTGCTCCACAAGATTCAAAATTAGGAACGCTGATGATGGTAACACTAAGAGTCCCGCAACATGTTCCAAATAAGGGAAAAATAACATCTTGAGTTAAATAAATATAAATTTTAAATATATTATATACATCAAGAAATAGTCTGTAGCAAAAAGTGTTAGAATGTGTATATATATATATATATATATATATATATATATATTGTAATAAACAAATTACAATTGTGTTTGTCACTTATGTGTTTCCACGTTAAGCCCCACGTTGCAGGCGGCAATTTGTAATAAATAAATGTCTTATGTGTGTGTTACAAATATATCTTATACAGCTCTGTAAATTATTTGTTTATTTATGTAAAATTTTCTTTCTCAGTATTAATCTTCAGCCCCACTGTTGGGTTCGCCAATTTGAAATAAAACGGTTATGAGTAGTCCTTCTTAATTCAGCCCCACGTTGTGAGCGTCAATTTGTAACGATTATAATGTTGTTACCTGTTTTAATTAATGTGTTATTAATTAGTATATCTATTCGGTTGTTACCGATGAAACCTCCTGAAAATATATTATTAGACAAATATAATTATAATTATGTTCTTTTAACTTATAATCGTACTACGATATAGGTTTAACTTAGTATTCAGTAGTTGGGTAATATTAGCGATATCTGTAGTGTATTGACTGAATGTAATGAATATTCTTGTCAACCCTAGTCCCTCGCTGTTAGAAAATTCTATTCAAAATTTGTACTGAAAACACGCTAGTTCGGCAATCTCCCGTTCCACCAGCTGTAAGCACTTAGCGCTGTTATTTATAATAATCGTGTTTCTAGGTTAGCTGTTCATCGGGTTTGAATCAACCTTTTATTGTAAATTATTCCAACCACTACATATAGTATCTATTCTGCAATAACTTCAAACCTTATCTCATACAATAAAGATCCTTTATTAATTTTATCTATTAATTCACAGTCACCGTTATCTCCAAAATAATAATATTATCAAATCGATCACACAAAAATATATCGATTGTCAATTAATCAAATTCCATTGACTTATACAAATGAAAAATAACAATAAATAGTTCTTATCCCAGGGTTCGTAAGATTCTTGGAACCATTAGTAAGGCCAGGTAAAATGCACAATTAAGATTACTCAAGTATTACAAAACAAAATTATTAACTCTAAATATATTGAAATTAAAATAGGTTGTTTTTTACCGAGTCGACGAAACTCCGACTGGCTGTGGACGTCTGTAAACAGTTAGCGAGGCTCAGCTTAAATCACCTTCATCCAGTAAAAAGTGTTCTGGCCATTAATAAAATTGATTGTGGAGTATACTGGGAAGCTCTCAGGAATTCTTCTGGCTGCTGTTCTTCTCCTATGATCTTGATAATTGTCGGTCTCGGTGAAATGAAAATAGTATCCCAGCTTCTTCTGCAAGTGAAGGTTAACTCTGCAAAACGAGGTCTTCTTGTCTTCTCAATAATTCCGTTAGTTTCGGACTTTAATTCTCTTAACTGATCTTCTGGTTATAGGAGAAATCGTTTTAATACCGAATCCAGCGGAATTATTCTGGTGAATGAGGTGAGGGGTTTTCAACTCTTTTTAAATGTATTCAGTTATAATTTGGAAGTCAATTTAGTTTTATTACTCATCAGTATTATGATAGAAATAGGTTTCAAAGAGGGTTTTTAAATTTTGATTCATATTTTCTTCAGAATTTATTATTCATTTTTTTAAATGTATCTACCCATCTCAACTCAATAGCTTGTAACAATCAGAACGAATGATTCAATATAAACAACTCATGTCCATTTCAGTTGCCTTAACAACCACTTTTTCCTGTCATTGGGTGAAATTAGATATCCTAGAGCCAGAATTATAGAATATTACTACTCTTTTTCAATAAAATACTCCATGCTTGGAATAATATTAAATTACCCAAAATTCTCACCTAACCTTCCTTCTTAAACAGTAAATGTTTTGCCATAGTTTCATTGAACTGGACTTCTTAAAAAGGTATTAATTTCCTTTCAAAAATATGAAATTTAGGCCTATAGGTTTTCTTACAACCGTTATAATATTATTTGGTTTTTTAACTTAATTTTCTTTTACCTGACCTACTGTACAATTAATTATTGGTTAATGGTTAATTACATTAATTTTAATTTCCTGGTGTTTACTTTATTACATAAATTAACTGGTCCTGGAACCCTTCATTAGTTTACAATATAATTATCAGAACTACTTGTCAAACCTTAAACACTGATTGCCCTCCTGGCCAAGTTTACAAACATTAATTAAAACAACAGCATTATTCAATTTTAGACAATACTTAAAACTTAGTATAATGCCTAACACAGGTAACTATACTTGATTGTCTAAAGACAAATTTAACATAAATACAAACATTATTATTGATGAAGTATTCCTATTAAACAACATCAGTTCACTCTTACCATACTCAAAACAAAACATAAACATTCTGTGAACATTAACATTCTACAGTATAAAAACAAGCACAATTTATTATATTAACTATTAATTGGTATGGTTTTTTATATTCAACATTAATTATCGCATCTTTTGACTTGAGATACTTCTCAAATGCATTAACTACTGAGCAACCTTAATTCAGGGTATGGTCCTTGACCATAGTTAATTCAATTTTTTATGTAACGTTGGGGACCTCAACTCTGTTACGTTACAATATATATACCATTACCATCTCTCAACATTACCAGAGACCAACAAGAAACCTTAATAGCATCCAGCCAACACACAAATACTTCACCAGACGCAAGATCGCGAAGGGTGAAGATGAGAGCACGGGAGCTCTCGAAACATGTTCCAAATAAAGAAAAATAACATCTTGAGGTAATATAAATATAAATTTTAAATACTATAAAATTATATATAAAACAAGACAAAATTCAAAATGGAAATAATGTAAATTTAATAAGTATAAATTTAGAAAAGAATAAGTAAAAAGTAAAAATAAAAGAAATGAAAAAGTGAAAAAAAAGTATTCCTACTAGACATGGTGAGACCTTAACCTTATATTAAAAAGCACTGTTTACTACTACACAACACCAAGAATAACTTCACCAACACTTCTTAACAACACAATAGTGAAAGAAAGCAGAGAATTAACTATAATTACAGTGAACACTACAAATAAAATCATTTATTTTAAAAGAAACAGTGACATAAAATATTCGGATTATTTGAGGTGGAACACAAGTGGCCATCAGTAGAGGGAAAATGATGATTCTGACTCAAGTACCGTTATTCCCCCACCACCACCGCTGGACCAGCAGCATCGACCAATCAAATTGCATGGCGCCTTTCGCGCGCCAAGTTCAAATATATGCAGCCTTTCGCGAGCCTAGATCAAAGAGATGCCGCCGTTCCCAATTTTTTTATTTTTTTTTATTTGATATTTTTATTTTTTTAATTAAATTGATTTGCATATCCGTGAATATATGCAGCCTTTCGCGAGCCTAGATCACTTTCACTTTCTACTGGACCACAGCATCCGCGACTTTTTCGCTGATCTGTGTCAAGATCCGCGACTTTTTCGCGTATCTGGACCACAGCATCCGTGTTATTTTTTTTATATGCAGCCTTTCGCGAGCCTAGATCACTTTCACTTTCTACTGGACCACAGCATCCGCGACTTTTTCGCTGATCTGTGTCAAGATCCGCGACTTTTTCGCGTATCTGGACCACAGCATCCGCGAATATAATTTTTTATTTTTTTATATGCCGCCTTTCGCGAGCTTAGATCACTTTCACTTTCTATCATTATAGTGTATATATTAAATATATGAACAGGGTTACCAACCTTGCATGAGTTCAAATTTGTTATAATGTATATTAAATCTATATGATCAGGTTTACCAACCTATGTATGGGTTCAAACTTGATATGTGTGTGTATTATAGTGTATATTAAAATATATGATCAGGGTTACCAACCTTGCATGAGTTCAAATTTGTTGTAATGTATATTAAATCTATATGATCAGGTTTACCAAGTATCCCTCCTCAGACGCTGGTGTTACTTTGCATTTTTGCATTAAATATATATATCGTAAACAATGAAATAATAATATTTCGTCATTGTAAGATTTTAATAAAACAATTATCAGTTTAAATTCTCTCTCACACTTGTTGTGTATGTTTCTCTCTCTATGGTCAGTACCGCGCGCATGTATATGAAATTAGAAAGTTTATATTTATTCGACAAATATTAACGCCCTCTCTCTCTCTCTCTCGCTCGCAGACGTCGGAAGCAATTCAAGGTCATTGACACGACTTTACACTGACACATTGCAGTCTCTCTCTCTCTCTCTCTCTCTCTCTCTCTCTCTCTCTCTCTCTCGCTCTCTCTCTCTCTCTGGGTTAAGCTGGTGTTGTACGTTACTAAAATCATAGCAAATATTTTCATTCTAAGCATGTATTACTGTTTAGTAATAATTACAGCCCCAACAAAGGATATATAAGTTTGTGTACATGGATTGTATATTGCAAGTACAGAATTATTATTTAAATCCGATATCTGTTTTTATTAAAATCATACAATGTCAAAAGAGGATAGTTGTCTGTTACGAACCAGTACTAACTCTCCTATATGGCCGTCGCTCGCATCATCCGTATTTAAAGTTCGCTACTTCCAGTACACATGGCCTCTGTAACAGATTTGGTCTCCAACAGGTGTGATTCGAACGGGAAAGTTTGCAAGGATGAGACGTAGGGTAATCCGATGTGTCAAAAACGTGAAGGTCCTTCTTCATATCAGCATACGCGCTGACAGTAATTATGTGAACTTCAAAGGGTTCAAATATTTCAAAATAAAAAATACAGAATATATGAAATGTATATTTACAAATAAAAAAAAAATATTACATATTATCAAACAATGGCACATAATATTCATCCACCCAATCCTCTATAAATCGACCATAATTAACTCCCCCAGCATGATTGTTAATAAACCTCGTGTAAATATTTGCTAAGTCTTTATTTTTTTTAATTTCTGTTTCAGTATGAGACTGACAATCGGTGCGCTGTTGTTGTAATAGCTCCCTGTTTCGTGCCACCTCAGTCGCTCGCCTTTCTAACCAATCTGAGGCGTAACTTTCAAAACAGTCAACGGGAGACATACTTGTCTGAAACAAAGACATTCTCAGTGTTTTATCACACACATACAAACACATTGCGGTCTCTCTCTCTCTCTCTCTCTCTCTCTCTCTCTCACACACACACACACACACACACACACACACACACACACACACACACACACACACACACACACACACACACACGTACAAACACTTTAGCGAGCACGAAGTTCCCATATTTTGTGTCTACATTTGTTAAGACCACGATGGGATATTTTTTTATTTACCATCAATTCTGACCACTTGATATTGCGTAAACGTGTTTGCTCTACCCAAATATCTTCACACAATAAAGGCCACGCCTCGGTCATTACGAATAATGTTTATACAAAAGTTATATTTTAATATATGAAACAGGAATAATCATGCATATTAGAGTTTACCTTAGTTTTTCATAAAGTATTATTTTAATAATTGATGGCTTACATTTTATGTACGTACAGTATCTATTTATCGACATATAAATTGTAGTAGCAATAATAATAATAAGTGATATTTACAATGAAACTATTTTCAAATAAAAATGATGTTGGTTCGACAACCTTTTTGTTTTAAGACTATAACAAGAATGAGACCTGAATCAACTCTCTCTCTCTCACACACACACACACACACACACACACACATTTAGTATGAATAGACGCGTCTTTGTTAGTAAAATGTAATGCTGTAATCATTAATAGCGTTGTGATGGGGGTCGACTGCATGTGATGTTTGTAAAAATTGTTTACGCATTTTAGGTATGGTTTATCTATTTAATACGTGCAATTTTAACTAATCTGTCTTGGAGGATAACCTATTTTTCCTTCTTTTCTACAGATAACAGTTGCTTTGATCAGAAACATTACCAGAGAACAACGTCCTCCTAAAGATAAATTTACCAGAGCTCAAAACAGTACAAAGTCATACTTTTGGTGAAGAAAATCACGTCAACAACAACAAAAGTTGTTTGTGTTTCAACAGCTACAAACAATAATTAATTTTCTTACACTAGTAAACATTTTGTTGTAATTGTTTCAATTAAAGGAAACATATATATTCGTTGAGAAAATCTGTTGTGGGTGGACGAAACATGTGTCTGAATTAATAAATTTTCTCTCTGCATAGTAGTCATATACATTATGTGCTATATATATATACAAAAGGCTTTCAACGTGTTTGTCATTTCAACCAATTTGTACTGCGCTCTAATTGTATAAAAATAACTGTACCGCTCCATACAACTGAGAATAAATACCTTGTGTACGTTGTCTAAATCAGACGCTCTATAATAATAATAAGTGATATTTACAATGAAACTGTTTTCAAATAAAAATGATGTTGGTTCGACAACCTTTTTGTTTTAAGACTATAACAAGAATGAGACCTGGCTCCCCCTCTCTCTCTCACACACATACACACACACACACATTTAGTATGAACAGACGTGTCTTTGTTAGTAATATGTACAAATCACATGACTTTATGTGAACTTCAAAGGGTTCAAATGTTTCAAATAAAATATAGAATATATGAAATGTATATTTACAAATAAAATAAAATATATTACATATTATGAATTTTTTTAATTTGTGAAGCAATCTTCAAGACGCTCTTCTTCTTCATTTGGTACTACATTAAGCCAGTCCTTGGACTTCACGTTTATGGGGGTTTCATAAACATAAAGATCACTACCACCAATAATTTGTGGTACAATACTTCTGTTTAATGGTAGTACCGCGCTCTAATTGTGTAAAAATAACCGAGAATAAATCCATGCAAACATACACACACACACACACACACACAACGATGTTTCTACTTATTTGAACAAGTCCTGTATTAAATGCACTTGTTAATGTTTTAATGTGAACAATTTTACGTTTAAATAAAATCTGTACATACAATAAAATTATGTTTCAGTATTAAAGATATAAATATTACTGTTTTATTAATTTAAAATACCATATAATTGCTTACGCTTGACAAATATGAGAAAAGACATACTTTACGGAATTTCTTGAAATTTTTGCAGTTAGTCTTCTGCTCATGTGTACTGGTAGTCTGTTTGGGTACGGTTAACCATTTAAATTCAATGTTCTTGTTGTTAACCTTCTGCTCCTGTCCCTCTCGTTTACTGGTGGTATGTTTGGCTACAGTTAACCATTTAGGTTAAATGTTCTGAGAAGTATTCATCATCTTCTTGTTCCTATAATAACAGTACCTGCTTCAGTACTATATATATTATGTGCTATATATACATAAGGCTTTCAACCAAATTGTACCGAGATCTAATCGTGTAAGAATAACTGAGAATAAATCCATACAAACATACACACACGCACACACACACACACACACACACACACACACACAAAACCAATGAACTGTCTCTTGACATCGTTTAGAAATTGACATGACAGAGAAAATTTTCATGTTCCACCTTGTACCGAGATCTAATTGTGTGTAAGAATAACTGTACCGTCACATACAACTGAGAATAAACATACACACACACACACGCACACACTTTACGATGTTTTTACTTATTTGAACAAGTCATGTATTAAATTCAATAAATAATGCACTTGATAATGTTTTAATGGGAATAATTTTACGTTTAAATAAAATCTGTACATACAATAAAATTATGTTCACTTTAAGAAATAAAAACTGCACAGTATGTTTCTTTGATTGCAGACGAAACATCAGACATCCCGTCTGTATTTCAGTTAGTTATAGTTTTCCACTATGTTTAGCTAATGGTCAACCAGTTGAAAGTTTTTGGAAATTTGATAACCCTGAAGGCACAACGCAGAATCTATTGGTCTAAGCGTACATTTATTATGTAAATCATCTCTTTTTCAGTCATCTACGTATATGCATTTGAATTATTTGCGCATGCGTATACAACTGAGAATAAATCCGTACAAACACACTTAGCGACGTTGATATAAATATTACTGTTTTATTAATTTAAAATACCGTATAATTGCTTACGACGCGCACACTTAGCAACGTTTTTACTTATTTGAACAAGCTATGTATTAACTTCAATAAATAATGCACTTGATAATGTTTAAATATTTCCAACAACTATGTTGATTAGAAGTGCTGTAAGTTCAATAACAATGTTCGCTACGTAACGTATTCAAATCTGTTTACTCACCTCTTAAATGTTGATGCACGCAATTATCGATTTCACAATGAGGTATGAAGGCTAATTGCATTCTTCACGTATATATATTGATGTATCTTACAACGGTAGGGGTAGCTTGCGTGTTTGTTTTGAAAGTCATTGTCCGCCGTTGGAAACTTTCAGAAGTTAGCGATACTGAAAGTATTTTCGTGCATTAGTCAAAATTAGGAAAACAATGCAGAGAGAGAGCGAGTGGACACACATGTAAGTAGCTCGATACTCAGTGACAACAACACACAAAGACTACGGTACTCCAGTACGTATAGTATCTGATAACAGTCCATAGTTTAAAGCGAAAGAATTTAGGAATATGTGTTTCAAGTTAGGGATAGACCATATAACCACTACAGAGTATCGAACACAAGGCAATATTGCTGAAAGGTATCTACGAAACCTCAAATCTGCGCTAATCGCCTATCATGCAAACGATCATACGTTGTGGGACCAAAACCTATCCTGGATTCAATATGCTTTTAATTCAGCTTATCACGAAGGTCACAAGTCGACCCCGTTTGAGTTACTGTACAAATACCGACCAAACCACCCTTTGTCCACAAGATGGAATATACACGATCTGCTGCCTCCGCAAATAACGGATAAGCAGATAAAGCGAATATGGAATAAAGCCCGCTCTAATTTAAGAGCAAACTTAGAGAAATCCAGAAAATACCACTGCATTTAATACAGGGCTTGTTCAAATAAGTAGAAACAGCGTTGTGTATGTGTGTGTGTGTGTCGCAAATTTCTGAAAGCATTCCACTGTGTGTGTACAATGACCCTAATTGAAGATATATTTTAGGTATAGCTGAATTTAAAGCGTACAAGCCTTCAGTAAGAAACTATTGTAATACAAGAGGTCATTGACACGACTTTACACTGACACATTGCAGTCTCTCCCTAACGTCTGTGTGTGTATTTGTAAAAGTAATAAAGATTGTACGTTTTTTAGTTTAAAAGATTAGACACTAGAAAAAAAAATATTACCATCCTTGTTAAAGTACAGTGAAAACTTTGTTATTAAAATGTTACTTTTAATCGTATTGACCGCATCTAGGGAAGAAACACGATTCCCAAGTTCCTTTTGTGTTTCACAGAGAAAAACAGAGGAAACATTTCCATCTAATGTATATTTATCTTTTTTAAAATATATTTATTTGAGACTGTAGTTGTTGTTCTGCTTTGTGAAGAATTATTTTTTCTTCCGAGCCGTTTATCTAAATAGACGTGGTTGCGGTAAAGTCAGCGTATATCTTTTACGTTTCTTATTTTTTTATGAAATTATCTGATCACTAAATAATAATAATAATATAATCGTTCTAGTGTTAACGTTTGCTGCGACAGTTCCTCCATAGATAACGCAGTTTACAAAATAATTACACATAGGTTCAGAGGTGTATAGTGAAATAAATTAAAATTATACACGCATGTCGTTACAGATGAAAAATAGAAATTAATTTCTTCACCTGCGAAGTTCCTAGGTTATATATATATATATATATATACGGTATTTTAAATTAATAAAACAGTAATATTTATATCATTAATACTGAAACATAATTTTATTGTATGTACAGATTTTATTTAAACGTAAAATTGTTCACATTAAAACATTAACAAGTGCATTTAATACAGGACTTGTTCAAATAAGTAGAGTATTACGACACTGTTGCTGTTGCTCTTTATTTACAACGATAAGACTCAAACAGTGCTGCGCAAAATTTACGAGACAGACGGAAGAGTTGACATGTAATGACAATGTTTTGGCCTAGTTATTAACGAAACTAATTACAAGTATTTGTAAGCACATGGAAGTGAATGGAACTAAGTGTAATCTATAATTAATACCGGTATCGACATCAAATAAATGATAGAATGTTTCTTAAAAAGAGCCGTGTTAACTTGACCGAAAATACTTTCAGTATCGCTACCTTCTTAAAGCAGTGAGGTAAAGCTTTTCCATCACGGTCGATGACCCCTCCTCTCCCTCTCTCTCACTCGTTGTTATATATTTGACAAATATTAACTGTGTGTGTGTGTGTGTGTTGTTGTCACTGAGTATCGAGCTACTTACATGTGTGTCCACTCGCTCTCTCTCTGCATTGTTTTCCTAATTTTGACTAATGCACGAAAATACTTTCAGTATCGCTAACTTCTGAAAGTTTCCAACGGCGGACAATGACTTTCAAAACAAACACGCAAGCTACCCCTACCGTTGTAAGATACATCAATATATATACGTGAAGAATGCAATTAGCCTTCATACCTCATTGTGAAATCGATAATTGCGTGCATCAACATTTAAGAGGTGAGTAAACAGATTTGAATACGTTACGTAGCGAACATTGTTATTGAACTTATAGCACTTCTAATCAACATAGTTGTTGGAAATATTTAAACATTATCAAGTGCATTATTTATTGAAGTTAATACATAGCTTGTTCAAATAAGTAAAAACGTTGCTAAGTGTGCGCGTCGTAAGCAATTATACGGTATTTTAAATTAATAAAACAGTAATATTTATATCAACGTCGCTAAGTGTGTTTGTACGGATTTATTCTCAGTTGTATACGCATGCGCAAATAATTCAAATGCATATACGTAGATGACTGAAAAAGAGATGATTTACATAATAAATGTACGCTTAGACCAATAGATTCTGCGTTGTGCCTTCAGGGTTATCAAATTTCCAAAAACTTTCAACTGGTTGACCATTAGCTAAACATAGTGGAAAACTATAACTAACTGAAATACAGACGGGATGTCTGATGTTTCGTCTGCAATCAAAGAAACATACTGTGCAGTTTTTATTTCTTAAAGTGAACATAATTTTATTGTATGTACAGATTTTATTTAAACGTAAAATTATTCCCATTAAAACATTATCAAGTGCATTATTTATTGAATTTAATACATGACTTGTTCAAATAAGTAAAAACATCGTAAAGTGTGTGCGTGTGTGTGTGTGTATGTTTATTCTCAGTTGTATGTGACGGTACAGTTATTCTTACACACAATTAGATCTCGGTACAAGGTGGAACATGAAAATTTTCTCTGTCATGTCAATTTCTAAACGATGTCAAGAGACAGTTCATTGGTTTTGTGTGTGTGTGTGTGTGTGTGTGTGTGTGTGTGCGTGTGTGTATGTTTGTATGGATTTATTCTCAGTTATTCTTACACGATTAGATCTCGGTACAATTTGGTTGAAAGCCTTATGTATATATAGCACATAATATATATAGTACTGAAGCAGGTACTGTTATTATAGGAACAAGAAGATGATGAATACTTCTCAGAACATTTAACCTAAATGGTTAACTGTAGCCAAACATACCACCAGTAAACGAGAGGGACAGGAGCAGAAGGTTAACAACAAGAACATTGAATTTAAATGGTTAACCGTACCCAAACAGACTACCAGTACACATGAGCAGAAGACTAACTGCAAAAATTTCAAGAAATTCCGTAAAGTATGTCTTTTCTCATATTTGTCAAGCGTAAGCAATTATATGGTATTTTAAATTAATAAAACAGTAATATTTATATCTTTAATACTGAAACATAATTTTATTGTATGTACAGATTTTATTTAAACGTAAAATTGTTCACATTAAAACATTAACAAGTGCATTTAATACAGGACTTGTTCAAATAAGTAGAAACATCGTTGTGTGTGTGTGTGTGTGTATGTTTGCATGGATTTATTCTCGGTTATTTTTACACAATTAGAGCGCGGTACTACCATTAAACAGAAGTATTGTACCACAAATTATTGGTGGTAGTGATCTTTATGTTTATGAAACCCCCATAAACGTGAAGTCCAAGGACTGGCTTAATGTAGTACCAAATGAAGAAGAAGAGCGTCTTGAAGATTGCTTCACAAATTAAAAAAATTCATAATATGTAATATATTTTATTTTATTTGTAAATATACATTTCATATATTCTATATTTTATTTGAAACATTTGAACCCTTTGAAGTTCACATAAAGTCATGTGATTTGTACATATTACTAACAAAGACACGTCTGTTCATACTAAATGTGTGTGTGTGTGTATGTGTGTGAGAGAGAGAGGAGGAGCCAGGTCTCATTCTTGTTATAGTCTTAAAACAAAAAGGTTGTCGAACCAACATCATTTTTATTTGAAAATAGTTTCATTGTAAATATCACTTATTATTATTATAGAGCGTCTGATTTAGACAACGTACACAAGGTATTTATTCTCAGTTGTATGGAGCGGTACAGTTATTTTTATACAATTAGAGCGCAGTACAAATTGGTTGAAATGACAAACACGTTGAAAGCCTTTTGTATATATATATAGCACATAATGTATATGACTACTATGCAGAGAGAAAATTTATTAATTCAGACACATGTTTCGTCCACCCACAACAGATTTTCTCAACGAATATATATGTTTCCTTTAATTGAAACAATTACAACAAAATGTTTACTAGTGTAAGAAAATTAATTATTGTTTGTAGCTGTTGAAACACAAACAACTTTTGTTGTTGTTGACGTGATTTTCTTCACCAAAAGTATGACTTTGTACTGTTTTGAGCTCTGGTAAATTTATCTTTAGGAGGACGTTGTTCTCTGGTAATGTTTCTGATCAAAGCAACTGTTATCTGTAGAAAAGAAGGAAAAATAGGTTATCCTCCAAGACAGATTAGTTAAAATTGCACGTATTAAATAGATAAACCATACCTAAAATGCGTAAACAATTTTTACAAACATCACATGCAGTCGACCCCCATCACAACGCTATTAATGATTACAGCATTACATTTTACTAACAAAGACGCGTCTATTCATACTAAATGTGTGTGTGTGTGTGTGTGTGTGTGTGTGTGAGAGAGAGAGTTGATTCAGGTCTCATTCTTGTTATAGTCTTAAAACAAAAAGGTTGTCGAACCAACATCATTTTTATTTGAAAATAGTTTCATTGTAAATATCACTTATTATTATTATTGCTACTACAATTTATATGTCGATAAATAGATACTGTACGTACATAAAATGTAAGCCATCAATTATTAAAATAATACTTTATGAAAAACTAAGGTAAACTCTAATATGCATGATTATTCCTGTTTCATATATTAAAATATAACTTTTGTATAAACATTATTCGTAATGACCGAGGCGTGGCCTTTATTGTGTGAAGATATTTGGGTAGAGCAAACACGTTTACGCAATATCAAGTGGTCAGAATTGATGGTAAATAAAAAAATATCCCATCGTGGTCTTAACAAATGTAGACACAAAATATGGGAACTTCGTGCTCGCTAAAGTGTTTGTACGTGTGTGTGTGTGTGTGTGTGTGTGTGTGTGTGTGTGTGTGTGAGTGAGAGAGAGAGAGAGAGAGAGAGAGACCGCAATGTGTTTGTATGTGTGTGATAAAACACTGAGAATGTCTTTGTTTCAGACAAGTATGTCTCCCGTTGACTGTTTTGAAAGTTACGCCTCAGATTGGTTAGAAAGGCGAGCGACTGAGGTGGCACGAAACAGGGAGCTATTACAACAACAGCGCACCGATTGTCAGTCTCATACTGAAACAGAAATTAAAAAAAATAAAGACTTAGCAAATATTTACACGAGGTTTATTAACAATCATGCTGGGGGAGTTAATTATGGTCGATTTATAGAGGATTGGGTGGATGAATATTATGTGCCATTGTTTGATAATATGTAATATTTTTTTTTTATTTGTAAATATACATTTCATATATTCTGTATTTTTTATTTTGAAATATTTGAACCCTTTGAAGTTCACATAATTACTGTCAGCGCGTATGCTGATATGAAGAAGGACCTTCACGTTTTTGACACATCGGATTACCCTACGTCTCATCCTTGCAAACTTTCCCGTTCGAATCACACCTGTTGGAGACCAAATCTGTTACAGAGGCCATGTGTACTGGAAGTAGCGAACTTTAAATACGGATGATGCGAGCGACGGCCATATAGGAGAGTTAGTACTGGTTCGTAACAGACAACTATCCTCTTTTGACATTGTATGATTTTAATAAAAACAGATATCGGATTTAAATAATAATTCTGTACTTGCAATATACAATCCATGTACACAAACTTATATATCCTTTGTTGGGGCTGTAATTATTACTAAACAGTAATACTTGCTTAGAATGAAAATATTTGCTATGATTTTAGTAACGTACAACACCAGCTTAACCCAGAGAGAGAGAGAGAGCGAGAGAGAGAGAGAGAGAGAGAGAGAGAGAGAGAGACTGCAATGTGTCAGTGTAAAGTCGTGTCAATGACCTCGAATTGCTTCCGACGTCTGCGAGCGAGAGAGAGAGAGAGAGGGCGTTAATATTTGTCGAATAAATATAAACTTTCTAATTTCATATACATGCGCGCGGTACTGACCATAGAGAGAGAAACATACACAACAAGTGTGAGAGAGAATTTAAACTGATAATTGTTTTATTAAAATCTTACAATGACGAAATATTATTATTTCATTGTTTACGATATATATATTTAATGCAAAAATGCAAAGTAACACCAGCGTCTGAGGAGGGATACTTGGTAAACCTGATCATATAGATTTAATATACATTACAACAAATTTGAACTCATGCAAGGTTGGTAACCCTGAGCATATATTTTAATATACACTATAATACACACACATATCAAGTTTGAACCCATACATAGGTTGGTAAACCTGATCATATAGATTTAATATACATTATAACAAATTTGAACTCATGCAAGGTTGGTAACCCTGTTCATATATTTAATATATACACTATAATGATAGAAAGTGAAAGTGATCTAAGCTCGCGAAAGGCGGCATATAAAAAAATAAAAAATTATATTCGCGGATGCTGTGGTCCAGATACGCGAAAAAGTCGCGGATCTTGACACAGATCAGCGAAAAAGTCGCGGATGCTGTGGTCCAGTAGAAAGTGAAAGTGATCTAGGCTCGCGAAAGGCTGCATATAAAAAAAATAACACGGATGCTGTGGTCCAGATACGCGAAAAAGTCGCGGATCTTGACACAGATCAGCGAAAAAGTCGCGGATGCTGTGGTCCAGTAGAAAGTGAAAGTGATCTAGGCTCGCGAAAGGCTGCATATATTCACGGATATGCAAATCAATTTAATTAAAAAAATAAAAATATCAAATAAAAAAAAATAAAAAAATTGGGAACGGCGGCATCTCTTTGATCTAGGCTCGCGAAAGGCTGCATATATTTGAACTTGGCGCGCGAAAGGCGCCATGCAATTTGATTGGTCGATGCTGCTGGTCCAGCGGTGGTGGTGGGGGAATAACGGTACTTGAGTCAGAATCATCATTTTCCCTCTACTGCCATCTTTGAATTTATCGTTATCATTCCAAACTCAAAGCTGCCATGTTTGTTGATTTTGGTCATTTGAATTAAATAATTATTGTTCTATACTCAAACAAAAATGTCTTTATGTGTAATAGAAAGTAAGATTTTTAAATATTTGTAAGTATTGTACTTCCTCAAAGCATTGTGCCGTACTTTGTTCGGCTCGGGAAACGCGAAGCTCGGTTGCAGGAGCAGATAACTTTCTTTTAAAAACTGGCGCGTTTCCGACGTCATGCAATGCCTCTCTATCGCGTCGTCGCTGAGTGTATGTAAACGGCTTGTTAGTAGCGGTGACGGAGATCCAGTTGGCGGGCCCAGCTCTGGTGTGCGCTAACCTGCATTAAGGCAAGCTTTCATCGGTGGAAATTACCATGTAATCGCTCTCATTTCTGTTCCAACCCTCATCAAGGAAGTTTCTGGTCTCAATTGACGGCTCCCAATCTGTTCTGCCTGTTCGAAGTACTACACTATGAGAAGCTAGAATAAAGTCAGCTCCAGGTGCTCGACCAATGGCGAGATGGGTGTCGGGGTTGGGCGAACATCTGTCAACCCCTCGTGCAGAGATGTTACATGAGCCGTGAGATGCCGTCGGTTGGGACACAGACACACACGTGGAGGAATTCGGCCCCCAGGAGTTACCAGTTCAAACTACACGCTACAGCTTAGCCACAGTGCCACTTAGTTACATCGGACTATCCAGGTGTGATCTTTCTGTATTTACATTATACTATTTCATCTACCACAATACTGTAAATCGGCAGACGCTCTCAGAAACAGACTTATGATACTCCGCGTTTAACTTGCACAAGATCTGCAAACACACACACGTTAAGTTTTGTGCCTGCATGTGTGGACCTTGCATACAACTAAGCCTTATGTGATCTTTTATAACTTTCTTATACTATGTAAGGGAATTGCACACACACATATACCTGCATGAACCGCTCTAAGTTTTCCTTTTTTTAACGCGTTCTATGTATCTGAGAGTTAGTTATGTCCTGCTTGGTCATGTCCCGCCGTGTGGGCATAATTCAAGACTGGGGTGTCTTATTTCTTCATGTATTGTGGCTTAAACTATTATCTTGACTTAATACTCGGAGTTTTGCTTCAAAATTATTGAAGTTGTATTACTTATAAAATTTTGAGTCATTTGTTCTGTTGGGGGCAATTCAGTTTCCTGTGATATTTGAATTCTCATCTTAGAGGTGATTTCCCTGTGTGACCTTCTAAGCTCGGTTTTGTTTGTATGTATATATATATATATACACATATATATATATACATATATATGCAATATGCAATATGCAATATGCATACAATATGCAATATATAGAAAACCAACTTCAACTAACATCATTATACCTAACCATTCTGACCACCCACCACAACATAAAATGGCAGCATTTTATTCGTTATTTAACAGAATGAACAAAATACCCCTAAACAAACAAGAAACTGACAAAGAAAGAAATATAATATACCAAATTGGTTATGAAAATGGATACAATAAAAATACTATGATCAAAATAGAAAATAAAATCAAATACAAAATAAAAACTGAACAATTAAGAATTAATCAAACTGAACAACACATAAATAATAACAACAACAAAAAATGGGCCACATTCTCATATATAAATAATAAAATGACAAAACTAACAAAACTATTTAAAAACACAGATATAAAAATAGCATACAAAACTAATAAAAATAAATTACAAAATCTAAATAGCTCACACAACCAAGATAATACAACAACTAACGGTATATACAAAATTGAATGCCAAGATTGCAATAAATGTTATATAGGACAAACAAAAAAACAGCTGAAAAAACGTTATTTTGAACACCTAAATGCATACAAAAAACCAGAAATATATAAATCCAATTTAGCCACACATGCAATAAACACAGGACATGAATTCCCAGACATAACTAATGTAACACTAATAAAACTTATACCACACAAAGGCACCATAATGAACATATGGGAAAATTTACAAATATACAAACATAAAACAGAAAACAAACTAATACCTGAACAAATACAAATCAATACAAAACATGACACAATATTCAAAGCACTCAACATTGAAAATACACAAAAAACTAACACATACACCACAATCACACACAATAAAAAACCAACTTGAAATACCAGAAGCCAACAGGAAGCCACAATAATAATAGTCAACCAACAACACATATGTACTTCACCAGACAAAAAAACAGGAAGGCTGAGGATGGGTACAAGATAGTACCCGAAACATGTTCCAAATAGAAAAATAACATCTTGAGGTAAATTTATGTATAAATATTAAATGTATTATATACATCAAGAAACGGACTGTAGCAGAAAGTGATTGAAATATATATATATACTTGTACGTTTAATGCAAAGGGTTATTGTGAGAGGGTCGGTACAGGAATTGTGGGTGTTAGTTATATGTATTATGTATGTGTTTGTGTGTAATTTTCAATGGGGGGAATGTGACCAAATTAATGATGTGATAGCACATGTGCTGAAAGTATTATAGAAAGGGCTAGCCAATTTAACTTGAAACTTTATATATCACTTTAAAATTTCAATATTACATATTAAAAACATAATTATTATAACGTTTATCTTGGACATAGTGTTGCAAAGTGTAGCAAATTTAACTTTAAACTTTAAATATCAAAAGGTTATAATGTTGTCTTGACATAGTGTTGCATCCACTCTTTTACAGCCACTGAATTAAGCAGTCACTCACAATATTATATTGTGTAGAATAACGATATGTATGTAATGAAGAATAACCTAGAGATGTAAAAGTATTTCAATTTTACTTAGTGGCTATTATTAAATTATGCCTTGTGATATCATGTATGTGACTGCACGCTAAATAAAGTTCACACTTGTTTTGTTAATAGAGTTTTTCATTTGCAAGTCCTGTCATCCATCCAGTGGACATGTCTGTGATTGTAGCTTGGGTCTTTGCACACATTATGCTTCCTCTAGGTTCATCACCTAGTTTTAAAGTTTATGTCTCTCCCCTTAAAAAATACAAAAAAAATAAAATAAAATAAAAAAAAATTACATAAAAACTTATAAAATAAAAGGGGGGTTTCAAATGGTAGATCAGAGCGTGGTTATGATTCTATGGATGTAGTAGACATTATTTCAGCACTTAAGTCTTTGAACTTTGGAAGTTTTAGAATCTGTGGGGACTGGCATTCATTGATGTTAAATAAAACTTGGTGTGGCTACAGGCATGTCAGCTGGTGTTGGGACTTGCAAATTATTGTGTCCAAATTATTTTGTTTTGATCTGAGTCAAAGATGTTTAAAGAAGAAGTTAGTCGCAATTTTGAGCAGTTTAATAAAGTAAATAATCTGGATATCAGGCTATTTTATAAGAAATGAACAGTGGTTGATTAAATTTAATATGATTTAATATGTGTTAGTGTTTAAGTATAATTACTCTGTGATGTTGAGTGTAAGGTAGGTGTTGAAAGGGGTTATAATTGTGTGGTTAATAGTTTTGAGCATGAAAGTGAGCTAATTAGTATTACTCCGTCATGCACTGGGAGCTCAGAAAAATTTTGAACATGATCAGGGGCCGTCGCGCGTCGGTACTTGTCGGTTTTGGTTGGGACTTGTTCTGTGATAGAGAGAACGTGTCTTTATAGCACCCCCGTTGTGTTGTGATTTTTTTTGTTTATTGAGGGCATTCTACTTGGGGTCCCATTGATTTATGAATGCGGTTATGGTCCGACCAGATGTGGTAGTATTGTTATGTATTGTTGAATCTTGTTGGATATGCTGGAAATTGGGGCACATTGGGACGGCCTCATTTCAACATGAATTGATCCTGGAATTGCTGGAACAGCATTGATGGGTGTTCATTTGGATGTTATGTGTATTTTTGTGGATTGTGTATGGTGAGTTAGTTTTGTTGTCTTGTGTTCTGGTTTCTCTTCTGGGCATTTCGAGTAGCTCTCTCCGCCGTTATTATACACCCATCTCGTCGCATCGCTAGAGCACTCTGGGGCTGCTCAAAGGAAGTAGAGTACTTGAGTTTTTTCCTGAGTCTTTGTGACTATGTTTTGTAAGTTAGGTTTGTGTTAGGTGTTTCATTGGGATTTAAGTTTTGTTGTTGTGTGTTGTGAATTGTGCAATTCTGGCGGCGGTATGCTATCAGAAATTGCCCCACCTCATTTCAGGGGTTCTCCAGAAACTTTCGGTGTTGGATGGAGTAGATGAGGACAGGTTGTTGGTCTTCTTGGACCTGGTCCTGCAGTTGGCAGATTTCCCGGGAGTGACCGATGGGGAGGTCTTGTCCCTTATATACCCGTATTGCCGGGGTTCATTGGCAGGGTTGGTCACCAACACTCTGCGTCGAGGCGGCAGTGTCGACGCTTTCCATGGGGAAGTTTTGGACTTCTTCATACCCCGTTGACGACGTGACCAGCTGAAGTTTAAGTTATTCTATCGTCTACAGGCCAACGGAGAGGCGTTGGGGGACTTCGTGCACGATATACGGAAAGCTGCCCAGGTATTGAGGTTGGGGTTGCCCGAAAGGGAGGTTATACAAACAATTCTAGAGGGGCTGACTCCCCAAGAGAGATCCCGGTTGGCCTTCGCAGACCCTCCACGTGTTTTTGCGGACCTGGACCGGTGGTGTGCGCATGCCAGAAGGGTCCAGGAGAATGATGAGTCCCGGGGAAGAGCTGCTAAAGATGTCCAATGCTCCAGTGGTTTATTAGGAAAAGCTAAAGAAGACAAACATGGCGGTTGGAGAACACAAGAAATGGTAAGAAAAACTGAATATTCCGGAAGTAATGGAGGCTACAAGGGGGTGGCAAGTGTGAAGACGGTAACAACAGTTACAGCAGAGAAAGGAAATAAGTGTGAAATTAACAGGGGAAGAAGAAATTATATTAGTAAACCAACATCGGCAAGTAGGGAGCCTGTAGCAAGGCGTTATTCCTGTTTGGAGAGAAAAGAAACTTTAAAGGTTCCAGAGGAATTACCAGTGCCTAATAGAGTAGAGAATGAAGAAGGTAAAGCGGAAGAAGAAAAGCGTCTGTTGATCGGAACTTCTGTGGATCGATACGAGACGACAAGAAAACGTCTGTTGATACTGAATTAGAGGACTCACAGAGGACGTCACAGTTGAATCCAGATGCCGTGGAATTTGTTCCGGTATCTCCATCTCGGTTCATGAGGGATCCAGATCCTGTAATATCATCATCGCCTACGCAGGGATATGAGAAGTCACTTGATGGTGTAGCTTTACCATCGCAAGTAGAATTTAATTTAGACATTGCACATGGACCTGGACAGCTGGATTCCAGGGTGGGAAATTTTGTGAACATTGTAGTTGCTGAGAGTGGTGAAGGAGAGGAATCGAAGGAAGAGGCAGAAGAGCGGTCTGCAGATGCTGCGCAGGGGAGTATAGTTGTAAGTGTTAGGGAGACTGAAGAGTCTGAGTGTGCAGATGGACACGGGGATGTCCAGGCTGCAAGTGTGGTGGAAGGAGATGAAGTAGAAGTTGAGGAGAAATTTGATGGCAGCGTTGTGGAGTGTGCGAGTGAGAATGATGTAGTGTGTGAAGAGGTGCAGACGCCTTCTGTGAGTAGTGTTGAGGATTCCGAAGAACGGAGGGAAGTTTCATGTGGACCAGGTGAGCAACTAGAGGAGGACGAGGATGTGCAGTGTTCGGATGGTGGTAGTGCACGTGATGGCGATGATGTTGATGATGAATGTGTTGATGAAAATGAGATTGGAGAAGAAGTTGGTGAAGAAGCTGGTGACGAGGGCGGTGAAGAAATTGGTGAGGAGCTGGGTGAAGATGCGGTTGAAGATGGATCAGATGAGCAACTGGAAGATGGTGAGGAGGTGCCGTGTCATGAGGTTGATTTGGGTCATGTCGACGAAGAAGGAGTAGAAGAGGAAGAAAAGGAAGGGTTGGAAGAGAGAGAAGCAGGGGAGTTAGATGATGAGGATAATCCAAAGCGGAGTGAAAGTAGTGATGTAAGTTGCCTTGATCCTGATTCAGAAGAAACATATCAGTACAGCTCAACGCGAGATAATTTCTCAGAGAGTGGTATCTGAAAGGAACGAGTACCTAAAGTCCGTCACAGAAAGGTGAGAAGAAGCGGGTAACGGGTAGCGGGTAGATATTCCCCACAGTCCCAGTGGTGTTCGTCTACTTCAGGGATGCGCCCCTGCCTACGCGAGCCTTGGTTTTCTCCACTCATCCTTATTCTCGGAGGGAACCATGTCCTTACCCTTAGTCCTCGCTCTTGACCTTCAATGATCCTTGCCCCGTTTCATCTTCCCAATTTTCCTACCCCTCCCCTTAAAAAAAAAAAAAAAAAAATTAGAGAAAGGAAAAAAGAGAAATCAAAAGGAGAAAGTTAGAGAGTTAGAGAGTGTCCCCTTAGATTGTCGTGGTCTTGGAGATCGTCAGTTTCCCTTGTTCTGAAAAGTTATGATGGAGAAGTTAGGTGGTGTTGTTTCGCGGTTCATAGTGGTTGATTTTGATGTTGATCATTGTAGGGTCGGGCCATGCCGCATTCCCCGGTTGATTTCCCTGATGGTTTTTTTTGTTGAGAGAGTGTGTTGTTCAGACGGTGCCGTGGAGAAGTAACCCCCCCTATAGTTATGGTTTTTTGAAAGTGTAAATGATGGGATTGATGGTCGCGTGCCCTCTGCGCGGTCTTCTCTGCCTTGTTAATCGGGTCCGCCCACCCTAGTGTGGGGAGGTGGGCCAGTCATGTGTCGAGGATTGATGATGCCTTGTTTTGCTGCACATGGTTGGTCGGTCCACGAGGTGGGCGGTTGTCGACGTGGTACTCACATATCAAGGTCTGTAGCACCTTGTTGGCCTTCGGGCATGAATATGTGAGTACCAGTAGAGGTAGGTGGTGGTCACCGGAGAGGGTGACGTGTTGGGGCGGTCCCGTGAGTTTGGCATGGCGGAGAGGGCTCGCGTGGGGGATGGTCGCAATGTGGTGGAGATTTTCAATCCTGGGAAGGGGGTGATAGGAGTCAATGGTCCTGCATAGCAAGGGGGTTTGTTCTGTTGAAGATGTTGTTTGGTTCCTGTGTCTCAGTTGTTGAGTTTAGGGGGCCTTGGTGGCAAGTACTCAGAGCTGGCGCAGCAATTCTTGTCTTTCTCCTTTTCTCTGCATGCGGACCAGGGCCCGGCGAGCATGCAGGACGCACAATTACACCTTCTCTTTCTGACACACACACTGGCATAACTTACATCTCTTCCTTCTACTTCTTTCGTTTTCCTGAGACACTGAACCCACCAAGAGCGAGTAGAGGTCTGAGGTTTCCCAGGAATCCCACAGGAGTCGTGGTCGAGACCTTGTTTAGTTTTGAGGCAACCATGTTGCCTTTTGGGGTGAGGGTGTGCCGTACTTTGTTCGGCTCGGGAAACGCGAAGCTCGGTTGCAGGAGCAGATAACTTTCTTTTAAAAACTGGCGCGTTTCCGACGTCATGCAATGCCTCTCTATCGCGTCGTCGCTGAGTGTATGTAAACGGCTTGTTAGTAGCGGTGACGGAGATCCAGTTGGCGGGCCCAGCTCTGGTGTGCGCTAACCTGCATTAAGGCAAGCTTTCATCGGTGGAAATTACCATGTAATCGCTCTCATTTCTGTTCCAACCCTCATCAAGGAAGTTTCTGGTCTCAATTGACGGCTCCCAATCTGTTCTGCCTGTTCGAAGTACTACACTATGAGAAGCTAGAATAAAGTCAGCTCCAGGTGCTCGACCAATGGCGAGATGGGTGTCGGGGTTGGGCGAACATCTGTCAACCCCTCGTGCAGAGATGTTACATGAGCCGTGAGATGCCGTCGGTTGGGACACAGACACACACGTGGAGGAATTCGGCCCCCAGGAGTTACCAGTTCAAACTACACGCTACAGCTTAGCCACAGTGCCACTTAGTTACATCGGACTATCCAGGTGTGATCTTTCTGTATTTACATTATACTATTTCATCTACCACAATACTGTAAATCGGCAGACGCTCTCAGAAACAGACTTATGATACTCCGCGTTTAACTTGCACAAGATCTGCAAACACACACACGTTAAGTTTTGTGCCTGCATGTGTGGACCTTGCATACAACTAAGCCTTATGTGATCTTTTATAACTTTCTTATACTATGTAAGGGAATTGCACACACACATATACCTGCATGAACCGCTCTAAGTTTTCCTTTTTTTAACGCGTTCTATGTATCTGAGAGTTAGTTATGTCCTGCTTGGTCATGTCCCGCCGTGTGGGCATAATTCAAGACTGGGGTGTCTTATTTCTTCATGTATTGTGGCTTAAACTATTATCTTGACTTAATACTCGGAGTTTTGCTTCAAAATTATTGAAGTTGTATTACTTATAAAATTTTGAGTCATTTGTTCTGTTGGGGGCAATTCAGTTTCCTGTGATATTTGAATTCTCATCTTAGAGGTGATTTCCCTGTGTGACCTTCTAAGCTCGGTTTTGTTTGTATGTATATATATATATATATATACACATATATATATATATATACATATATATGCAATATGCAATATGCATACAATATGCAATATATAGAAAACCAACTTCAACTAACATCATTATACCTAACCATTCTGACCACCCACCACAACATAAAATGGCAGCATTTTATTCGTTATTTAACAGAATGAACAAAATACCCCTAAACAAACAAGAAACTGACAAAGAAAGAAATATAATATACCAAATTGGTTATGAAAATGGATACAATAAAAATACTATGATCAAAATAGAAAATAAAATCAAATACAAAATAAAAACTGAACAATTAAGAATTAATCAAACTGAACAACACATAAATAATAACAACAACAAAAAATGGGCCACATTCTCATATATATTAATATATTATTTATATATATATATAAATAATATATTAATATATATTTATATATAAATATTTATAATAATAATAGTATGTTTTTCTTTTTTTTAATCTAATAAATAATATATAATATATATATATATATTTATTATATATGAATATATAAATGTGATAATACAGTAATATTAACATTAATATTTTTAATTTAACTATAAATATACTGTATAAAATCATAAATATTAAAAAACCGGGATTACTCAAATGAGTGAATATTGTTGTAAAAGCTCTGTTTACAAAGGTTTGATGCCATGATTTATAAATTAATGTGAAAATATAATAATATATTTCAAAAAATTCACCAGCCATGAATTCTTATTTTTATTGTGAGGAAACATCGATTAAAAATAATACATTTTTGAGTGAATATTGCTTTAAAGGGATTGTTTGACATTTTGGAAAACTATGCTATTAATAAATAAGTAAAAGGAGGAGTTTTATTCTAGCTTGTAAATTAAATATTTAATTATATTACATGCATAACTTTAAATTGATTGAAAACTATCTAAATGATAATTATCCATAGCGCAGTATTAAGTATTATTAATTATTAATTTTAGAGATAATAATTTTATTTATAGAGGACAAAATTCGTGCCAGCAGTTGCGGTTACACGATTCTCTAAATTTAATTATATTAGTTTCAGTTAAAAATAAATTAATAGTAAGGTTTTTAAATTTTGGTGAAATAATGTATAAATATGTGTTTACTTTTATGTCTGAGAAACTTTTATCTAAAACTAGGATTAGATACCCTATTATTGAAAGTGTAAATAAAATAACTAGATTATTAATAGTTATGATCTTTAAATTCAAAGAATTTGGCGGTAATTTATCTAATCAGAGGAATCTGTTTTGTAATCGATAACCCACGATAGATTTCACTTTATATAAGTTTGTATACCTCTGTCAAGAATGCTTTATCAGAATAATTTTCATTTATTTTATTAATAAAATGTCAGGTCAAGGTGCAGTTAATTTTAAAGAAAGAATGGATTACATTATTATAAAAATGAATTGTTTTCTATAATGAAAATCATGAAATTGGATTTGAAAGTAAATTTATTAAATATAGTTTTTTGAATTTAGGTTCTAAATTATGTACATATCGCCCGTCACTCCCACTATAAAGTGGGATAAGTCGTAACAAAGTAGCTGTACTGGAAAGTGTGGCTAGAGTGCAAATTAAAGCTTAAGGCATATTATTTACACTAATAAAAATTATTGATTTATCAATATAATTTGAATAATAATTTAAATTTATAATTAATTTATTGAGATTATTTTAAGTAAAAATAATTATTTAGTTTTAGTACTATTTATGGAAAAAATATTTTTAATTGAACTGTGAAGATCAAACAATAAATATAAATAAGTAAAATTATAATTTGTACCTTTTGTATCAGGGTTAATTAATTATATATAAAAATTTATTTTTCCCGAATTATAGTGATTTAAAGTTATTTGTTAATTATTGTAATATAAATATTAATAAAATAATTTTAGTGATGAAACTTCTCTCGAACTATAATATTTCTGGTTTCTTAAGAATTAAATTTAATTTAAAATAAATATTATAACTTATATTTTAATATAAAGTTTTATATTTATTTAATTATATTAAGGATAAGCTAAATATAACTTCTATAATATTTTAGATTTTAATTAATTAAATAGGCTTGCAATTAGCCTTTTTATATGAGTAAGTTAAATTTTATTTTCTATTTTAATACATTTAATATATTTTAGGTATATATTAAGAAAATTAAATTAATAAAAATATTTTTATTAAAATGATTAAATTAGTAAATTATGATAAGTTGTATTTAAGAACTAGGCAAATATAATTTTCACCTGTTTACCAAAAACATGTCCTTTAGAAAAATATTAAAGGTCTATTCTGCCCAATGATATTTTAATGGCCGCGGTAAGTTGACCGTGCAAAGGTAGCATAATAATTAGTCTTTTAATTAAAGGCTTGTATGAATGAATGGATGAAAAATTTTCTTTTTTAATTAAAATAGATTGAATTTAGAGTTTAAGTAAAAAATCTTAGATAAATAAGTGGGACGAGAAGACCCTATAGAATTTTAAATAAATTTGTTTTACTAGAATTTAGAATTAACAACTGAAAAAATTATTTTATTTTTTGTTGGGGTGACATTATAATAAATAAAACTTTAAATGAACTTTTCATAAATTAATGCTTAATTGATCCAATTTTTTGATTATAAGATTAAATTACCTTAGGGATAACAGCGTTATTAATTTGGAGAGTTCATATCGATAAATTAGATTGCGACCTCGATGTTGGATTAAGAAAAGAGTTTAGAGCAAAATCTAAATATTCTGGGTCTGTTCGACCTTTAATTTCTTACATGATCTGAGTTCAAATCGGCGTGAGCCAGGTTGGTTTCTATCTACTAATATATTTTTGATATTAGTACGAAAGGACCATGTCAAATAATTTAATTTATTCTATTTTAGCAAAAAGTGCATTAAATTTAGAATTTAATTATGTAATAATATTACATGTAGAAAATGTTTATAATTACTGTTTTAATTACTGCTTTGTTTATTTTGATTGGTGTTGCATTTTTAACTTTGATGGAGCGTAAGATTTTAAGATATATTCAAATTCGTAAGGGTCCAAATAAAGTAGGATTTATCGGTATTTTACAACCATTTTCAGATGCTATTAAGTTATTCTTAAAAGAGAGAAATATACCAATGTTATCCAATTATTTAATTTATATAATTAGACCTGTGTTAGGCTTATTTAATTCTTTACTATTGTGAGTCATTTATCCATACTTAATCAATTGTGTTTCGTTCAATATGGGTATAATATTTTTTTTTGTTGTACAAGAATAGGGGTTTATAGTTTAATGATTACAGGCTGATCATCAAATTCTAATTACGCTATATTGGGTTGTATTCGATCAATTGCTCAAACTATTTCATATGAAGTCAGTCTCGTATTAATTATTTTGTGCCCTATTGTAATGATTGAGAGTTTTAATTTAATTGAATTTTATTTTTTTCAACAATTTATATGATTAGTATTTCTGTTTTTTCCTTTGAGAATTTGTTGAATTTCATCATCAATAGCTGAAACTAATCGATCACCATTTGATTTTTCTGAAGGGGAATCAGAATTAGTTTCTGGATTTAATGTTGATTATAGAGGTGTAGGATTTGCATTTATTTTTTTAGCTGAATATGCTAGAATTATTTTTATGAGTATAATATTTTGTTTAATATTTCTAGGTAGAAAAATTAATTCTTTAGTTTTTCCTATTCAACTAACATTAATTTCATTTTTATTTATTTGAGTTCGAGGTACTTTACCTCGTTATCGTTATGATAAATTAATATATTTAGCATGAAAATCATATTTACCAGTAAGTTTAAATTTATTGATTTTTTTTTTCATGATTAAATCTATTATTTAGTTCATTAAAAATTGTCTTACTATTAAGTTAATAGAACTTAATTTTCTTTTCTTTACTTTCAATGCTTTATTTATAAGCTAATTAACTATTTAATTAATTTATCTCAAAAAGATTTAATTATAGGGTCTAAAACAAAATATATAAAATAAATTGTTGTTAAAAGTATCCCGATCTTGATATATGGGTATTCAACAGGACAAGCTCCAATCCAAGTTAATAAAACTAAAACAATGAACAAGTATCAAAATAAAATCTGATTAATAGGGTAATTTAATAGTCCTATAAATTTTGAATTGTTTATGAAGGGAACAAAAATTAAAATAAAAATTGATATGAATAATGCAATTACTCCTCCTAATTTATTAGGAATAGATCGTAGGATTGCATATGCAAATAAGAAGTATCATTCTGGTTGAATATGTTTTGGAGTAACTAATGGGTTTGCTGGAGTAAAATTATCAGGGTCACTTAATTTATATGGTTCAAGTATCATATAACAAAAAAAAATAATTAAAATTAATAAAAATCCTAGTACATCTTTAATAGAAAAATAAGGATGGAATGGAATTTTATCATTATTTGAATCAATTCCAAGTGGATTGTTTGACCCCATAACATGCAAGAAAATAAGGTGTACAATTGTTTATGCTAAAACAACAAATGGTATAATAAAATGGAAAGAATAAAATCGAGTTAATGTTGCATTATCAACAGCAAATCCTCCTCAAATTCAATTTACCAAAGTTGTCCCAAGATATGGAATTGCTGACAATAAATTTGTAATGACTGTTGCTCCTCAAAATGATATTTGTCCCCATGGAAGGACATAACCTATAAAAGCAGTAGCTATTAAAGTTAATAAAATGATCACTCCTACAGCTCAAGTTTCAAAATTTTTATATGAACCATAATATAGTCCTCGCCCAACATGCAAATAAACACAAATAAAAAACAATGAAGCTCCATTTGCGTGTGAAATTCGTAATATTCATCCATGATTAATATCACGACAAATATGTCTTAATCTATTAAATGCACTTGCTACATCTGCATTATAATGTATTGACAAAAATAATCCAGTTAAAATTTGAACAACTAAACATATTCCTAGCAGCGATCCATAATTTCATCAATATGATAAATTCGTAGCTGCCGGTAAATCAATTAGTGAATTATTTATTATTTTAATTAGTGGGTGTATACGTCGAGTGATGTTTAACATTCGTTAAAATTTTCTCCGTAAAGGAGACAATTTAATTCTAATAATATTCACAACAACAATCAATGTAAATAGAAGATAAATAACTAACATAATAGTTATTATTCCTGACGGAAATATATATAATTTTTTAATTATAAATCTATCAAATAAATTATTCATTTCCAATAATTTATTAACTCTATCTATCTTAAATCTAGTAGTATTTATAGTTATGATCAAAATTCAAATAATTATGTTTAATATTAATAATTTTATTGAAAAATAAAATTTTTCATTTGAAGCAATTCTTGATATATACATAAATAAAATTAATATTCCTCCAATAAAAACAAGAAATAAGATGTAAGAAAAAAAATAAGAATTTATATAAAATATACAAATAATTCTGGTTAGTATTGTTTGTATTAATAAAATAGATCCTATTGATAATGGGTGCTTCATAAAAATAAAATTTATTGATAATAGAATTGTAATTGATATCATAATTTTCATACAGAAGATAATTTAATAAAAATGTAAGCTTTGGGTGCTTAAAATGATTCTTTACTCTCTTCTGAAGTTTTAAAATTATTAATTTATCTTAGATTTACAAGATCTAAATTTTTTTTTAAACTATTAAAACGAATGAATTTGTCATTACCTTTATTGTATTTAATTATATTTATATCGGGCATTATCTCATTATGTTTAAATCGAAAACATATCATGATAAGTTTATTAAGATTAGAATTAATAATTTTAAGATTATTTTGTATATTTTCTGCATTTCTATCAATTGAATTAAATGATATATATATATTAATAGTTTTGCTAACATTTAGTGTTTGTGAAGGAGTTGTAGGATTATCAAGATTGATTAATATGATTCGATCACATGGTAATGATCAACTATTATCAATATCTTTAAAAACATGTTAAAATTAATTTTATTTTCATTATTTTTAACCCCTTTATTATTTAACATATGGTTATTAAGAAATATACTAATTCTTTTAGTGCTATTTATCATCTTATTCTTCAGAAAAGATTTAATTATACTAAGATATAACATATATATAGATAATATTTCATATAGATTAATTATTCTTACAATTTGAATTACCTTCTTAATAATTAATTCTAGTCCTTTATATAAATATAATAATATAAATTTATTTTTGTTTATAGTGTTATTATTAATAACATTATTAATTTTATCATTTTGTTCATACAATATTATAATATTTTATATCTTTTTTGAAACTAGTTTGATCCCTACCATAATTATTATCATAGGATGGGGGTATCAACCTGAACGAGTGAATGCTAGATATTATTTATTGTTTTATACTTTATTCGCATCTCTCCCCATATTAGTTTCAATTATATATATGTATAGAAATAATATAACTAATATTATAATGTTAATGAGATCAAATAATAGGTTTATTTACTTGGGGATAACATTAGCATTCATAATTAAGGTTCCGTTATTTATATGTCATTTTTGATTACCAAAAGCTCATGTCGAAGCACCTGTTTCTGGTTCTATAATTTTGGCTGGAATTCTTTTAAAATTAGGAACTTATGGCTTAATTCGTGTTATATATATTATACCAGTAATATTTATCAATTATAGATTCATCTGGATTTCTATTTCATTAATAGGGGGAATTATGATTAGATTATCTTGTATAATGCAAATTGATATAAAATCTATAATTGCATACTCTTCTGTAGCTCACATAAGATTAGTTATTGGAGGAATTATAACAATAAATATATGAGGCATAGTCGGAGCATATTTCATAATAATTGGACATGGTTTATGTTCATCTGCTTTATTTTGCTTAGCAAATATTTCTTATGAACGTTCGGGAAGACGTAGAATCCTAATTAATAAAGGAATATTAAGATTTATGCCTTCAATAACTCTCATATGATTTTTAATATCTTCTAGAAATATTTCATGTCCTCCAACAATTAGTCTAGCAGGAGAAATTATAATTTTAAATAGATTAATGTCTTGAAATCCATTGTGTATAGTTTTCCTATCTTTTTCTTCATTTTTATCAGCTTGTTATAGTTTATATCTATACTCTCATACCCAACATGGAATAATTTTCTCGGGTTGTTACTCTTTTAATTCTGGGAACGTACGTGAATTTTTTTTAATTATAATACATTGAATTCCATTAAATTTAATTATTTTGAAATTAACATTATTGATATAATTCAATTAGTTTAAAATAAAACATTAAATTGTGGATTTAAAAATATAAATTTATATTGGATCATTACTAAAAATAAACTTAGTACATATATTTTCTTAATTTTATTGATTTTAAGATTAATAATATTAATTTTATCAATAAATATGATTATTTTTGATTATGCAATTATAATAGAATGACTGATTGTTACAATTAATTCATGTAATATTTATATAACATTAATTTTTGATTTTATATCAACTTTATTTCTTTCAACTGTTATATTTATTTCATCAATGGTTATATTATATAGAGGTATATATATGATAAATGATAAATATATTAATCGATTTATTTATATTATTATAATATTTGTAATGTCAATAGTATTATTAATTATGAGACCTAATATAGTAAGCATTCTCATTGGATGAGATGGATTAGGATTAGTATCATATTGTTTAGTTGTTTATTATCAAAATTTAAATTCTAGAAATGCTGGGATACTAACGGCATTAATAAATCGTATTGGAGATGTTATAATCCTTTTATTAATTGCATGAATGATAAATTTTGGATCTTGAAATTTTATATCTTTTATTAATAAGATAATAATGAGTCCAATAATTATACTAGTTGTTATTGCAGGATTTACAAAAAGAGCTCAAATTCCTTTTTCTTCATGACTTCCAGCAGCTATGGCTGCTCCAACTCCAGTATCGGCCCTTGTTCACTCATCAACATTAGTTACTGCAGGAGTATATTTAATTATTCGATTCAGAAATTTAATTATATCATTCAATCTAATTCAAGTATTTTTAATGTTATCATTACTAACAATAATTATATCAGGTCTAGCTGCAAATTTTGAATTTGACTTAAAAAAAATTATTGCACTATCAACTTTAAGACAATTAGGAATTATAATATCAATTTTAATATTTGGTTATCCAATATTATCCTTTTTTCATCTTATTATTCATGCTTTATTTAAGGCGTCACTTTTTTTATGTGCTGGAGTATTGATTCATAGATTAATGAATAATCAAGATATTCGCATAATGGGCTGTATAAGTTATAATATACCAATAACTAGAACATTCATAAATATTGCAAATTTATCATTATGTGGGATACCCTTTATGAGAGGGTTTTATTCAAAAGATTTAATTATAGAAATAATATGCTCCAGAAATACTAACTTTTTAATTTTATTATTGATATATGTTGGAATTGGAATAACATCTTTCTATTCTGCCCGATTAACATATTTTTCAATAAGCATAAATTTTAGTTATTATAATTTTAGTTCACAAAACGAGTCATTTAATAGTATATTAAAGAGAATCATGGTTTTATCTATTTATTCAATTTTATCAGGGTCTATATTTAGATGAATCATATTTAATAATCCTGTAAGAATTATTCTCCCCATCGAGGGAAAACTAATAGCAATGGCTCTATCTTTTCTAGGGTTATTAATTGGATATGAAATATCCATGTTTTCATCCATAGTAAAAAAATTTACAAGAGAGTTCATAAATTCCATATGATTTTTAAAACAACTATCAACCTTTCATACTCAATTTCTTTTTTTAAAAAATTCACTTATATTTCAAAAATCAATTGATTTGGGATGAGGAGAAAAAATTGGGCCCCACGGCATGATTGAATTGATAAAATTAATTATAATATTTAATATTAATATAAGAAAAAATAATTTCAAGATTCAAATAATAACATTTATTGCTTGATTTCTAATTATGATATATTTAAATAGCTTAAACATTAGAGCATAATATTGAAGATATTAAGGTAATAAATATTTTTAAATATTTACAAGGATTTTCCTCTCTTTTCAATGAAAATGAAATGTTTTATAAACTTTATAAATAAGGAAAAAACGGAGTTTAACCGCTTTAAAAGCTAGTTAGCAGCTGCTTTTATTCTTATTTCCTTTTAATTGGAAATTATATGTTCAATAACTTTATTAACAATAAAGTGCCTTATTTTTGGCTTCAATTAATAAACAAAGGAATAAAGATTCTTTTTTTAGGTCGAAACTAAATGTATTTATTACTTCATTGCTTTTAAGAATGGCTAATATGAGCACCTATTGATTGCAATCCAATAATTATAATTAAATACATTCCCATTAAATTCAATTTAACATACTATTTTTTCATTCATGATATAAGCCTAATATTAAAAATAATAAAAATAAAAATATCACTAAATAAATTTCAATAATATTAATAGTTGTTATTACAATAACTATGGGTATAATAATCACTAATTCAACATCAAAAATAAGGAAGATGACTGCAATTATAAAGAAATGTCTTGAAAAAGGAATTCGAGATGACTCAAAAGGATCAAATCCACACTCAAATGGAGATGATTTTTCACGATCAATTATTGATTTAGTTGACACAAAATATAAAAGAGTTATTAAAGTAAATAAAATTAATAATATCATAATACAGTAACTTACAACATTGAAAATTATTCTATTTAAAAATTAATCCTTTTAATTGGAAGTTAAATATACTTATATACTAATAGAATATTTATCTACCCCATCAGTAAATTGATATATATAAAAATAGTCAAACAATATCAACAAAATGTCAATACCAAGCAGCTGCTTCAAAACCAAAATGATGAGTTCTAGAGAAATGAAATTTCAATTGACGTAATAAACAAATTATAATGAACGTTCTTCCAATAATAACATGAATTCCATGAAACCCTGTTGATACAAAAAATGTTGATCCGTATACAGAATCTGAAATACAAAACGATGATTCAAAATATTCATATACCTGAAGAATAGTAAAATATATACCTAATATTAAAGTTAATAAAATACCATAAACAGATTCATTATATTTACTTTCTATTATGGAATGATGAGCTCACGTAATTGTTACTCCAGAACACAATAAAATTATAGTATTTAATAGAGGAATTTGTATTGGGTTAAAAGGCATAATTCCAGAAGGAGGTCAATTTATACCAATTTCTATAACAGGTCTTAATCTTCTATGAAAAAATCCCCAAAAGAAAGAAATAAAAAAGAAAATTTCTGACACAATAAATAAAATTATTCCTAATTTTAGACCTCTCACTACAACTATTGTGTGAAATCCTATAAACGTCCCTTCACGCGAAATGTCACGTCATCATTGAATTATAGTTAAAATTAAAATTAAAAATCCAAAAGATAAAAAAATAAAATTTTGTATATGAAATATTATTACTATACCAGAAACAAAAGTTAGAGCCCCAATTGACCCCGTTAGAGGTCATGGTCTACAATCAACTAAATGATACGGATGATTATTCATTAAGATACTTCTCTATAATACAGAGTTCTTAAAACTGTAAAAACATAAGATTGAATTATACAAACTGCTGATTCAAATAATATCAATAATATCTGAATTAAAATAATTAGATTTATATAAATTTCTAAATTAGTTGATCTATTTCCTAATAATGTTATTAGTAAATGACCAGCAATCATATTTGCTGTTAGACGAACAGCCAAGGACCCTGGTCGAATTAAATTTCTGACAGTTTCAATACATACCATGAAAGGTATTAAAATTATTGGAGTTCCTATTGGAACTAAATGACAAAACATATGATTTGTATTGTTAACAAATCCAAATAAAATAAAAGTCAATCAAAGAGGAAGAGCTAAACTAAGAGAAAATACTAGATGTCTTGATCTAGTGAAAATATATGGAAACAATCCAAGAAAGTTATTGAATAGAATAAAAATAAATAAAGAACAAAATAATAATGATCTACCAAAAGATCCTGAACTTATTAATAAATTTAATTCAAAACTTATTGTATTTAAAACTTTATTTATAAAAATTACATAACGACTAGGAATGTATCATAACCCTATAGGCATGAATAATAATAAAATTAAAGAACTTAATCAATTTAATGAAAATAACCCTGTTGATGGATCAAAAGTTGAAAATAAATTTGTTATCATAATCAGTTATATAAATTATTAAAATTATTAGTCAAATTTATCTTTGGAATTTTCATAAAAGAAAAATAAATAAAAGTTATAATTAAAATAACAATTAATAAAAAAAAGAAAAACAAAAAACATCAATTTATTGGAGATATTTGTGGGATAGAAAAATACCATTCTTAGTTTCTTGAATCTGACAGATTGATGTTTTTATAATAAACTAACTTTTCATCATTAAAAGTAGTCGTTAGTTACTATAAATTGGTTTAAGAGACCATCACTTACTTTCAGTCACTTAATGAATAGCTTATTAATCAATTAATAAAACAATTTATATCATCTCTTTCAATAACAATAGGTATAAATCTATGATTTGCTCCACAAATTTCAGAACATTGACCAAATGATATACCAGGTCGATTAATAAATATTCTTGCTTGGTTTAATCGACCAGGCACGGCATCCACTTTAATTCTCATAGATGGTATAGCTCATGAATGAATAACATCAAATGATGAAATCAATAATCGAATTTGAGTACTAAAAGGTAAAATCGTTCGATTATCTACTTCTAATAAACGGAATTCTCTAATTAATATATCATTTTGAGATTTTATATAAGAATCAAATTCAATATTTAAAAAATCTGAATATTCGTATGATCAATATCATTGATGACCAATAATTTTTAAAGTTATTAAAGGTTTATTAATTTCATCCAATAAGTATAATAATCGTAAGGATGGGAATGCAATAAAAATTAATGTTAAGGCTGGTAGAAGTGTTCAAAAAAATTCAATTAACTGTCCTTCTAATAAAAGTCGATTAACAATATTATTAAATATGATAACTGTTATTATATAAGTAACAATTGAAGTGATAATAATTAAAATAGTTAAAGTATGATCATGAAAAAATATTAACTGTTCTATTAATGGTGATATAGCGTCCTGCATATTAATATAAGATCAATTAGAAATTTCTAACAAAAGTTATTTATATATGAATCTTAAATTCATCGCACTTCATCTGCCATATTAGAATTGAACTAATAATGGAATCTCACTATATGAGTGCTCAGACGGAGGAAGTTTATGTAACCATTCAATAGAAGAATTTATATTAATTGAATATAAAATCAATCGATGTGAAATAAATCTTTCTCAAATAACAAACAATAAAAATAAAATTCCAATAAATGAAATTCTTCTTCCAATAGAAGATACAATGTTTCATGATATAAATGCATCAGGATAATCTGAATATCGACGTGGTATACCTCTCAATCCTAAAAAATGTTGGGGAAAAAAGGTTAAATTTACCCCTATAAACATAATCAAAAAATGAATTTTTAATCAATTAGAATTTAAAGATAATCCAGTAAATAAAGGATATCAATGAATAAATCTTCCTAAAATTGCAAATACTGCACCTATTGATAGCACATAATGAAAATGGGCTACAACATAATATGTATCATGTAATACAATATCAATTGATGAATTAGCCAAAATCACCCCAGTCAACCCACCAATAGTAAAAAGAAAAACAAAACCTACTGCTCATAAAATTGAAGGTCTTATCTTGATTTTAACTCCTCTCAGAGTTGCTAATCATCTAAAAACTTTAATTCCAGTTGGAACAGCAATAATTATTGTGGCAGAAGTAAAATAAGCCCGTGTATCAACATCCATACCAACTGTAAATATATGATGTGCTCAAACAACAAATCCTAAAATACCAATTGATATTATAGCATAAATTATTCCTAGTGATCCAAAAGATTCAATTTTTCCTCTCTCTTGAGTGATAATGTGAGAAATTAGTCAAAATCCAGGCAAAATTAAAATATATACTTCAGGATGTCCAAAAAATCAAAATAAATGTTGGTATAAAATTGGATCTCCTCCACCTGAAGGATCAAAAAAAGAAGTATTCAAATTTCGATCAGTTAATAATATTGTAATTGCACCAGCTAAAACTGGTAATGAAAGCAATAATAAAAAAGCAGTAATTAATACTGCCCACACAAATAAAGGTAACCGATCCATGTATATTCCCACTGATCGTATATTAAAAATTGTTCTAATAAAATTAACTGCACCTAGGATTGAGCTAGCTCCAGCCAAATGTAAAGAAAAAATAGTTAAATCAACGCAAGATCCTGAGTGTGCAACGCCTCTTGACAACGGAGGATAAACTGTCCAACCAGTACCTGCACCTCTATCAACCATTCTACCAATTAATAATAATGTCAATGAAGGTGGTAATAATCAAAAACTTATATTATTTATTCGAGGGAAAGCCATATCAGGAGCACCAATTATCAAAGGAACCAATCAATTCCCAAATCCTCCAATCATAACTGGCATCACTATAAAACAAATTATAACGAAAGCATGAGCAGTAACAATCACATTATAAATTTGATCATCTCCAATAAAAGATCCAGGAATGCCTAATTCAACACGAATAAGAACTCTTAAAGTTGTACCTACTATTCCCGATCAAATCCCAAAAATGAAATATAATGTTCCAATGTCTTTATGATTAGTTGAGAAAAATCACTTATTCATAACTAATCATTGATTTATTCCCAATTGAGATGACTGAATTAGGTAATAAACTGTAAATTTATTTATGGATATGCTTTCCTCTCAATAATCTAATCTAATCTAATATTTCTTCCCTATTCTCTTATTTTTTTCTTCAATCTAGTCTTATATTTAATAATAATATTAAATTGCAAATTTAAAGGTGATTAAAATAAATCTAAGGCTTACAAGAAATTATATTTTTAACTTTGAAGGATAATAGTTTTATTAACTTAAAACCTTACTAATTCATAACATTAAATAAGGTTACAACTATAAATCCAATCAATAAAGAATTTACTATAAATAATGTATTATTTAATCTAAAAGTTGACAACTTTAAAGATATATTGTTTATCATTAACCCTGTCATTACAACTCGCAAATAATAAAATAACACTAATAAAGCAGTTATTACTAAAATTAAACATAAAAAATACATTTTATTAACCAAAAGACAATAAATTATCATAAATTTTGGGAAAACCCTAAAAATGGTGGTAATCCACCTATTGACATAAAAATAATTATTAACATTAATGATTTAACCCTATTGTTAAACAAAATAAAAATTTGATTTAAATAATTTATATTATTTATTCAAAACAGATAACAAGTCAAAAATAAAGAGAGGGAATAAATTAAAAAATATACCAGCCATATATAATTTATTAATATAACCCCTCTAAAAATTCAACTTAAATTGTAAATTGATGAATATGCTAAAATTTTTCGAATTGATGAATAACACAGTCCCCCTAATGAGCCTCAAATACATGATAAAACAATAAATAAAATCAATCTTATATCTAAATAACTCAATAAAATAATGGGAATAATCCTCTGAACGGTTATAATTAAAAAAGACACTAGTCAAGACAACCCATCAATTACTGAAACATATCAATAATGGAATGGAGGAGATCCAATTTTAATTATTAAACTAATTATAATAAAATATTTTACTTGAAATAATATTCCTAAAATAACAACAAACAGGAATAATAGTCTTGAACCCATTCTCTGAATAATAAAATATTTAATTATTGACTCAGATGAGTAAACTCTCATTTTATTTATTATAAAAGGCAAAAATGATACCATATTTATTTCGACTCCTATTCAACAACCCAGCCAATTGTTTGAACAAATCACCAATATAATACCAAAAAATAAGAATGCCACAAATACTATATAAGAAGAATTTTTTTTAATTAAAAAGAGGATAATTTTCCATAAATGAGGTATGAACCCATTAGCTTAATTTTAGCTTATCTTTTATATGTTGTAGTTTATGAAGAACATTAATTTTTGATATTAAAAGACAGTTTAATTCTGTTAACATAATAAGAGTATAATATTACATAATTTATTCTATCAAAATAACCCTTTTTCACTCAGGCATCTTATTTTTTTTATTTTTTTTTTTTTTATATATGGCTTATAATATCTGGTGTACGGTTTATTATACAATAGACTTACAGCCAATACTAGATTCGCAACTTTATATACTCTTTCCTTCATTTTTTCCTATTTCTATTTATTGATTAAAATAAAATTACGGAACTGAATAACTAGTAACAGTTAAAGAGTTAGCTAAAATACAATAATTACATCAATTTTTGTACACCCACATTTTGCAAATCCGGTTCATAAAATATATGCTTACAGTATGTTTATAGTTAAATTAAAAATATTAATGTTAATACTACTGTATTACCATATTTATATATTCATATATAATAAATATATATACATATGTATATATATATATATAATAGTATGTTTTTCTTTTTTTTTTTATTGAAGTATAAAAAAAAGAAAAACATACTATTATTATTATAAATATTTATATATAAATATATATTAATATATTATTTATATATAAATATATATATATATAGTAATATATATAAATATATATATATAGTAATATATATAAATATATATAAATATATATATTGTTACGATACAATTAAGCCAATTCCCGTACCAGTGATAAAAAAGATAATTCTTGATATAAAAATACTTCATATAAAATAAAATGTTTAAAAAATGTATAAAATGTAAATATTATGACACGACGTACGACAATACAACCCAACCCAAGTGATTGAGCCAACAACATAAACATAAAGAAGGGAACCACGTAACATACTCAAGAAAAAATATGATAGACAAAACAATCATGAACACAGAACTAAAGAAGAACCAGAGGAAGAGAACAGATCCCTACAATTAAACAGAATTTAAACCAGAAGAGAAGAAGAGGAGAACCGAACCAAGATGAAGACTATTGACGATGAAGAAGATGAAGAAGAGGAAGAATGAAGAGGAGACAGGTTAAACCCAAGGGGAAACTAACACACATATAAAGGGGAAAGATAGTATACTCAAGGATAGAATACGGTCAATAAACCTCGAATAATTATGTATTGATGAAACCAATATTATTGTTATCATTAAATTAACCTATGTACCCATTTTAAAGACAATACAATTGTAAAGTAATGTAATATAGAAAAATTACACTAACACAGTCAGAAAGGTTAGATTTAACAAAAAACAACTGACCTCATATTATTAATAGTAAATATCATGCTAGAAAGAAATAGTGAGAAATGGTAGGAGAAAGTATAGGGATTACCCATTAAATAACACTCAATACAAAACAGTGAACCAAAGTGAAGTGCTTTAGTAAAGTGTAAGTACCCTAAAAATAGTGAAAGTGTATGTGAAACATTAAAAATATAATGATAGGTAAGGAGACACTTTATAAAACATTGATGAACAATCAATGATTGGAGTGACATTGTAAACAGTAATATAACTAGAAATAATTAGCAATAGTATTCCAAATTAATATAAAGGAAGCTTGTGATGTTATTCAGGGAGAAAGCCCAGACAAAAGTAACTTGTGTTAACATGGTATGGTAGAATAGAATTAAAGTTTTGTTATTAAAATTAAGACTACAAAGAATAAAACACCCCATGTTGAAAGGGGAATTAACTTTCATAATTTTATGAGAAGTGACAATGTTTATCACTCTAGATTGTAACAAAAGAAAGAAATCAATATTAGAACTAATAATAACTAATGACTTGTAAAGAATAGTTGGTTCAATGTTAAAAGAGGAATATGGCTGAAGGGAACCTACAGTCCATAAACCTAATTATTATATTTTAAAAGAAGAGTAATGAAAATGTATGTTGAATAGTAGTTAAAACACAAACAAATAAGTGAAGCCCATCAGGCTGAATTCAAAATGTAATTTAAAAAGAAATACACCAAAAAACAATCATGGCTAATCTTGACTATGAAAACATCTAACTGCCAAAGACAATCAAATGTAAATTGTATCAATTTCACAAGAAATCTTACTAATCTAAGACCAGTAAATGGCCAGTAATTATATGTCAATTATTTTAAAACAGAAATGTTATTGTAATAATTTAATATAAGAAAGATATGTTATTTATTAAATGTCAAATAATTAGACTAAAGTTGATGTATAACAGAATATGACCTTATGAGGTATCGTTGTAAACTTTGAAAGAAAAGAAAGATAATAGTGATGTCATTTATTACCCAAAAGGAATTATAAAGAAATAAAACCATTAGGAAAATACTTAATAAATTTGAATAAAAATTCAAATATTTTAACAGTGTCTTTAAAGGAGTAATTAACCAATCACCGAATTACGGTTACTATGACAACGAGACGTTGAGGGCTTATTTTCCGTTAAATTATATAGACTCTAAAAAACGACGCGTGGGTAAGCGGCACGCAAAATTGGAATGATTGAAATTTTAATTTAAATAGTTACAAAAAGTCGCAAAAGTGAACCAAGATGACCAAAGACGAATAAATGTCGATCTACAAAGAATTAACGATGTCCAGGAACCAAATTAAATAAATTAATTAGAGAAAAACCCAAGACCAGATTGAAAAAGATGTTCGAAGTTTAAAACCAGCCCAAAATTGAAGAATATCCAATAACCCGATGACTACACTTCAACGTGATATGAACTGATAAGTATCGAATAAATTCCTTAATCCCAAAAACCCAAATTACTTAAAATATTTTTCAAATGATAAAATTCCTCACTATTGAACAAGTAGTATTTTCTTTCAAAGGTGTAAATGCATAATTTACTTACTTAAAAACATTTTATTAATCAAAATATAGCCTTGTTTGAGAGCACAATTTTTGTAACAGAAATACGACACTACCGAACAAATTGTAAAAACACATTATAATTTCTAAGTACATATAAGGTATGGTAGTGTACTTTTTTAATGTAACCAACGTTTATGTCTTATTTCATGATCCAAAGAACTCCAGATTTTAAACATAGTAATTTATTAAATGTAACTGACGCCATCTCGTCAAACGATAAGGTTTTGAAATCAATTTTGCCAACTCTGAGATATTTTTGTGTTTCAAGCTCTAAGCCGGAGCCAAATGTTATTAAATTATTTATAATTCATTTGTAATATTTATTGATGACCAAATTTGTATTAAAAACACAGTGCCGAGTATTACTATCTTGTTATTTCATAGGATTTTGTAGAGTATATGTGTGTTAGCGAGTTTTATTCAACAGCCAACGAGCGCTCATCACGAGTGGACGAAGCGGCAACTTATATAGCGGCGGGAACCATTCGAACGATCCAGCTGTCCATGCTAATCACACGTATCATTTTAGAATTTAACTATTTTAATTGTTTTAATAGAAACAATTTGGCGCCACCCGGGGTTTGCAACCCCTATGAATTAACAGGTAGGTTGTACTGGTAACATTGACAACGCTACGGACTCCAGTAATGACGTCGATTTATGTAACGACCGGTGTGAGGCAAACACACTACATTCACACTAATACACAAAATAAACAAGTGTGATACATTTTAACAGGTCCGACCTCGTTCTATTGTTACATATTGACGAACCCAACGCGGGGCTTTAAGAATAAAGGAAGTACCCCTATATTTATTGTTACATATTGGCGACCAGCAACGTGAGGCTAGAAAGACTAACTAACATCGATCATGAATAGACACGGTATGGTTACGCGGCGCAAAGGGAAGGAAACATTAAACCAAGAAGAAAACCCAGAAGAAATAGAAGAAGTCGAGGAAGTAGAAGTTGAGGAAACGACTGGAGAACTGTCGGAAGAACATCCACAGGAGGACCCGCTGGAAAACCCCAATCCAACTCAACCAGAACAGGAAGTGGAAGCAATGACAGGGGACCAACCTACTGAACCCACCCATAAAGGAGACCTGAGCACACAGGAGATGTTCAGGAGAATGATGGAACAATTCGGACAAATGAATAAAAAATTAGCATCAGATAAGGAAGACTTGAATAAAAAATTAGAATCATTGCAAGAGGGAAGAAAAGAAGACAAGGAAGAGTTGAATAAAAAATTGGAAAACTGGACATAAACAGTGAAGAATTGAAGAAGCAAATGAAGGAGAGTATAGAATTCCTGAATGACAAAATAGAGAGCAACCATGAAGACTTGAAGAGAAGTCAGGAGGCATTGGAAAAGAAGAGCGAGGAGCTGAAGAAACAGATCAAGAAGGATCTGGAGATAGTAAACAAAAAGATGGAAACTAATCATGATATTCTCCAACGGAAAATCGAGGAAGAAAGTGAGAAAACCAAGGAGGAATGGAAGCAACAGCTAGTCGAATGTCGAGAAGAGATCAGGAAGACGGTAACGGAGACCAACGAAACCATAATACAAGTCCGTGAAGAATTGAATAATAAAATCAGTAATGTGGAGAAGGAAGATAAATTGAGAGCAACGGAATTCTACCAAGTCCTTACTGAAGGGTGCCAGAAGAACAAACAGGAGGTGGTCAAAGAACTGGAGGAGAGGCACCAAGAACTACAAATAGATGTAAAAAATCGGGTGGAGAAAGTCTACACCGTCATAGATAAAATAGCCGGACTGACCCGAGAAAACAGAGAGAAAATCCAGGGGATCAGTATACGGGAGAAACAGATGCAGGAAGAATTAGATGCATTAAGAGAAAAACCATATAGTCATACACAGTTCACAACCAGTGAAAACCGAGAAATCATCAATTTCCGCAGCTACCGGAGGAACCCGATAGAATTCCTCAAACGGGTAGAAGAGCTGATAGAGAAGAACAGAGAAACCAGGTGGTCCAGTGTGAGAAGTATGATCGATGAAATGTTCCGTGTCACCCATGACAATTGGTGGACGGCCACACGACCTGAGATCAATGATACCCAAGAGTTTAAGAAACAGTTCCGGGAGAAATATTGGTCCGAATCAACACAGAATGTGGTCCGCAACGATATCAGTAATGGAAGGTACGAGACACAAGGAGGACACACGTTAACATCTTACTTTCTGGGAAAAGTATGCTTAGCCAGAAATTTGGAACCCAAGATACCCGAGGAGTCTTTGGTGATACAACTGGGTTATCATTACGAAGAAGCCATCCAGAAGGCCAGAAGGCAAGGACAAATCAAAACAATTCAAGGAATGGTTAGTCTATTGGAGGACCTGGAGAATGATAACCAGTATCGAAAAAACAGGATCACAAACCAAAAGTACAATAAGTGGAATGAGCATAACAGTACCACTAATTTCCACGGACCATACAATCATCCACAAAACAATAATCGGAATAACTGGGGCCGAAATAATAATGATAATAATGCAGAACAAACATTCAATGGAAATACCCAGCATCACCCTCCGAATAGCCAGCCTGGTAACAGAGGTCAACAAAACCATCATTCAGGAAATCAAAACAACAATAGAAACAGCCCAAATAATAATAACCGACCAAATGATAATTACCGAGGAGCGGAACCTGAACAAAGTACCAACGGTCACCCCAATGACCATAATTACTACGGCAACCGGTATCATCCTAGTTACCAGTACAACCGGGGACCCGGGGGTAATCCAAATAGAAGTGACAACCGACGTCATGTAAATTTTATTAGTGGGAGAAGGCGGAATAACCACCGAAGATACAACCCGAATTGGCACCCAGAATCATGGTACCACGCGTCCGACGAGACTAACAATAGACCATCAGTGAACAGGAACCACGAACCACTTCAAAATGGAAATAACCAGCAAAATGTGCCGAACAATGAAACGAACGACCAGCCAAGCAACCTGGCCGTCAGCCAGCAACCACCTTTAAACTAAAAGGGTCAGTGAAAAAGTATGAACGCCCTTCACATGACCAATCACTTGGGTTGATACGTCAAACAATGTCAGATAAGGAAACCAAAGTAATCGCGATAATCTACAACAACTATTTAAAGGATATTCGAGAAGAACTTCTCGAGGAAGAGGCCTATCAATTACCACAAAATAATAGTGAAATTGTTCATATAAAGGCGACAATAAACGGTACCATAACCATTATCATGGTGGATACGGGGTCTAATATCTCTCTAATTAACCAGCCTGAATTAGAAAGAATTCAAGCTCACTCTCGAACACCAATCCCTACATTGCCAATAAATAATATAATCATCATTGGCGCAACTGGCAAACAGAACAAAACGGTGAGAAAACAAGTATCATTGGAGCTAGATAATCTAGAATCAACCATCCCTATTATATTTCTCGTGGCAAGTGGGCTACCATTCAATATGCTTATCGGATGTGATGTACTAAGAAGGTATTCAGCAGTAATAAACCTGCAGAAGGGAGTAGTGTTATTAACTTCAGAACAAGGAACCTGGTCCGCGAACATTATAAATTGTGTACCAAGTCCAATTGCTTTAAGCCAAAACCCAGAACTGAAGAGTTATTATTGTCAGAGGCATGAACCATCTATCACCATGGCAGAGGAGGAGGAGCGTAAAACCTTGTGGAACCAGAAGTTGGAAGAGATTATCACCTTCCAAAGAGAACGGCCTATGCAGGAAATTAGTGAGCAACAGTCTAAAAAACTAATTGCCATTTATAATGATTATCAGCATGTCTTTTCAAACACCCCAGGAAAGGTTAAAGGATACCAATGTGAAATCCAATTCCGAGAACCAGTGGACTTCCACAGGAAATCATATCCTATAGCACATTCCCTAAAAAATGAAGTCAGAATGGAAATAAATAGAATGATTGCTGAAGATATAATTGAGTATAGTCATTCTCAATATACCAGCCCCATAGTTGCCATACCCAAGAAAAATGGCAAGGTACGAATTTGCCTGGACGCCCGAGAAATAAACAAGATGATTATCAATGACAGAACCTCACCAGGAGAAATAGAAGAAATTCTGAAGAGATTTCATGGGATAAGGTATATTAGCACCTGGAATACTGTATGTGGGTATTGGGAGGTAGAGCTGCACCCACACAGTAGACAGTACATGGCTTTCATATTTGACGGTAGAAATTACCAGTTCAAAAGGTTACCATTTGGACTCATTAAGTCAGTAGCAGTGTTCGTGAAGTGCATGGACCAAGTGTTAGGTCAAGAGGCACTGGAATTTACTACAGTGTACGTTGACGACCTACTTATCACGTCAGCAAACTGGGACGAACACTGTGAAAGAGTCAGACATGTATTGGAAAAATTATCTAACAACAATATCACACTTAAGTTAGACAAATCAAAATATATTGCTAAAGAAGTGAAGTTCTTAGGATTCAACCTAACCGAGGAGGGAATCTCTCCATCCCAAGAGAAGGTTGAAGCCATACAAAACACCTAACAGAAGACCAACTACTCCCACCTAACAGCAAAATTTTCCAAACAACTCTCTTCAAAAGAAAAATGGACGTGGGGAGCGGAACAAGAGGAAGTGCTCAAATTAATTAAACAAAAATTTGTTGATACTGTTATATTACACCACCCTAATTTTGAAAAACAGTTCTACCTAAACTGCGACGCTAGTGATGTAAGTCTAGGCGCAGAGTTATACCAGGAAGACGAAGATGGTAATCACCTGGTCATTAGCTTCGCCAGCCGAATACTGAATAGCTGTGAGCGTAACTACAATGTTACAGAAAAGGAGTTGCTCAGCATAGTATTCGCGTGCGGCAAGTTTAGGACGTACATACTTGGATATAATATCACGGTCCGAAGCGATCATAAATCAATATCGTTTCTCAAACAGTGTAAGTTGAATCACGGCCGACTTACTCGATGGATACTTGCTTTGCAAGAATACCACATTACATGGGAGTATATTCCAGGACGGAAAAATATAGTGGCTGACGTATTATCCAGAATAAATGTAGTAAATCAGACATTTGAAGAAGGAAAGGGGAAGATAGCAAAAGTGTATTATATATTGAAAGATAGGAAAGACCTGGAAAATATTCTAAACCAAATAGTGTTGCAACAAGAGCAAGATACAAAAATATCCAACATCAGAAAAAGACTGATGGAGTCTGAAGCCATTATTAACAAATTTTACTGTGTATACAATGATATTTTATTTATAAAAACAAAAAAGAACCAAGACACTTGGAAACTAGTAATTCCTCAATCATTAGAAAATCAAATCATCAAAGATTATCATGTGAGATACGGCCACATGGGAACAATTAAAATGGTAAAAGCTTTAGAGGAAGATTTGTTCATAAAAAATATTGCAAGAAAAGTGAATAAAAACATAAAAACCTGCACATTGTGTCAGATGGTCAAAACCAACAACGAAAGGAAAGATGGAACGATGATACCCATCACATCCAGTGCCAAACTAGAGAAGGCGTTCCTCGACATATGTGGACCATTCCCACGTAGCGGAGGTAGACATGGCTACAAATTCATTGTTATCATACTTGACCATTACACCAAGTACACCAAATTATATGCTATAAACAGAGCCACAACAAAGAAAATATTAGATATTATTAAAAATAAATACATAGTAGAGATTGGAAAACCGTACATGTTAATAACCGATCATGGAACGCAATTTAAAGGAAGAAGGTGGAGAGAAGAATTACTAAAACTAAATATTAAAACATATAAAACTTCAGTCTACCACCCTAGTAGCAATCCCGCAGAAAGAATGTTGAGAGAGGTGGGACGCATTTTGAGAACTTATTGTCATAACAACCAGAGAGAATGGTACAAATATTTACCTTCAACCGAAGTGTTTTTAAATATCAGCTATCACCAATTCAATGAAAGTACACCTTACTTGATGATGTTCGAGAGGAAGCCAAACAGAGAGATACAAGAGATAATAGAATTCCCAAAAAACCCAGAAGACCCGTATGACAAAAACAAATGGTACAGCCTAATAGTGGCAAAGATTGAGAAACAAAAGGCCAAATGTGCAAAACACCAACCCAAAATAATCAGATATAAAGAGGGAGAAAAAATATTAATTAAAAATCGTGAACTGCCAAGTACAATGGAAGGTATAGCAAGAAATTATTATTGCTATATACCGGTCCGTATATCATCACAAAAGATAATGGTAATAATACTTACCAGATCAGTAATATCAATACAAGGAAAATCAAGGGAGTTTATAACCAAACTTCGATAAAAAAGTTTTACGAAGAAGAATAAAACCATTGTGAAATGAAACATATTTCAAAATTCCAAAAGAGATTGTAAGAGCAGCTTACTAACTTATTTAGATGATATATGCGGAACCATAAAAAGAATTAATATAAGTAGATAATAATGAAAAAAAAACAAAGGAAACAGTTACGCAAATTCCTTTCAATTTAAATAAATTTGCAGTCTAATAAAAGATTGATATATGAAGTATGAAGTAAAAAGTGAGATAATAAGGAATAAGTTACACACATTCCTATATAATAAAAATGTAAGAAGCACAAACTTACAATTATAATTAAATCAAAAAAAAAATAACTAAAAAGGAATACGCTACAAACATTCCTTTAAAGTAAGACAATTAACTTACCAAAGAATTATCAAAAATGATATTTAATACAGAATAAAATAAACAAAAATAAAATCAAGCTCAAATTAATGAGATAAATACTTGAAATTATACTGAATCAAAAGTATTATAAGAAAAAAAAATAAAATTTTAACTGGTACAAGGAGAGAGGGAGATTATGTATATTAAACAAATATACAGATATGGCTAACGCAGAATCCTGCTAAATGACTAAAAAAAAAAAAAAAAAAAAAAAAAAAAAAATGTCTAAGACAATTAAAATGATCACAACGAGCATTGAAAATAAAATAATGAAAAGTGAGATACGATGAAATTAACATATGAATAAAGATAAAAACAATCAAGTGTATAGGTAGATGATAGTGTATAGTTAAGGTATAGCGGAAGGAAGAATGAGTAGTAATGACAAAGTGATCTAAAAACAAACCACAAGGTGGACAATCCCAAAGTATATTATATTATATTATTATTATTATTATTAAGTCACAAGTTGACAAAGAAGGTATTTAAGATTGACTGTTGAAAAGTCCAGCAATCCAAATGAACTGAGCAGAGATGATGTGCCTCTGGTCTCAGAAAAATGAGTAGTAATGGGAGAAACCAACTACTATATAAAAGTTAGGGAAAAATTTGTGTATGAGGGAAAATGCACCAATGGAAATAAATAAAAACAGATCCAAATAAAATGGAATGAATTAAGTAAGAAGAGATATGAAGAATGGAGAAACAAACAAGAAGGAAAAGGAAAAAAGTTATCCATAACTGATAATTTCATAAAAAACTATGCTAGTGTTTTACTAAAATGATCAATTTTAGAGGAGAGGCATTATGTTACGATACAATTAAGCCAAATCCCGTACCAGTGATAAAAAAGATAATTCTTGATATAAAAATACTTCATATAAAATAAAATGTTAAAAAAATGTATAAAATGTAAATATTATGACACGACGTACGACAATACAACCCAACCCTAGTGATTGAGCCAACAACATAAACATAAAAAAGGGAACCACGTAACATACTCAAGAAAAAATATGATAGACAAAACAATGATGAACACAGAACTAAAGAAGAACCAGAGGAAGAGAACAGATCCCTACAATTAAACAGAATTTAAACCAGAAGAGAAGAAGAGGAGAACCGAACCAAGATGAAGACTATTGACGATGAAGAAGATGAAGAAGAGGAAGAATGAAGAGGAGACAGGTTAAACCCAAGGGGAAACTAACACACATATAAAGGGGAAAGATAGTATACTCAAGGATAGAATACGGTCAATAAACCTCGAATAATTATGTATTGATGAAACCAATATTATTGTTATCATTAAATTAACCTATGTACCCATTTTAAAGACAATACAATTGTAAAGTAATGTAATATAGAAAAATTACATTAACACAGTCAGAAAGGTTAGATTTAACAAAAAACAACTGACCTCATATTATTAATAGTAAATATCATGCTAGAAAGAAATAGTGAGAAATGGTAGGAGAAAGTATAGGGATTACCCATTAAATAACACTCAATACAAAACAGTGAACCAAAGTGAAGTGCTTTAGTGAAGTGTAAGTACCCTAAAAATAGTGAAAGTGTATGTGAAACATTAAAAATATAATGATAGGTAAGGAGACACTTTATAAAACATTGATGAACAATCAATGATTGGAGTGACATTGTAAACAGTAATATAACTAGAAATAATTAGCAATAGTATTCCAAATTAATATAATGGAAGCTTGTGATGTTATTCAGGGAGAAAGCCCAGACAAAAGTAACTTGTGTTAACATGGTATGGTAGAATAGAATTAAAGTTTTGTTATTAAAATTAAGACTACAAAGAATAAAACACCCCATGTTGAAAGGGGAATTAACTTTCATAATTTTGTGAGAAGTGACAATGTTTATCACTCTAGATTGTAACAAAAGAAAGAAATCAATATTAGAACTAATAATAACTAATGACTTGTAAAGAATAGTTGGTTCAATGTTAAAAGAGGAATATGGCTGAAGGGAACCTACAGTCCATAAACCTAATTATTATATTTTAAAAGAAGAGTAATGAAAATGTATGTTGAATAGTAGTTAAAACACAAACAAATAAGTGAAGCCCATCAGGCTGAATTCAAATGTAATTTAAAAAGAAATACACCAAAAAACAATCATGGCTAATCTTGACTATGAAAACATCTAACTGCCAAAGACATTCAAATGTAAATTGTATCAATTTCACAAGAAATCTTACTAATCTAAGACCAGTAAATGGCCAGTAATTATATGTCAATTATTTTAAAACAGAAATGTTATTGTAATAGTTTAATATAAGAAAGATATGTTATTTATTAAATGTCAAATAATTAGACTAAAGTTGATGTATAACAGAATATGACCTTATGAGGTATCGTTGTAAACTTTGAAAGAAAAGAAAGATAATAGTGATGTCATTTATTACCCCCAAAGGAATTATAAAGAAATAAAACCATTAGGAAAATACTTAATAAATTTGAATAAAAATTCAAATATTTTAACAATGTCTTTAAAGGAGTAATTAACCAATCATCGAATTACGGTTACTATGACAACGAGACGTTGAGGGCTTATTTTCCGTTAAATTATATAGACTCTAAAAAACGACGCGTGGGTAAGCGGCACGCAAAATTGGAATGATTGAAATTTTAATTTAAATAGTTACAAAAAGTCGCAAAAGTGAACCAAGATGACCAAAGACGAATAGATGTCGATCTACAAAGAATTAACGTTGTCCAGGAACCAAATTAAATAAATTAATTAGAGAAAAACCCAAGACCAGATTTATAAAGATGTTCGAAGTTTAAAACCAGCCCAAAATTGAAGAATATCCAATAACCCGATGACTACACTTCAACGTGATATGAACTGATAAGTATCGAATAAATTCCTTAATCCCAAAAAACCAAATTACTTAAAATATTTTTCAAATGATAAAATTCCTCACTATTGAACAAGTAGTATTTTCTTTCAAAGGTGTAAATGCATAATTTACTTACTTAAAAACATTTTATTAATCAAAATATAACCTTGTTTGAGAGCACAATTTTTGTAACAGAAATACGACACTACCGAACAAATTGTAAAAACACATTATAATTTCTAAGTACATATAAGGTATGGTAGTGTACTTTTTTAATGTAACCAACGTTTATGTCTTATTTCATGATCCAAAGAACTCCAGATTTTAAACATAGTAATTTATTAAATGTAACTGACGCCATCTCGTCAAACGATAATGTTTTGAAATCAATTTTGCCAACTCTGAGATATTTTTGTGTTTCAAGCTCTAAGCCGGAGCCAAATGTTATTAAATTATTTATAATTCATTTGTCATATTTATTGATGACCAAATTTGTATTAAAAACACAGTACCGAGTATTACTATCTTGTTATTTCATAGGATTTTGTAGAGTATATGTGTGTTAGCGAGTTTTATTCAACAGCCAACGAGCGCTCATCACGAGTGGACGAAGCGGCAACTTATATAGCGGCGGGAACCATTCGAACGATCCAGCTGTCCATGCTAATCACACGTATCATTTTAGAATTTAACTATTTTAATTGTTTTAATAGAAACAATTTGGCGCCACCCGGGGTTTGCAACCCCTATGAATTAACAGGTAGGTTGTACTGGTAACATTGACAACGCTACGGACTCCAGTAATGACGTCGATTTATGTAACGACCGGTGTGAGGCAAACACACTACATTCACACTAATACACAAAATAAACAAGTGTGATACATTTTAACAGGTCCGACCTCGTTCTATTGTTACATATTGACGAACCCAACGCGGGGCTTTAAGAATAAAGGAAGTACCCCTATATTTATTGTTACATATTGGCGACCAGCAACGTGAGGCTAGAAAGACTAACTAACATCGATCATGAATAGACACGGTATGGTTACGCGGCGCAAAGGGAAGGAAACATTAAACCAAGAAGAAAACCCAGAAGAAATAGAAGAAGTCGAGGAAGTAGAAGTTGAGGAAACGACTGGAGAACTGTCGGAAGAACATCCACAGGAGGACCCGCTGGAAAACCCCAATCCAACTCAACCAGAACAGGAAGTGGAAGCAATGACAGGGGACCAACCTACTGAACCCACCCATAAAGGAGACCTGAGCACACAGGAGATGTTCAGGAGAATGATGGAACAATTCGGACAAATGAATAAAAAATTAGCATCAGATAAGGAAGACTTGAATAAAAAATTAGAATCATTGCAAGAGGGAAGAAAAGAAGACAAGGAAGAGTTGAATAAAAAATTGGAAAACTGGACATAAACAGTGAAGAATTGAAGAAGCAAATGAAGGAGAGTATAGAATTCCTGAATGACAAAATAGAGAGCAACCATGAAGACTTGAAGAGAAGTCAGGAGGCATTGGAAAAGAAGAGCGAGGAGCTGAAGAAACAGATCAAGAAGGATCTGGAGATAGTAAACAAAAAGATGGAAACTAATCATGATATTCTCCAACGGAAAATCGAGGAAGAAAGTGAGAAAACCAAGGAGGAATGGAAGCAACAGCTAGTCGAATGTCGAGAAGAGATCAGGAAGACGGTAACGGAGACCAACGAAACCATAATACAAGTCCGTGAAGAATTGAATAATAAAATCAGTAATGTGGAGAAGGAAGATAAATTGAGAGCAACGGAATTCTACCAAGTCCTTACTGAAGGGTGCCAGAAGAACAAACAGGAGGTGGTCAAAGAACTGGAGGAGAGGCACCAAGAACTACAAATAGATGTAAAAAATCGGGTGGAGAAAGTCTACACCGTCATAGATAAAATAGCCGGACTGACCCGAGAAAACAGAGAGAAAATCCAGGGGATCAGTATACGGGAGAAACAGATGCAGGAAGAATTAGATGCATTAAGAGAAAAACCATATAGTCATACACAGTTCACAACCAGTGAAAACCGAGAAATCATCAATTTCCGCAGCTACCGGAGGAACCCGATAGAATTCCTCAAACGGGTAGAAGAGCTGATAGAGAAGAACAGAGAAACCAGGTGGTCCAGTGTGAGAAGTATGATCGATGAAATGTTCCGTGTCACCCATGACAATTGGTGGACGGCCACACGACCTGAGATCAATGATACCCAAGAGTTTAAGAAACAGTTCCGGGAGAAATATTGGTCCGAATCAACACAGAATGTGGTCCGCAACGATATCAGTAATGGAAGGTACGAGACACAAGGAGGACACACGTTAACATCTTACTTTCTGGGAAAAGTATGCTTAGCCAGAAATTTGGAACCCAAGATACCCGAGGAGTCTTTGGTGATACAACTGGGTTATCATTACGAAGAAGCCATCCAGAAGGCCAGAAGGCAAGGACAAATCAAAACAATTCAAGGAATGGTTAGTCTATTGGAGGACCTGGAGAATGATAACCAGTATCGAAAAAACAGGATCACAAACCAAAAGTACAATAAGTGGAATGAGCATAACAGTACCACTAATTTCCACGGACCATACAATCATCCACAAAACAATAATCGGAATAACTGGGGCCGAAATAATAATGATAATAATGCAGAACAAACATTCAATGGAAATACCCAGCATCACCCTCCGAATAGCCAGCCTGGTAACAGAGGTCAACAAAACCATCATTCAGGAAATCAAAACAACAATAGAAACAGCCCAAATAATAATAACCGACCAAATGATAATTACCGAGGAGCGGAACCTGAACAAAGTACCAACGGTCACCCCAATGACCATAATTACTACGGCAACCGGTATCATCCTAGTTACCAGTACAACCGGGGACCCGGGGGTAATCCAAATAGAAGTGACAACCGACGTCATGTAAATTTTATTAGTGGGAGAAGGCGGAATAACCACCGAAGATACAACCCGAATTGGCACCCAGAATCATGGTACCACGCGTCCGACGAGACTAACAATAGACCATCAGTGAACAGGAACCACGAACCACTTCAAAATGGAAATAACCAGCAAAATGTGCCGAACAATGAAACGAACGACCAGCCAAGCAACCTGGCCGTCAGCCAGCAACCACCTTTAAACTAAAAGGGTCAGTGAAAAAGTATGAACGCCCTTCACATGACCAATCACTTGGGTTGATACGTCAAACAATGTCAGATAAGGAAACCAAAGTAATCGCGATAATCTACAACAACTATTTAAAGGATATTCGAGAAGAACTTCTCGAGGAAGAGGCCTATCAATTACCACAAAATAATAGTGAAATTGTTCATATAAAGGCGACAATAAACGGTACCATAACCATTATCATGGTGGATACGGGGTCTAATATCTCTCTAATTAACCAGCCTGAATTAGAAAGAATTCAAGCTCACTCTCGAACACCAATCCCTACATTGCCAATAAATAATATAATCATCATTGGCGCAACTGGCAAACAGAACAAAACGGTGAGAAAACAAGTATCATTGGAGCTAGATAATCTAGAATCAACCATCCCTATTATATTTCTCGTGGCAAGTGGGCTACCATTCAATATGCTTATCGGATGTGATGTACTAAGAAGGTATTCAGCAGTAATAAACCTGCAGAAGGGAGTAGTGTTATTAACTTCAGAACAAGGAACCTGGTCCGCGAACATTATAAATTGTGTACCAAGTCCAATTGCTTTAAGCCAAAACCCAGAACTGAAGAGTTATTATTGTCAGAGGCATGAACCATCTATCACCATGGCAGAGGAGGAGGAGCGTAAAACCTTGTGGAACCAGAAGTTGGAAGAGATTATCACCTTCCAAAGAGAACGGCCTATGCAGGAAATTAGTGAGCAACAGTCTAAAAAACTAATTGCCATTTATAATGATTATCAGCATGTCTTTTCAAACACCCCAGGAAAGGTTAAAGGATACCAATGTGAAATCCAATTCCGAGAACCAGTGGACTTCCACAGGAAATCATATCCTATAGCACATTCCCTAAAAAATGAAGTCAGAATGGAAATAAATAGAATGATTGCTGAAGATATAATTGAGTATAGTCATTCTCAATATACCAGCCCCATAGTTGCCATACCCAAGAAAAATGGCAAGGTACGAATTTGCCTGGACGCCCGAGAAATAAACAAGATGATTATCAATGACAGAACCTCACCAGGAGAAATAGAAGAAATTCTGAAGAGATTTCATGGGATAAGGTATATTAGCACCTGGAATACTGTATGTGGGTATTGGGAGGTAGAGCTGCACCCACACAGTAGACAGTACATGGCTTTCATATTTGACGGTAGAAATTACCAGTTCAAAAGGTTACCATTTGGACTCATTAAGTCAGTAGCAGTGTTCGTGAAGTGCATGGACCAAGTGTTAGGTCAAGAGGCACTGGAATTTACTACAGTGTACGTTGACGACCTACTTATCACGTCAGCAAACTGGGACGAACACTGTGAAAGAGTCAGACATGTATTGGAAAAATTATCTAACAACAATATCACACTTAAGTTAGACAAATCAAAATATATTGCTAAAGAAGTGAAGTTCTTAGGATTCAACCTAACCGAGGAGGGAATCTCTCCATCCCAAGAGAAGGTTGAAGCCATACAAAACACCTAACAGAAGACCAACTACTCCCACCTAACAGCAAAATTTTCCAAACAACTCTCTTCAAAAGAAAAATGGACGTGGGGAGCGGAACAAGAGGAAGTGCTCAAATTAATTAAACAAAAATTTGTTGATACTGTTATATTACACCACCCTAATTTTGAAAAACAGTTCTACCTAAACTGCGACGCTAGTGATGTAAGTCTAGGCGCAGAGTTATACCAGGAAGACGAAGATGGTAATCACCTGGTCATTAGCTTCGCCAGCCGAATACTGAATAGCTGTGAGCGTAACTACAATGTTACAGAAAAGGAGTTGCTCAGCATAGTATTCGCGTGCGGCAAGTTTAGGACGTACATACTTGGATATAATATCACGGTCCGAAGCGATCATAAATCAATATCGTTTCTCAAACAGTGTAAGTTGAATCACGGCCGACTTACTCGATGGATACTTGCTTTGCAAGAATACCACATTACATGGGAGTATATTCCAGGACGGAAAAATATAGTGGCTGACGTATTATCCAGAATAAATGTAGTAAATCAGACATTTGAAGAAGAAAAGGGGAAGATAGCAAAAGTGTATTATATATTGAAAGATAGGAAAGACCTGGAAAATATTCTAAACCAAATAGTGTTGCAACAAGAGCAAGATACAAAAATATCCAACATCAGAAAAAGACTGATGGAGTCTGAAGCCATTATTAACAAATTTTACTGTGTATACAATGATATTTTATTTATAAAAACAAAAAAGAACCAAGACACTTGGAAACTAGTAATTCCTCAATCATTAGAAAATCAAATCATCAAAGATTATCATGTGAGATACGGCCACATGGGAACAATTAAAATGGTAAAAGCTTTAGAGGAAGATTTGTTCATAAAAAATATTGCAAGAAAAGTGAATAAAAACATAAAAACCTGCACATTGTGTCAGATGGTCAAAACCAACAACGAAAGGAAAGATGGAACGATGATACCCATCACATCCAGTGCCAAACTAGAGAAGGCGTTCCTCGACATATGTGGACCATTCCCACGTAGCGGAGGTAGACATGGCTACAAATTCATTGTTATCATACTTGACCATTACACCAAGTACACCAAATTATATGCTATAAACAGAGCCACAACAAAGAAAATATTAGATATTATTAAAAATAAATACATAGTAGAGATTGGAAAACCGTACATGTTAATAACCGATCATGGAACGCAATTTAAAGGAAGAAGGTGGAGAGAAGAATTACTAAAACTAAATATTAAAACATATAAAACTTCAGTCTACCACCCTAGTAGCAATCCCGCAGAAAGAATGTTGAGAGAGGTGGGACGCATTTTGAGAACTTATTGTCATAACAACCAGAGAGAATGGTACAAATATTTACCTTCAACCGAAGTGTTTTTAAATATCAGCTATCACCAATTCAATGAAAGTACACCTTACTTGATGATGTTCGAGAGGAAGCCAAACAGAGAGATACAAGAGATAATAGAATTCCCAAAAAACCCAGAAGACCCGTATGACAAAAACAAATGGTACAGCCTAATAGTGGCAAAGATTGAGAAACAAAAGGCCAAATGTGCAAAACACCAACCCAAAATAATCAGATATAAAGAGGGAGAAAAAATATTAATTAAAAATCGTGAACTGCCAAGTACAATGGAAGGTATAGCAAGAAATTATTATTGCTATATACCGGTCCGTATATCATCACAAAAGATAATGGTAATAATACTTACCAGATCAGTAATATCAATACAAGGAAAATCAAGGGAGTTTATAACCAAACTTCGATAAAAAAGTTTTACGAAGAAGAATAAAACCATTGTGAAATGAAACATATTTCAAAATTCCAAAAGAGATTGTAAGAGCAGCTTACTAACTTATTTAGATGATATATGCGGAACCATAAAAAGAATTAATATAAGTAGATAATAATGAAAAAAAAACAAAGGAAACAGTTACGCAAATTCCTTTCAATTTAAATAAATTTGCAGTCTAATAAAAGATTGATATATGAAGTATGAAGTAAAAAGTGAGATAATAAGGAATAAGTTACACACATTCCTATATAATAAAAATGTAAGAAGCACAAACTTACAATTATAATTAAATCAAAAAAAAAATAACTAAAAAGGAATACGCTACAAACATTCCTTTAAAGTAAGACAATTAACTTACCAAAGAATTATCAAAAATGATATTTAATACAGAATAAAATAAACAAAAATAAAATCAAGCTCAAATTAATGAGATAAATACTTGAAATTATACTGAATCAAAAGTATTATAAGAAAAAAAAATAAAATTTTAACTGGTACAAGGAGAGAGGGAGATTATGTATATTAAACAAATATACAGATATGGCTAACGCAGAATCCTGCTAAATGACTAAAAAAAAAAAAAAAAAAAAAAAAAAAAAAAAATGTCTAAGACAATTAAAATGATCACAACGAGCATTGAAAATAAAATAATGAAAAGTGAGATACGATGAAATTAACATATGAATAAAGATAAAAACAATCAAGTGTATAGGTAGATGATAGTGTATAGTTAAGGTATAGCGGAAGGAAGAATGAGTAGTAATGACAAAGTGATCTAAAAACAAACCACAAGGTGGACAATCCCAAAGTATATTATATTATATTATTATTATTATTATTAAGTCACAAGTTGACAAAGAAGGTATTTAAGATTGACTGTTGAAAAGTCCAGCAATCCAAATGAACTGAGCAGAGATGATGTGCCTCTGGTCTCAGAAAAATGAGTAGTAATGGGAGAAACCAACTACTATATAAAAGTTAGGGAAAAATTTGTGTATGAGGGAAAATGCACCAATGGAAATAAATAAAAACAGATCCAAATAAAATGGAATGAATTAAGTAAGAAGAGATATGAAGAATGGAGAAACAAACAAGAAGGAAAAGGAAAAAAGTTATCCATAACTGATAATTTCATAAAAAACTATGCTAGTGTTTTACTAAAATGATCAATTTTAGAGGAGAGGCATTATGTTACGATACAATTAAGCCAAATCCCGTACCAGTGATAAAAAAGATAATTCTTGATATAAAAATACTTCATATAAAATAAAATGTTAAAAAAATGTATAAAATGTAAATATTATGACACGACGTACGACAATACAACCCAACCCTAGTGATTGAGCCAACAACATAAACATAAAAAAGGGAACCACGTAACATACTCAAGAAAAAATATGATAGACAAAACAATGATGAACACAGAACTAAAGAAGAACCAGAGGAAGAGAACAGATCCCTACAATTAAACAGAATTTAAACCAGAAGAGAAGAAGAGGAGAACCGAACCAAGATGAAGACTATTGACGATGAAGAAGATGAAGAAGAGGAAGAATGAAGAGGAGACAGGTTAAACCCAAGGGGAAACTAACACACATATAAAGGGGAAAGATAGTATACTCAAGGATAGAATACGGTCAATAAACCTCGAATAATTATGTATTGATGAAACCAATATTATTGTTATCATTAAATTAACCTATGTACCCATTTTAAAGACAATACAATTGTAAAGTAATGTAATATAGAAAAATTACATTAACACAGTCAGAAAGGTTAGATTTAACAAAAAACAACTGACCTCATATTATTAATAGTAAATATCATGCTAGAAAGAAATAGTGAGAAATGGTAGGAGAAAGTATAGGGATTACCCATTAAATAACACTCAATACAAAACAGTGAACCAAAGTGAAGTGCTTTAGTGAAGTGTAAGTACCCTAAAAATAGTGAAAGTGTATGTGAAACATTAAAAATATAATGATAGGTAAGGAGACACTTTATAAAACATTGATGAACAATCAATGATTGGAGTGACATTGTAAACAGTAATATAACTAGAAATAATTAGCAATAGTATTCCAAATTAATATAATGGAAGCTTGTGATGTTATTCAGGGAGAAAGCCCAGACAAAAGTAACTTGTGTTAACATGGTATGGTAGAATAGAATTAAAGTTTTGTTATTAAAATTAAGACTACAAAGAATAAAACACCCCATGTTGAAAGGGGAATTAACTTTCATAATTTTGTGAGAAGTGACAATGTTTATCACTCTAGATTGTAACAAAAGAAAGAAATCAATATTAGAACTAATAATAACTAATGACTTGTAAAGAATAGTTGGTTCAATGTTAAAAGAGGAATATGGCTGAAGGGAACCTACAGTCCATAAACCTAATTATTATATTTTAAAAGAAGAGTAATGAAAATGTATGTTGAATAGTAGTTAAAACACAAACAAATAAGTGAAGCCCATCAGGCTGAATTCAAATGTAATTTAAAAAGAAATACACCAAAAAACAATCATGGCTAATCTTGACTATGAAAACATCTAACTGCCAAAGACATTCAAATGTAAATTGTATCAATTTCACAAGAAATCTTACTAATCTAAGACCAGTAAATGGCCAGTAATTATATGTCAATTATTTTAAAACAGAAATGTTATTGTAATAGTTTAATATAAGAAAGATATGTTATTTATTAAATGTCAAATAATTAGACTAAAGTTGATGTATAACAGAATATGACCTTATGAGGTATCGTTGTAAACTTTGAAAGAAAAGAAAGATAATAGTGATGTCATTTATTACCCCCAAAGGAATTATAAAGAAATAAAACCATTAGGAAAATACTTAATAAATTTGAATAAAAATTCAAATATTTTAACAATGTCTTTAAAGGAGTAATTAACCAATCATCGAATTACGGTTACTATGACAACGAGACGTTGAGGGCTTATTTTCCGTTAAATTATATAGACTCTAAAAAACGACGCGTGGGTAAGCGGCACGCAAAATTGGAATGATTGAAATTTTAATTTAAATAGTTACAAAAAGTCGCAAAAGTGAACCAAGATGACCAAAGACGAATAGATGTCGATCTACAAAGAATTAACGTTGTCCAGGAACCAAATTAAATAAATTAATTAGAGAAAAACCCAAGACCAGATTTATAAAGATGTTCGAAGTTTAAAACCAGCCCAAAATTGAAGAATATCCAATAACCCGATGACTACACTTCAACGTGATATGAACTGATAAGTATCGAATAAATTCCTTAATCCCAAAAAACCAAATTACTTAAAATATTTTTCAAATGATAAAATTCCTCACTATTGAACAAGTAGTATTTTCTTTCAAAGGTGTAAATGCATAATTTACTTACTTAAAAACATTTTATTAATCAAAATATAACCTTGTTTGAGAGCACAATTTTTGTAACAGAAATACGACACTACCGAACAAATTGTAAAAACACATTATAATTTCTAAGTACATATAAGGTATGGTAGTGTACTTTTTTAATGTAACCAACGTTTATGTCTTATTTCATGATCCAAAGAACTCCAGATTTTAAACATAGTAATTTATTAAATGTAACTGACGCCATCTCGTCAAACGATAATGTTTTGAAATCAATTTTGCCAACTCTGAGATATTTTTGTGTTTCAAGCTCTAAGCCGGAGCCAAATGTTATTAAATTATTTATAATTCATTTGTCATATTTATTGATGACCAAATTTGTATTAAAAACACAGTACCGAGTATTACTATCTTGTTATTTCATAGGATTTTGTAGAGTATATGTGTGTTAGCGAGTTTTATTCAACAGCCAACTAGCGCTCATCACGAGTGGACGAAGCGGCAACTTATATAGCGGCGGGAACCATTCGAACGATCCAGCTGTCCATGCTAATCACACGTATCATTTTAGAATTTAACTATTTTAATTGTTTTAATAGAAACAATTTGGCGCCACCCGGGATTTGCAACCCCTATGAATTAACAGGTAGGTTGTACTGGTAACATTGACAACGCTACGGACTCCAGTAATGACGTCGATTTATGTAACGACCGGTGTGAGGCAAACACACTACATTCACACTAATACACAAAATAAACAAGTGTGATACATTTTAACAGGTACGACCTCGTTCTATTGTTACATATTGACGAACCCAACGCGGGGCTTTAAGAATAAAGGAAGTACCCCTATATTTATTGTTACAATATATATATTGTAACGTTACATAATCCAGTCCCAATAAAGTAACTAATGATAATAAAAGTCAGAAATGGGTAAACTAAAGCTCGCTCAAAATTTAATTATATCACTCAATATGATAAACAATTTGAGTGGTATACTGTGCAAAGTGAGTGATAGTGTACCCATTGAGGTGAAAAAACAAAAGTGAAAGCAACGTATTACCAAACTGTGTTATATGTTTTGGAAAGGATAAACTTATGAAAGTAGTATGTAATAATACTGATTGATTTTTGTAATTTTATTTATTTATTGTAATTTATATTGTATGAACCACAAATTATTATACCCAAGTTAATATTATATTTTTTCAAATAATTGTGTTAGATTATAAGAAAACCCAGGGTTAGTTAAAAGACATAAAAATTTAAATACCAAAGATAATATAAAATTAAAATAATCCTATGAAGGAAATGGCAACAGGAAGTAGTGCCGGGTATGAATACTATTCGAGACTAAATAAATAATATATAAATTTATTTAAGGATAATAAAATGATAAAATATTTATATACAATGTCATAAAAAAATTAACCAAAACATATTATGTAAATTAAATTAGTAAAGAAACCGGAATGGAAAGTAATTATTTTTTACATAAATAAAATATAAATTTATAATAATCACAAACTGCCTACATAATAAAAATACTATGTGTTACTAAGAGTGATGAAAAATAACAAGTATTGTTAATAAGATAAAAAAATTTTGAACTAAACCGGAGAGTTGAAGAAACGATGCGACAAAAATTATAAAAAATAACCTTTTTTGGACATTGGAGGAGGTGAAATTCACGCAAGATTAATAAACAGAGTGACTACTATCTAATTATACCTGAGTAATCGAAATTAAATGGTGATATACATTAAAAACCAGTGGATGAAAACATTCTGAGAATCCAACATAGTTCGGCCTAGTTCCAGTAGACAATTAGAAAATACTCCAAACGAAAAGGAAATAATAACGCAAGACGGACCTCATCACAGAATAAAACTTCAATCCAGTAAGAACAATACGGAGCGAGGTAATATAAACATTTTTTCGTAATAAGTCCAGAAGAAAACTCTTTTTTAACAGTGAAATAGAACAAAAATATTCATTTTATCATATGTTTTTTTCAAAGTAAACAAATACATGCTGCTCTCTTACGGCAATTCCGGAAACTACGTAATACTTGAAAAAATAAACAAAATTATTTATTAATTTTTCGGTATTTGTAAAGCGTAGCAATTATCCATTTCTGACACTCTCATAACACAAAGAATTCACCCTGAACCCTGGGGAATTATTAAGGATTATGTAATAATTGATGTTTTTTATTATAGCGTAATATTGGGTAAATAACAACATATATGTTTTGCTCCTTAAACAAATCTAATTTTACTCGGTAAAGTCGAGATGATGTTTTTTTTTTTCAGATAAGATTAATTGTGATACCTATGTTTTGGTGGCAGGAGACAAAAGTCAATAATAAATAAAGCAATATTATTGAAAATTAATATTGAATTATAACGTGTTATAATTTATTGTAGTGGGTAGTTAATAAAAATTTCAGCATAACATACAGAAGAAATCGTCACAACTGAGGGGCAATAATGATACTTACTCTCTCTTCTGCATAAGGGTGAACAACTTACCTCCTTGACCCCAAATCACACACTCTCGATTTCTTCTTAGATTGAGTAAAACAAGATAAACAAAATCCTTTATTTATACCTTTTAAAACGTCAGTTAGTATAATTCAAAAGTGACGCATACTGCTTGAGGCATAGAATATAACTTGCAATACACTCATAAGTGGTGGAAGACCTCATCAAAAAGCAGGATGTTACAAATTGGCGAACCCAACATTTGGGGCTTGACTAAAGGTGTACGTTTCGCTAAGACCTCACATCAAAAAGTAGGACGTTACAAATTGGCGCTCAACGTAAAAGGGTGGTAATTAGAAAAGAATTTTGATATTTAATAAAAATATATATCAAAAAATCTAATTATCGTTGGCAGTTATGAGAAAACAAGAAATGCCTAATACCCGAGGACAATCGAAGAAGAGGGCAGAAGAAAAGGAGATTGAAGAAGGTGGACAGGAACAAGAAATAGAGTTAGTCACGGACAGTGAAATGGACCAACAGACAGGTGATACAGAAGAAACCGAAGTAGTTATGGATACGGAAAAGGAAATAGTGGAAGAGGATGCCCAAGGGGATCAACCAGATAAACCCAACCAAAAAGAAGAGACAAGTATACAGGAGATGTTAAGAATTATAATGGAAGGGAATAACAAGATCCAGGAAGATAATAAGCGAACCAATGACAAAATAGATGAACATTTTAAGAAACAGGAGGAAAACTTAAAGAGTTACAGGAAAACCATGGAATAAGGTTTCAAAAGGATGGCGGAAACAATGGATGGGTGTTTAAAGAATATGAATAAAACACTAGAAACCACCTCTGAAGGTAGAAAGGAAACCGAAACTAAAGAAGACCCGAATGCATTGCTATCTGAAAATAAGAATAGAAAGGACAAGGATGTTCAAACCGTGGAAAAGAAGACCAAGGAAATAATAAAAACAAGTAGAAAGAAAATAATAAATACCAAGGAAGAATGGGAGATGATTACAGGTGGATTAATTAATGTACTCAACCTTCCAATTAACGAACAGAGGGAGTTAATTAAGTTTACATCTCAGTTAAATGTGTCAACGATGGAAGTGTATCAGACAATATCAGCCGTATCTTCAAGACGGAAGACAACATGCAAATATTGGGCAAATAATCCAGAGGTAAAAGGGAATGAAATGAGATTAAATATGAGCAACTATGTTATGTTAGAGGAGGTACAATACTGGTTAGTTAAAAAGGAACGAATTATGACGGAAGACCGGTACTTAAGTGAAAGTTTCATAGCAGCAAAGTGGGAGAGCCGGATGGTAAGAAGATTATCAAGGAGAGAATTAATTACGAACACCCCAGCAATCCGAGAACATGGAGTACCTGAAATAATAGACCACGGTTGAACAGACCCCAAAATTCTAAAAAAGGTAAGAACCACTTACTCAACAATTTATTCAGGAACAAGACGATTTAATAAAAACTATGTAAGTACAACTTACTCAAGATATTTTGAAACCATATAATTTAAAATAAAAAGACAAAACACCAAGAAAATGTAAGAACAGATTATATAATTTAATTATAAATAATTGATTTAAACTGAAATAGTAGGAAAAAGTAATATTTTGATGGTAACAAAAGAAGAATAAATAAATAAACAATTAATGGTAATGTGCTCAGATAAGAAGAATAAAGAATAATTTAATGACTCCAATGAAACTGAAGGAGGATGATAATTAATACAATGATTAGAATTTCTCGGAATTGAAGATTATATAAGAAGAAATGATACGGAGAAATATGTCACAAGAAGTAAAGTCAAAAGAATTTTAACATAAGGCCTATCAATGATGTTATATGTTATTAGTCAATGGAAAAGAAGAAGGAATCAAGGAGAAGAAGAAATATATAAATAAATACAAACAGCTACAGTATGAAGAATCCCAAAAGTGTTTTGTACTAGTCGCTAATTGACTACTACTTATAATTTTTTTATTTTTATGTATTGACCGTAGAAATGTTCCGGCAATAATTTTTATGAGCAGGGATGATGTTCCCCTGGTCTCAGAAGGTGTAAGGATGGACAGCGGTGTATGGACCCAGAGTGGCCACCCGACTGGAACCACCGCACAAGATAGGGAAAAATGTTAGGGAAATTGAATATTTAAGGGATAATAATTATAAAATAGCTGAAAAGAGAGATATTAGATTCCAGATGTATAAATGAAGAAAATAGAAGGAAGATAGCAGACAGAAGCTTAATTGATAAAGCGAGTATATAAAAGTAAATAGAAATGAGGGTTAAAACAAGTTTAATATGATTAGTGTGACCAGTCCTTATCAAATAAAATGTGGAAGTACCACTAACCCCGAGAAATAATTGATGAACTTGCCTCCAAGAGAGAGAGAGTATAGTAAGAAAACAGCAATTACCACAAGTCTGAATTACCAGAGAGTACAATCAGTCGGAAATGAAACACTATTATGAAAACAAAGTCAAGACCATTAGGAGACTTGAACCAATCAACAATTTATTTCTATCAACAAGTTGAACTAAAATAAATTTGTTCTAGTGGGGGGGCTTTATGTAATGTTACATAATCCAGTCCCAATAAAGTAACTAATGATAATAAAAGTCAGAAATGGGTAAACTAAAGCTCGCTCAAAATTTAATTATATCACTCAATATGATAAACAATTTGAGTGGTATACAGTGCAAAGTGAGTGATAGTGTACCCATTGAGGTGAAAAAACAAAAGTGAAAGCAACGTATTACCAAACTGTGTTATATGTTTTGGAAAGGATAAACTTATGAAAGTAGTATGTAATAATACTGATTGATTTTTGTAATTTTATTTATTTATTGTAATTTATATTGTATGAACCACAAATTATTATACCCAAGTTAATATTATATTTTTTCAAATAATTGTGTTAGATTATAAGAAAACCCAGGGTTAGTTAAAAGACATAAAAATTTAAATACCAAAGATAATATAAAATTAAAATAATCCTATGAAGGAAATGGCAACAGGAAGTAGTGCCGGGTATGAATACTATTCGAGACTAAATAAATAATATATAAATTTATTTAAGGATAATAAAATGATAAAATATTTATATACAATGTCATAAAAAAATTAACCAAAACATATTATGTAAATTAAATTAGTAAAGAAACCGGAATGGAAAGTAATTATTTTTTACATAAATAAAATATAAATTTATAATAATCACAAACTGCCTACATAATAAAATACTATGTGTTACTAAGAGTGATGAAAAATAACAAGTATTGTTAATAAGATAAAAAAATTTTGAACTAAACCGGAGAGTTGAAGAAACGATGCGACAAAAATTATAAAAAATAACCTTTTTTGGACATTGGAGGAGGTGAAATTCACGCAAGATTAATAAACAGAGTGACTACTATCTAATTATACCTGAGTAATCGAAATTAAATGGTGATATACATTAAAAACCAGTGGATGAAAACATTCTGAGAATCCAACATAGTTCGGCCTAGTTCCAGTAGACAATTAGAAAATACTCCAAACGAAAAGGAAATAATAACGCAAGACGGACCTCATCACAGAATAAAACTTCAATCCAGTAAGAACAATACGGAGCGAGGTAATATAAACATTTTTTCGTAATAAGTCCAGAAGAAAACTCTTTTTTAACAGTGAAATAGAACAAAAATATTCATTTTATCATATGTTTTTTTCAAAGTAAACAAATACATGCTGCTCTCTTACGGCAATTCCGGAAACTACGTAATACTTGAAAAAATAAACAAAATTATTTATTAATTTTTCGGTATTTGTAAAGCGTAGCAATTATCCATTTCTGACACTCTCATAACACAAAGAATTCACCCTGAACCCTGGGGAATTATTAAGGATTATGTAATAATTGATGTTTTTTATTATAGCGTAATATTGGGTAAATAACAACATATATGTTTTGCTCCTTAAACAAATCTAATTTTACTCAGTAAAGTCGAGATGATGTTTTTTTTTCAGATAAGATTAATTGTGATACCTATGTTTTGGTGGCAGGAGACAAAAGTCAATAATAAATAAAGCAATATTATTGAAAATTAATATTGAATTATAACGTGTTATAATTTATTGTAGTGGGTAGTTAATAAAAATTTCAGCATAACATACAGAAGAAATCGTCACAACTGAGGGGCAATAATGATACTTACTCTCTCTTCTGCATAAGGCTGAACAACTTACCTCCTTGACCCCAAATCACACACTCTCGATTTCTTCTTAGATTGAGTAAAACAAGATAAACAAAATCCTTTATTTATACCTTTTAAAACGTCAGTTAGTATAATTCAAAAGTGACGCATACTGCTTGAGGCATAGAATATAACTTGCAATACACTCATAAGTGGTGGAAGACCTCATCAAAAAGCAGGACGTTACAAATTGGCGAACCCAACATTTGGGGTGTACGTTTCGCAAGTGCCTCTCATCAAAAAGCAGGACGTTACAATATATATATATATATATATATATATGTATATATATATTTGTACGTTTAATGCAAAGGGTTATTGTGAGAGGGTCGGTACAGGAACTGTGGGTGTGTGTTATATGTATTATGTATGTGTTTGTGTGTAATTTTCAATGGGGGGAATGTGATTAAATTAATGATGTGATAGCACATGTGCTGAAGGTATTATAGAAAGTTTTAACCAATTTAACTTTAAACTTTATATATCACTTTAAAATTTCAATATTACATATTAAAAACAAAATTATTATAATGTTTATCTTGGACATAGTGTTGCAAAGTGTAGCAAATTTAACTTTAAACTTTAAATATCAAAAGGTTATAATGTTGTCTTGACATAGTGTTGCATCCACTCTTTTACAGCCACTGAATTAAGCAGTCACTCACAATATTATATTGTGTAGAATAACGATATGTATGTAATGAAGAATAACCTAGAGATGTAAAAGTATTTCAATTTTACTTAGTGGCTATTATTAAATTATGCCTTGTGATATCATGTATGTGACTGCACGCTAAATAAAGTTCACACTTGTTTTGTTAATAGAGTTTTTCATTTGCAAGTCCTGTCATCCATCCAGTGGACATGTCTGTGATTGTAGCTTGGGTCTTTGCACACTTTATGCTTCCTCTAGGTTCATCACCTAGTTTTAAAGTTTATGTCTCTCCCCTTAAAAAAAAAAAAAAAATAAAAAAATAAAATAAAAAAAAATTACATAAAAACTTATAAAATAAAATGGGGGGGTTTCAGCATTTCTGACTTTTAATAGTAGTTAAAAAGAACCCTATAATTAATATTATGAAATAGAAAAACTTAATTTTGTTACAATCGACCCGAGGTAAAGACTCGATCCGGGAAACAAACATTTTCGACCTGAGAGTCGTAATACTAATTTTAAAAGAAATAAAAGCTAATAAATATAATTAATTGTTTTTAAAAGAAGTTTTATTTATTAAATAAAGTTAGAATAGAAGATTTTTAAGTAGGAAAGAAAGAGTACGTTTTAACATGGGTGGTATTACATATGGCGCCCAACTAGCGAGGCTGAAATTAGGGAATTATTAGGCGATAGGAATAAAAAAATAATTGACCTAACTTCCTAATTTTAGCTGGCAAGTGCTATAAGTCCAGAAATGCAGCGAAGAGCTACGTCAAAAAGGAGAACGAAGGACCCAGAGACAGAAGAAGATAGGCGAGAGCACGAAGAAGAAACAGTCAAGACGTGGAAATGGAACAACAGGCGGGTGACCATGAGGAAGCAAAAGGAGGCTCGAGTATACAAGACCTGATAAATTTCATAGCCGAACACTCAAAGAAACAAAATGAAAAAATAGACAGTATGGAGGAAAAAATAAATGAAAACTCCAGGAAACAAAATGAAACTCTGAGTGAAAGTTTAATAAAACAAATGAACGAAAAATTTGACAGGAATGATGAGAGTTTAAAACAAATTAAAGAAGATTATAAACAAACAACTGAAAAGTTAGAAAATAAAATAGACAGTATCAAGGAAGATAATAAACAAACAAATGAAAAAAAATAGACAGTAGGAAATGAAGAGTGAACACACCTTGGCAATGGGAACTTCATTGAAAAGGAGTGAATAAGCAGATAACCTCTATTCCCCAAGTCGATTTCACAATCGAACCGAACTTACGCAAAACATTTCTTTACATAAAATTTTTCCAAACTGATGAAACCCAAGTAAATATTAATTAATAATTCTTAACCGTTTAATCTCGAATTAAATAATTCGAATAACCAAATAAATCAAATTAAAATAAACTAAATACAATTAAACGAAATTTAAGAAAAAACATTTATTTTTATTTATTTTGTTATAAATAAATATAGTACAAGATAATTATAAACAGCAGAAAGAGAACGATTTAATAAGTGTGGTATTACAATATATATATTCAATCACTTTCTGCTACAGTCCGTTTCTTGATGTATATAATACATTTAATATTTATAATGAATTTACCTCAAAGATATTTTTTTTCCTTATTAGGAACATGTTTCGGGTACCATCTTGTACCCATCCTCAGCCTTCCGGTTTTTGTGTCTGGTGAAGTACATATGTGTTGGTTGACTATTATTATTGTGGCTTCCTATTGGCTTCTGGTACTTCAAATTGGTTTTATTGTGTGTGATTGTGGTGTATGTGTAATTTTTTTGTGTATTTTCGATGTTGAGTGGTTTGAATATTGTGTCATGTTTTGTATTGATTTGTATTTGTTCAGGTATTAGTTTGTTTTGTGTTTTATGTTTGCATATTTGTAAATTTTCCCAAATGTTCATTATGGTGCCTTTGTGTGGTATATGTTTTATTAGTGTCACATTGGTTATGTCTGGGAATTCATGTCCTGTGTTTATTGCATGTGTGGCTAAATTGGATTTATATATTTCTGGTTTTTGTATGCGTTTAGGTGTTAAAAATAACGTTTTATCAGCTGTTTTTTGGTTGTCCTATGTAACATTTATTGCAATATTGGCATTCAATTTTATATATACCATTGGTTGTTGTATTAGCTTTGTTGTGTGGGCTATTTAGTTTTTGTAAATTATTTTTATTAGTTTCGTATGCTATTTTAGTGTCTGTGTTTTTAAATAGTTTTGTTAGCTTTGTCATTTTCTTATTTATGTATGTGAATGTGGTCCATTTTTTGTTGTTGTTATTATTTATGTGTTGTTCATTTTGATTAATTCTTAATTGTTCAGTTTTTATTTTATATTTTATTTTATTTTCTATTTTGTTTACAGTATTTTTATTGTATCCATTTTCATAACCAATTTGGTATATTATATTTCTTTCTTTGTCAGTTTCTTGTTTGTTTAGGGGAATTTTGTACATTCTGTTAAATAGCGAATAGAATGCTGCCATTTTATGTTGTGGTGGGTGGTCAGAATGGTTAGGTATAATGATGTTGGTAGAAGTTGGTTTTCTGTATATTGCATATTGTATGTGGTTGTTGTTTCTTGTGATGGTTACGTCTAAATAGTTGATTTTGTTATGTTTTTCTTTTTCTCTGTGAATTGTATTTTAGGATGTATGTAATTGATTTATTTCAGTATGTAACACAAATGCAGAAAACTATTTAAAAACACAGATATAAAAATAGCATACAAAAATAAAAATAATTTACAAAAACTAAATAGCCCACACAACAAAGATAATACAACAACTAATGGTATATACAAAATTGAATGAAATATTGCAATACATGTTACATAGGCCAGAAGCCTATAAAACTTTCATTAACTGCTAATGCCACAGGTATCCCTGAGGAATCTTTGTGCACTGTCACATATCTAAAAACTTAAGACAACTGATCTTTTTTTTGTAATATCCTGTGTTGTATCTAATATCACAGAGAAGAACTGTGCGTCACAAATATCTTTTATTATTTCAGATTTAACTTTCTCTGATAAAATTTGAATTAATTCATTTTGTATCGAAGGGCTGAGGTACCTACGGTGTTCTGAGTCACTGCTTAATAAATCTTGCAACACATGGTCATATTTAGCAAGGAGCTCGATCACTGCAAGAAAGTTACCACTATTAGGCTTTCCAATCTCTTCTCGGTGACCTCTAAAGGCTAGATTACAAGATGCTAAGGTCAGAGTCACGTTAACAATTCTGTGCAATATTTTGTACCACGTATTTTCCTCTTTCTGTATTGCACTTTCCAAACTACTATCAATTGTGTTGCGCCTCTTCCATAAATCTAAAGTAATGCAAGCCTGGATATGTACTCTACTTGTTTCATGTACGTCAATTTTTTTTGACAGGCCCTTCCAGTCCCTGATGCCATTAACCCAATTACTGTAATAAAACGATGAACTGTCTGCAAACAGCCAGCACGACTGACAGTACACATAATCACCTTGAGCAGAATATCACAACCATTCTCTGGGGATAATCATGCCGGTTTTAGTAACTTTTTCGTAATATGTTTTTGAAAAGCACCTGTTTTGTTGTTTGGCATCTTTAGGAAAAGGTCCCTTCGGTTTACATGGACCATGATTAACAATAAACTGTTTAATTTCGTCTGCCACATTTTCAGAAAAATGGTCTCGATCTGAGGGGTATTTATTACTTAGAATAAAAGTACAGGTCTGAAAGTCTTTGTCAGAATTAGTCTCGTTTCCTTCAGTTATTCTCTCTAAAATAACTACTTCAGACGGGTTCGTAACATTTTCACGATCTTTAACGTTTGTAACATCGCTAACAGATGTCTTATTTTTAGGTTTATTATCTAGTGTGACAGGAATCGATTTTGAAGAAAAGGCTCTGGCTGAACGTCTTCATTAATATCTGAATTACTAGAACTGTCATGATTACTAGAACTACTGTACTGTTACCTCTGTTTGTGGATGAAGGCCAATTAGATGGGAAAAATGTGTCTATTTTCGTGAGTTTAGCGGTTTTGGTTTCCTCCTCCTTCTTCTTTTTTCTTTTCTGTGCCCCACTCTGATACGGCATTATTTATTTGATAAACAAACACAAACGCAACACAAGCAGTAAGAACACTTGAAAGACAGTAGACAACAACAAGGGTTGGGCGTTGCAACTACTGTTAGTTGGAATTATAGCCGATATCATCCCTACCATGATTTCGTTGCGCCATGTGCGACAATATACATTACTACGCGCAACGAAATTCGTAGTGCTGTGCTGTCGATTTCATAGTAAAGTCTGCTATTAGTCAGTCTGCTGCTAGTCATCAGCGCCAGCAGTGGCAGTCGAGGGGAGCGGTCTCGTCCGTTTAGTTCAGAATTCAGCAACATCAAGTAATGTACGACTTGACAAACAATTAATACAATGACAAACATGCGTTAAGAGGCATTCTTTTTTACTTCCCGTGGTGCGTATACAATTTTTCGTGTTCCCCCTGGCGGAAAATGGCAATTATATTCGCGCTGCAGGCACGAAAATTGTCTCTTTCGGCCTAGCACGAAAGCACGGGTAGCACGAAAAAGAAAAATTCATAATATTTAAAAGATAATCAAGTTCTTTATTTATCCATTAATAGTAATTAAAACCCACTTTTCCTCTTTTTTCTCCACTATTTTCGACATACTTTATCTACTTTCCCCCTTTTTCTGGAAGAATAGTAGATCGAACCTCCGCAATATGCATTGTAGGTGCAAAGACGAAAAAATATTTTCGGAAATTTAGCCCCGATAGTTTACAGCAAAAATGCATAGGGCCTACCAAGCCTTCGGCCCCCCCAACGCCCGGCCCCCCCAATGCGGGGTCTGCGGGGGCGTAAGTTACGCCACTGCATACACCACAATCACAAACAATAAAACCAATTTGAAGTACCAGAAGCCAACAGGAAGCCACAATAATAATAGTCAACCAACACATATGTACTTCACCAGACACAAAAACCGGAAGGCTGAGGATGGGTACAAGTTGGTACCCGAAACATGTTCCTAATAAGGAAAAAAAATATCTTTGAGGTAAATTCATTATAAGTATTAAATGTAATATATATATATATATATATATATATATATTGCGACAATACAAGCAAAGGCTGTAATGCGCATACATAATATATTGTAAATATTTTAGTATATTCAATAATATATAATGGACGAGCAGGTGTGAGATTGGAAGCTGGTTTTCAAGCAGGAACCAACAGGCAAACATCACGCGATTACCACTGCATGTGTGTATACAAGTAAATAATGTGTGTGCGTGAAGCCTGTCTGATCCTGAAAGTTGCAATCTCACCCCTCAAGTAGAAGCCCGATATAGCGCGGTCCGATAAACCGCGGATTCGGATGTAACGCGGTGAAGAGTATGTCGCCAGTTATGAGCGAAAGTTCTTACTTGTAGAGAGTGAGTAAATTATGAATTGTTTATCGTGACTTCCGTAGCCACATTGGAATGCGTTGCGTTTATTGTAAACAAAGGCTTGTTGTTGGAAACGGCGTTGTAAACAACAGCCAGAATTGCCAGTTCAAGTGTACCTGTAGACATAAACAATTGCCCCGTATTTACAGTCTCTACGTTTCTAAAAATTCATGCCAAGGCAAGCAGCCAACTAAATCCCTTCTCTCCCTCATACTTGACTCTTATACTTGACTCTTGACTCTTATATTACAGTATAAGATCATACTCTGATATTATCTTATCAAAGTGTATAGTCTTTTTCATAAATTCGCATAGTGTAAAGTTTTGTGATGTCGCAGAAAAGAAAAGCATATTCTGTGAGTGATAAACTCAAAATAATTGATCGTGTGAAGAACGGAGAGTCAAAGGCAAGTTTATCACGTGAGTGTGGCATCCCAGAAGGGACAATTAGAGGGTGGGTGAAGGAAGAAGATAAACTTAAAAGTTTTGTGAACACAGTTGAAAGTGAAGTGGGGTTGCAAAGAAAAAAGACTAAAGTAGGTAAGGATAGTGGACTAGATGAGTGTCTGTACAGATGGTTTTTAATAAAACGAAGTGAAGGTGTGCCACTGTCAGGACCAGTTATTAGAGCTCAAGCTGTGAAATTCCATAGTGATTTACATGACAACAGTGACTTTAATGCATCTGATGGGTGGTTTTCGCGATGGAAATCTCGTCATGGTATAAGCCAGATAAGCATTGAAGGGGAAGCACGATCATGTGGCAGTGAAGCTGCAGCACTTTTTCCTCAGGCATTAAACAAAGTAATGATCGATAACGACTTAAATGACAATCAAGTGTATAACTGTGATGAAACTGCTCTGTATTTTCGAATGCTTCCTACCAGAACTCTGGATGTGAATAATTCAATAAATAAATCTGGATTAAAAATAAATAAGGATAGAGTTACCCTCCTGTTTGCCACAATTAAATCAGGCAGCCACAAAGTTAAACCTCTCTGTATAGGGAAAAGCCGAAATCCTAGATGCTTTCAACATGTTAACATGACGTCATTACCCATCACATATCGTAATACAAAAAATGCTTGGATGACAAGTGATATTTTCGGTAAATGGTTCCATGAAGAATTTGTTCCATCTGTGAGCCGACAACCGCGCTATATCGGGCTTCTACTGTAAATGACAAATTAAGAAAATAATTAATTTTAAGAAAACCATAAATGTTAATGAGAAGGTAAACACTTCTAAAAATATGTAAAAATCGGACACGAGTGCAGTGCGAATTGTACGTAATTCGGACAATCAATGCGAGTACAGTGCGATTTTTAATGCATCATAATTATACTAGTAGTGTGAGCATCATGATAATTGCACATCTCATAAGTCATTAAATGAGACACTATTTGAGCAACGTGAAATCCGCGTTGAACAGTGCGATTGGCAAAAAAGTGCAATTATGTGAAATGAGACGAAAGTGGGGACTGTCACACCATGTTTCAAATGTCGGCAGGCTGATTCCTGAATCGACAGGTGCAGTTTTCTGTGTGGATATAGCCTAAATAGAAGCCCAGGAGAGCTAATCGCTCTCTCTTAACAAACCATAGTCGCGGCGGTACGCTATGCCGGTCCGGGACGCGAATTTTTTAAACTATTTTGGACGAAGTTAGATTTAAAATCTAACATCAGTACGATGTTGTAACTGAACTTATAAAGTATCACGGTAATGTTTTTTTTATTTGAAGTAATAAAAAAACAATAATAAAAAAATACCGTAACGAAGAAATCGTCGGACGTCAACAAGCAGTCGACATCTAAGAACATCAACTCCTGACAGAGTACGAGAGCACGACTAGCAGAGGAAGAAGATGCAGAGGACTGGAGACGTTTCTATAATAACGGCTACAGATCCAGAGTAACATGTCATCATAGTCTACAGCAGTCAATGTACCGTGGAGGACGAGAGACGAGAGGACGAGCAGTGAGGACAAGAGGACATCCAGGAGGAGGAGACCGAAGGAATCACTGGAGGACATGGGATAACTCTACGGAAATTAAGGTGACGAAAAACCAATACATAATTTTCAAAGAGAAAGACATTGAGAGACTCTAAAAGTCAAAACAATTTTTGTAAACATAAATAATAAGTATGTAGATATAAATAAAATTCAATATAATTAATATGTAATCAAAAAAAGGTTATTTAATTATTTTTCGTAATGAACATAACGTAGAGTCATTGAAATTAGTAATTGAATTATTTAACTTTTCTTGATAAAAGCACATAACATAGAGTCATTTATAGTAATAATTAAATGTGCTAAAATGATTTTTTTAAAGCCATACAAAGGTATTAAGAAAGATAGAATAAGAATGCAGTAATAACTTTTAAATAAGCAAACATTTAGACTGAGCAAACAAGAAACATTAACATATTGACGAAAAGTCTATATACAATAAATAATATAATATTTAGAATTTAAGATATGTAATGTTGACACGAATAGTAAAGACACTTTGAAACCATCGATAATGAAGATCACATGGCGTATTAATCATGATTTTCATATTATTATAATATTTTTGTTTGTTTGTTTCAAATAATAAATGAAGCATATTACAATTCGTAAAAAAAAGAGTTACTCTTATTATAATTACACCTACACCCCAATTATTCATACACGTTGTTAGTAATGGTATAGAGAGTGTATGAGTTAAATATGTACAAATTAAATTGCACAGAAGGGTTAATGTGTTACATTTTGGCGTCCCAAAGAACGTGGGGCCCATTCAAATAAAAATTGCATTGTTGCCTTTTTTTCGCTTCCAAAGTGGGGCTACTCAAACACAAAATAGATTTTTATTTGAATTATCAAAAAGTGTTGCATATTTTGGCGCTCCAAGATCGTGGGGCTCCACGAATTTAAATTATATAATAAATTTGTTAAAAAATATATTGCAACGATACAGCCATAGCTGTATTAGGCATTAATTTAAATAAATGTAAATTTTGTATAATTTGTATAAGTTACGGGTAAATGGACAGGTCTGAGATTGCAGAAATATTTCATTGTTAGATTAGGGTAGCAATTAACCTGTTCCAACACGCAGTGAACACCTGCTCAATTTATGTGTGTTACACGTGTATCTTGTGTGTGTGAGTGAAGCAGGCATAGACAGGAAACTCAGCAACCCGCCCCAAGTAGTTAATAAAATAATTGTTTAAATTCACTGTGAGAAAACTAATTAATGTATGATCAAACCAAAGGCACCAAAGTGTGGGTAAAAATTATAGTTATCCGCAGTGAAAAGATGACGTTAATAGAACACGTTATGCGAAGACAGTGCAAAATAAACGTGCTAAAAATACGCAAATTACCCTAAGACGCTCAAATTAATATAGTGAGTGATTAATCGAAGTAGCTACGATTTGTGCTATCTCGATTCCGTGCAAAACAGTGCTATTTGCTAATAATTGGAAATAGATGAAAAGGTTCGGTAGTGGGGGCTGTCACGAGATACGCAGGTATCGACAGGACGATTTTGGAGCCGACTAGCGCGGAATCTCAAGAGGGTATAAATTAAGGGTTCGACCAAAAACCCTTCTCTTCATTTCAAGACTCAGTTGCAGCCGGACATGCTGTCCGTCGGCAAAACAGTTAATTTTTATTATTCTATTACAAGTCGCAGTAACAAACGAAATGACGTTTGTTAAAGTCACGACAATATTACGGGAAAAGTAAATAGTCTATAAAGTGTATATCCAGGAAATATGCTGTGGATCGACGCTGGACTCTAGACGTATCCAGGGAAGCTGCCGTAGATCGACGCTGGACTCTAGACGTATCCAGGAAAGCTGCCGTAGATCGAAGCTGGACTCTAGACGTATCCAGGACCACGCCATGACAAGAGGAATGGAAAATTAACTCTAGACAACGCTGGACCCCGGACAACAGTCGTAAGATCATCAGAAATCGAAGTGACATGCTTAATGCATTTAAATGATTTATAAAAACAAAAGAGCTCACAAAGACGATTTTAAAAGACAGTAAATTGAAACAAAGAAAGTTTCTATTTAGTAATAATATGTTAAAATGTAAATAAATGTTTAGTCGTAAGAATGAGCGATCGCATATACATAACAGCAGTAATAAATGAAAGAGAATTTAAAGTAAAGAGAGTAGAGTTTATTATCAAAATAAATAGTAAAGTAATTAGATATTTGAAGTATAGAAAGATTAATTTAAAGTTGAATATTAAAACAAAAGCCAGTCTACAAGAAATTAATATAAAGTTAAATTGAAGTCAAAACATTGGTATAGACTGAGCGAGTAGAGGTCAGATCTGAGATAAGACAATTTATTTCAATATAAGAATATTTTAATTTTATAATAAATTAATAAAATTATTTAACATGTTTAGATATAAGATTAACATGTTTAGATATAAGAATATTTTTAAATATGTGTAATATTGCATATCGTAAGATAAACATTAAATAATGAGCAATATCGGACCGACAAATTAATGATGTTTATGAATAATTTTAATAATGAAAAAATAATAAATATGAGTTTTTAATACTGATAATAAAAATACTCTTATTATATTTACACCTGAACCCCAAATACACGTACATGTTGGTAGTAATGTTATATAAAGTGTATGAGTTCAATTAATGTACCAATTAAATTGCACAGAATATATAACTTGTTACATTTGTGTCGCCCTTGACGTGTGGCACGGCACGCTTACATTTAATAATATACATATCGTTGTATAAATGGCTCCCAAAGAACGTGGGGCTATACAAATTAAATTACATATAAATTTGTATATATGTATCGTTGTAATATATATTACAACGCTCCCTTTCGTCTAACACAATTATCTAATATTTGTGATGTTAGATAAAAAGTTACTTACCCGTGATTTTACTTTACCTGGGCGCCAGAACAAATCCCAGATACAAATGACACGGTTTCAGCTTAGCTCAGCGCATGGAGACACTCTTTCTCAGGATTCGTTTAGTGATTGTGGTTTTCAAGGGGAATCGTTACAAATAACTCTTTAAGATTTGCTTGATTATTATTTTTAATGTTTTAATAAATGATTTTGAAACTTTAACTTGTTAATGGTAGGACTTAATTCTACCATAACCTTATAATTATTGAGTGAGTGTGGAAAGTAATGATTAAGACGCTCAAACGACCTATAGCTCTTATCTGGTCTGATTAAGAGATTTCTATCTCCCAAACCAGTGCTAAAGAACAGGTCTACAATAATTTGCACGTCCAATACTACACACTATTTTTCATTCAACACTCCTATCCTAAATTAAAGCTAATCTTATAGTTAAAATACAATGTGTGCTTTTCTTAGTGTCTTTTTAAAATTGTTTATTGTTTTATTATTTGTTTAGCGCTTATATCATTGATCAATGAATCTATTTCTTACTGTTTTGATGCGTTGACCGAAGATAGGAATCTGTAGAGGTCCTCCTTTCGATGGTGTTGCACAGAAGAATGGGTTGATCAATGTTGTGGAAGATGCCCTGGCAATTACAGATGCTGTAGCCTTCTGTAGCACAGGTCCTTCACGGCTGATGGATTAATTAATAACTAATTAATTATATAACGGTGATTTTACGCAGCTAGTGTTATTGAATGTTGTTAATTCCTCTACACTGCGGACTACTTCTCGATTTAGAACTGAAATTTGCACTGTTGTGTAATATAAAAATTTCTGTATGCGAATTATACACGTCTAGTGTGTTTCAGTACCGAACGAAGAGTGATGTTACCCCTTGCTTTTAGCTGGCGTCTGTTTTAAATACGGGCTGCTGATTGGTTGTACAAATAAATCATGCGTTTTTCCAGTTGTGACAATCTCGAACAGGTCGGTCTTACACGCGGTGACAGGTTCCAAACGGCAGAGAAATTTTTGTCAAAATCGTACTTCCTGTATTTGCAAATCGATTGATTACAGGTATTTGCAAATGTGTTTCCGAAGATCTGACCACAGAATATTGTTGCTTAGGTCTTTATCTGTGTGTGTGTGAAAACACCTTATTCCTACGTAGCATAATTCTCTCGTTATTCCTGTTGGCGTGCGTAATCCGTATAACTTCTTTATTTGTTAATTATATTAACTGAGCTTGCGGCTACTTATAAAGCTTTTCTTGCTGAATACAATGCTGTTTTCAGAATTCCGTATATTTACAACTTTTGAAGTTATTGCAGGTTGAACTGATAATTCGCTTTGAGTATAATTACCTGTTTGAACTGGATTCTACTGTAGCGGTGTCGTGGTTAGAGTGAGATGGCTGCGATTATACGCTCTCTCTTCCTTACTGCGTTACGCTCGTACCGTCTATAGCTTTCATATAACGCCCTGATAGGACGCTATTATGAATCGTTATAATATATATATATATATATATCTACACATACATATTGTACTGATCTTTTATAGATACGGGTCTACTATTATTAAATTTTACTTTGTTTTTATTGTAAAGCATGAATCAATTACTCTTATAATATTAAATTTACTTTTTTTTCTATAGCTTGAATTAATAACTCTTATATCTCAGGGCTGCAGTACATAAAAATAAAAAATATATTGAGTTTAGAACCAGGCTATTTATTAACAAATGTATTGTTTTCTTTTTTATACAATTTATAAAAAGAAAAAAAAATTATTTATCTATAAATTATTGTAGTTTCCAAGTTTTTCAACTAGGGCGCAGTACTGGCTATACAACACAGTTTACTTATTTACTCACTCGCTGAGTGCGCTAGTTAGTGTTTGTATTTACAGAAAAAATAAATGTAGGATGTTCACTTGCTTTTAGATATTTCTTTACAAATTAATAATATTCTATAAGTTTCGACTTTGTATTATTACGTTTCTTATTCGTGAAAATCGTTTTTATCTCTAACAGGATGTGAGTTAAACTGTGAGTTGTGCGATTAATTTTATTTTTGTTTACACTGTGCTTATTTATAGGTTAGTTACTCAGTCTTGTCGATTATTATAACACATAATGTTACCTGATCGGTGAGTACCACTTTACTTCACTATTAATTTAATTTTAGTTTCTTGTTTCTTCTCGGTGTTATATTCTTTTCTTGAGTTAATTACTTCATTTTAATTTGACTCTTGCTCTCTTTATAGACATCTGATATTACCGAACACTTAAATTATTTTACTTTTTAGCGAGACGTCTCCACTGGATGACTGTTAAAACAAGAGTGACGCTTTCAACCAATGCGTCTAATAATTAAGCGTTCCGGAAATAGAAAGCTTTACGTTTCTCTGACCAACAATCACTTTTATAATTTCGCACATTTACAATTATTTTTGTCCTAGATTCACTAAAAATACTTAAACTTACTGAATTTTACATAATTTTAATCTTTTTACTTTTAATTTCACATATTGAGTGTTTTACCAATTTGTTATAATACAAATTTTGTTCACACGCTGTAGGCAAACTTGATTAGTATTCACAAATATGTTCCATTTGTTCTATGACATTCTATCAAAACACAATTTGTAACTAAACTAATTCCATGTTATTTAAAACAATTTCTGATTAATTTCAACTCATTGAACGAGTTTTATAAATAATTACAATAATCTTGTGGTTTTAATTCCCAGCCAAAGCTTGGTCGTGGGCTTTTAACATACATTCAATACGGCTGACAATATTATTTTGTAAGTTATAAATGTTTTAATTTTATACAGATTTAGGCCTTAGTATGTACTAGTGTATTTTACAGTAGTACAATGTGTGTGTGTGTTTTATGTTTAGTATTTGTATATTATTCTTGAGTAGTGTATAACATGTTTTAATATAACAAGGAAAATATTAAAAATTTTATAAATTTGTTTTAATATTTAGATAAGAGTTAATGATTCTTAATTAATTATTTCATGCCATCAAAGGTCTACCTCCTTTATATTAACAAAACGTTTATTGTGCAGCAATTATACGTAGAGCAAAGGACACGCAAAATCCTACGACCTACCCGGTGGTTTATACATTACAGTTATCACAGAATTGTTATTATAATAATTGTAATGTTGCAACACACACACACACACACACACACACACACACACACACACACACACACACACACACACACACACACACACACACACACACACACACACACACACACACACACACACACACACACACACACACACACACACACACACACACACACACACACACACACACACACACACACACACACACACACACACACACACACACACACACACACACACACACACACACACACACACACACACACACTACTTACGTTTTCAAAAGTATGAGACAATGTTCCCTCAGTTTTGTGATATTATGTGTTTTTTTTGTAATTTACTCCAGAAAAATTAATATTTTCTCTAAATTTAACAAATCGAGGTCCAGATTACAACAAGCTTATTCTTTAAAATTAAAAGTTCAGATGCCTGTCTAGTTACATGTAACAAACCTAGGACCCAAAGAGAAAGACAGGACTGAGGCATGTACTCACCTTTCCGCAAACGTAGACTTCGGGCGGCGGATGCGAACACGTCGCCGACGGAGGACTCTGTAGCGGACTCGGGGTGGGCGACCTGCTGGGCGGCGACTGCAGATACAGCAGACTCGGCCTCTTTGTGCGCTTCTCCTGCCGTCTCCTCTCGTGGCGGACCGCCACCGCTGGCATCGCCCCAATCATTCTGTTCCCCTTACCTTCAACATAAAATATAAACATTCCTAGTACGGTACGAAATACAAAACATGCACTCATCTTCAATTATTAAAAATTGAATTCGTGACACGTATTTGGTTGGCACTGTCACGCGATAACGCGTTTTCCACGAAAGGTATTTAACGGAAAAACATCTGTTCAATCTGATCTACAGTGTTTCTGCCTGGTATATAAACAGAGTTTACTGATTAAAGTTACAAGACTTTGTGCTCAGATGCTTTGTAAATATATAGATTACATTAACGTTTGACAACAGTTAAATCTACAAATCATATAGATATCACTATAATATTGACGACTCGGAACACAAAGTTTTTTATAAGTAAAAACGTAAAGTTTTACCTTACAGCCTAAACCGGCTTTCACCTATAGAAGGCTTCATCAGAGGCTGTCGTTAGTAGCGCTGCTCGTCTTGTTGTTGGCGACGAGGTAGTGTTTCGAAAGATTGAAGCTGTGTGTGTGTGGTGAGATGTGTTCGAATAATGCGTGCGATTTGAATTGTGTCTGTTCGTTTAGGATGTCGTTTTTATTTGTTTTTGTGTGTTTGTATATTTCTAATTGTTCTAGAGTGTCTAGTTTTCGGCCTTTTGTGTGTACGTGTAGTATGTTCATGTTATTGTCGATGTTTTTATATGTGTGGTTTGCTTCAATGAGGTGGTTTGCGAAGGTAGATTCTGTAGTGGTGTGGAGTGCTTTTGTGTGTTCAATGTATCTCTGTTTGAAGCTACGTCCTGTCTGGCCTATGTAGAATTTACTGCAATTTGAACAATTTAGTTTATATACACCTGGTAGATCGAATTTGTTTTGTGCTTTGGGCATGCGTTTTGATAGTGTGTGTTCTGTTTTGTTAGTAGTTTTGTAAGCGATTCTGTATCCTGCTTTTTTGAATTTGTGGGCAATTTTTTCTGTTTGTTTGTTGATGTATGTTAGTGTTATGAATTTGTTGTTTTCTGTCTTTGTCTGTTGTTTGTTTTGTGTTTTGTGTAGGAGTTTACTGACTATTGTTCTGTCATAACCGTTAGATTCTGCTAGATATTTTATCGTGTTTAGTTCGTCTTTGTAGTCTATTTCATCTAAGGGGATGTTGTTAAGTCTATGTATCATGGTTCTAAAAGCAGCTAGTTTGTGTTGTATTGGGTGATTGGAGGTGTTGTGTATTAGTGTGTCAGTTGTAGTTGGTTTTCTGTATATACTGAATTTGTGCCTGTGTTCTAGTTTTGTGATGGAGAGGTCTAAGAAGTTTATGGTATTGTTGTGTTCGTATTCGGCAGTGAAGGTTATGTTTTTATGTATTTTGTTTATGTGCGTTAGTAACTGTTCACATTGTCTTTTGTTTCCCTTGTATAGTATTAGAATGTCATCAACGTATCTGTGCCAATATAGTATTTTATGTGAGTGTCTGTCATTGTTTGTGAGTATTTTTGTTTTTTCTAAGTGTTGGAGGAAGACTTCTGCTAGAATGCTGGATATGGGGGAGCCCATGGGTAGGCCATCGTTCTGTGTGTAGTATTTATTGTTATGAGTAAAGTAGTTTTGTTTTGTGATAATGTTCAGAGTTTCTGTTATTTCATTGATAAGTTCGTCTGGTGTGTTGTTCTGTTTGAGTTTGTTTTGTAGGATGGTGATTGTTTCAGAGATGGGGATGTTTGTGTACAGGTTTTTAATGTCAAAGGAGGCTAATGTGGCGTTATGGGGGATGTGTATGTCTTTTATTTTTGTTACTAGGTCAGTGTTGTTTTTTACTGCAATGTTGTTGTCTATTTGTGTGTGTTGTCTAATAATTTTGTCTAGATATTTTGCCAGTTTGTGTGCAGGGGCATTACGGTAGTTGATAATGGGGCGGATCGGAATGTCTTCTTTATGGATTTTGGGAAGCGCTTGGAGTGTAGGTGCTGATGGTCGGATTTGTTTCATGTAGGGCTTTTGTTTATGTGTCATAATGTGTTTGGCTTTGTTGACTATTTGTTTTACTGAGTTTTGGTATCTGTCGGTGGGGTCGTGTTTTAGTTCTGTGATGTTGTTCTGTTCTATGAAGTCTTGTACTTTTTTGTGTAGGTTGTCTGTGGGGATAATTACAGTCGTGTTGCCTTTGTCAGCTTTTACAAATGTGATGTTGTGTTTGTGTGCCTTTTCCCTCAGTTTGATGGCTGTGTGTATTTCTGAGTTGTGGTTGTTGTTGTCTGGTGTCTTATTGTGTTGTTTATATTATGTCTTAATGTGTCTTGATGTTCTGGTGCTGTGTTTTGTATATTTGTTTCTGTGTCAATTATGAGCTTTGTTAGTGTTTGGTTGTTATGTTTGTAATGTATGTTATGTTTTAGGCCTTTATCAAGGAGTGTTTGTTCGTTTTTTGTGAGTGTGACGTTCGTGAGGTTTACTGTACGTGGGTAGAATTTGTGCGAGGGAATTATATCTGTTTTGATTGGTGTCAGGTTTTTTATTTTTCTGTCGTGTTTTGTCTGTATGATATGTATTTGTTTTTTTGTCCATTCATTTGTGTGATGTATTAGTTCAGTCATGTAATTGTGTCCATATGTGTTGGCGATGTGTAGGTGTAGTGTTAATGCTTTGCGGTTAAGAGCGTCTTTTTTCTTATATAGTTGTTTAATTGATTCTTTTATGTATGTTCTTTGTGCGATGTTTTGTGTTATTCGGGCGGCCTGGTTGTTATGTTTAATTTACAACAATTTTCAACCCAAAACACAAAACAAATTCGATCTACCAGGTGTATATAAACTAAATTGTTCAAATTGCAGTAAATTCTACATAGGCCAGACAGGACGTAGCTTCAAACAGAGATACATTGAACACACAAAAGCACTCCACACCACTACAGAATCTACCTTCGCAAACCACCTCATTGAAGCAAACCACACATATAAAAACATCGACAATAACATGAACATACTACACGTACACACAAAAGGCCGAAAACTAGACACTCTAGAACAATTAGAAATATACAAACACACAAAAACAAATAAAAACGACATCCTAAACGAACAGACACAATTCAAATCGCACGCATTATTCGAACACATCTCACCACACACACACAGCTTCAATCTTTCGAAACACTACCTCGTCGCCAACAACAAGACGAGCAGCGCTACTAACGACAGCCTCTGATGAAGCCTTCTATAGGTGAAAGCCGGTTTAGGCTGTAAGGTAAAACTTTACGTTTTTACTTATAAAAAACTTTGTGTTCCGAGTCGTCAATATTATAGTGATATTTAGTTAAGTAACGGACACGTCATGGACAACGAAATCCAAGAATTAAATCATATAGATTACATATTGTTACGACGGTCTACTCGATCGTCGTAGGTACAGTGGAAACAAAATAAGTACAAGACACCAATTAAGTCACTAATCACCCTTTAACTTTCACAGTTAAACAGATCGTAATTAACAACACAGTCTCTACAACAAATCAAATGAAAATTGTTCACACGCAATAAAATGTCACTAATATTAAATACAATTGTATTACAATTATACCGCCCGATTATAAAATGCAACACTTCACTAAGAACTACTTGAACGTTATAATAAGACTTTTGTCGGTGTTTAAAATATTTTATTAGTATTAATCTCAGGGTTGTTTTTATTTAATATGGGGTCTTGCAATCTGTTGATTATTATTATTCAAGCTCGTATTTTATTATTATATGGTTGTTTAGTGACTTATTCCACTCAATTCAACCTATTGTTGAATCCAGTAATGAATAAGTCGGTTACTTACACTCTTTTTCGACGTTTTAATTGTCAGTTCAATTGGTTTAATTAAATGTATTTTATTCACTGCTTAGAATTGTTCCAATCAAAGTTCCGTTGACTCTCCGTTGATCAGCGGTGGTGAGAAGATCAGTAATGTCCGGCCTATACACTAACATAAACATACACAAACATGATATTTATGATAACTTATACTTTGTAATAATATATATATAGGTCAGTACGGTTGTAAAAAATCACTCAATTTGAATGATTCGCACTGTAAGTATGGTACCAACCGTCTCGTTCTTCTCACTAAGCTGTATTTACTAATTACAATAAAAGTCAACTCTTTCAAAGGTAAAACTAACAATGATGATTTATTCAATTCTAAAACAATGAAATTTAGTACAACGATATGGTTTGCTCTTCCTTCTGGTTAACAATCAATATTTAAATTCGAACATGGACTCTAAAACATTTAAAAAGCTCAAGTTGGCATGACTGCCTTTGGTTAGTCACAAAATGTATTGACAAACAAATAGGTTATGTAGTGTTATTAAACTTGTAATGTCATTAATAATTGTAGTAGTAGTAGTAGTAGGTTCTTTGAGTCTGCAAAATACACATATTTGATAAAATTGCTACGGCTATAACAAGTATATAAGATATGAATTCATGGATTATTAATTAAGAAATATAAAATATGAACAACTGTTCATGGTTAGATATAGGCTTTGAATATAGTTTAGTGCAACCTTGTTTGGTTAAAAGTTATTAATTCTCTGTTAATAAATGATAATAATCATTATAATTCAGTATCAAGGATTATGATCATCTCCAAAACTGGATGTGCCTATTTCAGGTAATGGTAATTCATTGATTATATTTATATCACTCTCTGGTGTAACTCTTATTTAATTTTAGAAACAAAATATTCAACACTCTTATCTGGCTAATAGAATTAGGGCACGTACTCCCTTCATTGATGATACAATGTCTTTACTTATTCTAAACATTCATGTTATACAAATCGTTAAAATTGTCGTTAATTATATCGTTCAACTTTGACATTGTTTATTTGTATTTAGAGATCCCTTCCTTTAGGAATAGGATATTTAATTGCTTATCGTATGTTAATTCAAGTCGCTATTAGCGTTCAGTTATATTTCTTATCATACAATCAAAATATAGTAGCTGTGGGTATTTGATAGTTGCGTAACTGGTCGTTCGTAGTGTTTACACTTTTTTCTTTTTAAAGTTTTTAATTAATTAAAATTTCTTTTTTATTAATTAATTAATCAAATTTTATCACTGCACTGCACTCACTCTTATGCGCATGTACTCCGAATTAGTTTCACTTAAAAATATACTGCACTATTTCTTCAGTGGACATAACCTACATTCCCGGTTTGAGGTTAACGTGTGTTTACATCTGGTTGCTGTCAAAAGCACGTTTTTCTGGAGATACGACGAGCATACAGTTCGCTTCGTGGGTGGTGAAAGACTGGCTTCGCTTCCTTTGTCGGAATGATGAATCTCGGATTTTTTATAGGCTCTGATTGGTCAATTTATTTTAATTCGTCTATCTCCGGTGGGCTTCGTCAAAACAGACGCCTTCAAGCGCGTCATTCTTTGGGAACAAGATTAAAAATCTCTGGTCGACATACCCACGCGGAAGGGTGCAGCATTATACAATTATTTTTATAAGTCCAATATCTTCCTTATAATTGTACTGATGACATTGTGATTACCCTCATTGTTTATGATTTTTTATGACGATTAATTTGAATCCCCTCATCATATATTTCGGATTCGGGGTTGCTGAATTCGTACTTGGTGTCCATTAAGCCATTAATTATTAATAATATATTGTTTTTATTCCATTTTCCATGGTAATAACTTGTTCTTAATCTACTGTACAATTTTGACTTAAAACTATGCCTTAATACTAACACTATGTCCGTTTTCATAGATTCGACCTTAAACTTTATTAGGATCCATGCTAACACCCGCTGCCGAAACCAGATGGCCCAGATACTGTACTTCCTTCTTGAATAGAGAACACTTCTTCGGGCTCAGCTTCAGTTGGGCACAGTGAATTCTAGTTAGAACCTCCTTAAGGTTTTCCAAATGGTCTTTGAAAGTCTTCCCGATGACTATGACATCGTCTAAATAAACAAGGGAAGTTTTCCATGTCAGGCCTCGGAGTACCAGGTCCATCAATCTTTCAAATGTTGCCGGTGCATTACAGAGTCCAAATGGCATGACGTTAATTTGGAATAAGCCACTTGGGGTCGAGAAAGCGGTCTTTTCCTTGTCTTCTTGATGTAGACCCACTTGCCAATATCCTCTCTTCAGGTCCAATGTGGAAAACCACTGTGCTCCGGACAACGTGTCGAGTGTATCGTCAACGCGAGGTAATGGATAGCAGTCTTTCTTTGTAACGTCACTTAACCTACGGTAGTCTACGAAGAAACGCAATCCACCATCCTTCTTCGCTACCAGCACTACAGGAGAAGACCAAGCACTTGACGAAGGTACGAGTACTCCCTCTGTCAACATGTCCTGTACTAACCGAGACATTTCATCTTGTTTAGGAGGTTGGCGTATCGGTGTTGTGTCCCCGGTATTGATGCGATGTTGCACAAGAGAGGTTCTTCCCAGTGACTGTCCCCGAACTGCAAAACAATCTTTGAATACATGTAAAAACTGTCTGAGTTCTTTTATCTCACCACTTGAGAGGTCGTTAGAAGATCTGTTCAATGATTCTTGCAGTTCCTCTGGTAATTTGGAATTATCCGAAGCACTGGATCTTCGTTGCGTGATTCCGGCTACCCAGGCCACAGGAGTCAATTTGCCTAGGAGCATATTGCTTTGTAAAGTGATAGCTTGATCCAAAATATTTGCCACTCTAATATGTACATTTCCGGTTTCTTCAGGTTTTACTAAACTTCTGGCAATTAGTATGCCCAGTGTGCTGACTAACTGGGGTTCGAATATAGAGCACTGGTTGCCCCTAGTATCTACCTCGGTTCTAACCATGATGATCTTTTCGGAGTTTGGCGGAACAGTTACGGCCACTTGGTTTATGACGTCCATCGATTTTTCTGCTGTCGTCATTGCTGATAGAATTACCTCTTCGCCTCCGATTCTCAAGACATTGTTTTTGAAGTCGACTATAAATCCGTATGCGTTCATAACGTCCACACCAAGAATTGCTTCATCCACAATGTCTGCAACAAGTACTTGAGGATTAAACTCAAGTCGACCGAGGCGTAGATGTATCTCCACTTTTCCATACACTTTTACAGGCCGTCCAGTAGCTGTTCGCAAGCTGCAAGAGCACCAGATTTGCTTGAGATCTTTCACCACGTCGGGGCGCCCAATAGAAACTATTGCTCCTGTGTCAATTGGAATCGAGGTTGGCCTTTCTTGAACAAATCCGGTAACTACCAAGCTCCCGCTGTTTTTCTGAAGTGTCTAAATTGCGTATTGTCTAGGGGCTTCGTTCCTCCAGTTAGTCAGCACACTCCCCGTTGTACCGACTATTGCTCGTTTCCCTGCTGCTGAATTCTACCCGACAATCTCGTTGTAGGTGTCCAGGTTTTCCACATCTATAACACTTCGGTCTTCCATCCTTTCTTATTTTATTCTGTGGCGCCGACCGTCGAGTCTCTGTTCCTTGTTCTTCTTCCTCATCGTCTGTGCCGTCGCGATCTTTTAGCGCGAGTACTTTATGACTTGTCCAACCAGACGCTGATTTAGCGGCCTCAAATTGCAAAGCATGTACCAGGGCGTCCGCAATGTTCTGGTGTCTTGCCATTCCTAACACTTGCTGTAGTTCGTTATCTCGGAGACCGGCAGTAAATGTCTGCATCGCAAAACTCGTTCAAAAATCTTCTGGCGCTTCAGGATAGGCCAGTCTGATTAGTCTGTCTATACTTGCTTCAAACTCATGAAGACTTTCCCCGGAATGCTGTCGCCTTGCTCTCAACTGGGTGCAGTACACATCTCGCAAATGTTTATCACCATACCGTAATTCCAGAGCTTTTATCAACTCGGGATAGGTGTTCTGGCTGTCAGGTGGCACTGTCTGTAGTAATTCTGCCGCACAGGGCCGGCCTTAAGGACGGCCATGGCCCGGGCGCAGATTTTTAGAGGGCGCCAAAATAATGGATAAAAAAATCAAGTTTTTCTTTCCTTTATGATTGTTAATAAATGAAGTTCTCTCAAGCAGGTTAAACAGTTTACTCTATTATAAATGAATGCCACTGTTTGGTGCATAATAAGACAATCAATATAAATCTTCACAAAGCGGTATTATTTGACTATTTTGACATTCACGCTCAGCCACAAAATGGCGACAAGGTAGGCAAGAAGCGTTTCGCTCACTGTCGCTTACAACGCCTCGAAACAGATCGTATAAGTTCGGTAATCTTCGGTAGCTTCCCCGCCTCCTCGACGCGAACATCGTACCCTTCACATTTCATCATTCTTTTGTTTCAATTGTTTCTTTTGTTGTGACTTGTCACCGTGCAACTGCCAGTGTTGCGAATAACAGTATAAAGTATTTTTAAGTGCGCGTTAAGTGTTTGATTTTTCTTATGTGTTATCTAGGTATGCTCTTTACTGTTTTTATTTTGTTAGTAAGCTGCCTAGTTTAAATAATTGGAAATTCAAAGCAAGAAGAGAAAATGTTTTAAATGGCAGGCAGTGAAAGTCAACTTATTTTATGATTTTAAACAAACTTTAAAATTTTATACAGTTTAATTATTAGTATGTACAACATTCAGGATGGGCATTCGATCGATGGTTTGGTTTAGGTCTTTCGTCTTTTAAATCGTGTTATAACCCCGAAAAGAAAAAAGAACGGTAGAGCCTAATAAATTAAAAGAAAAAGAAAACTTGCAATGCTGGTTGTTTTAACTCGGTTTGTAAAATTTCGTTGAATTTTCGTTTCAGTACTCTGAATATTTTTGACCTATACGAGTGCAGTTTATGATTTCAAATACTTTTAAAAATGGCTTCAAACCACAAACTTTCAGGAGCTCAAAACAGAAAGAGAAAGAATAAAATGAAAATAAACAAGGTGGTAAGTTCATGCGTGGTTTTCTTACTCAAAGTTTAGAAATAGAAAAAGATCAAAATAGTCTAAAAGAAGATGTAACCAAAATTGATTAATTGATTTTTCAATTGCTAGAGAGTCAGAACAAGTTTTTGATGACAATGTTCAAGACACTAATGATGAGACTGAGATGAAGGAAACTGAACAACTTGGGACAAGCCGCCAAGGAAACGATTTTTCCCTTGACAAAGATGTTACGATTAATTCATCAAACCCTATAACGGACGGACATGAAGATGAAGTTCACCCTTTATCCCACAGCGACGTTACCTCGTGTAGTTTGGAAGATATGGGCGAATGGCCTACCTTGACTCGTCAGATAATGGATCAAATAATTAAAAACAGCAAAAAAAAAATTAAGGTCCGGATTCAAGATTTCCTGTTGAGTTAACAAAATCTATTTAAAAGGATCGAGAAACAGAAAATTCTCACTGTTTCACTGCAATAGGAAACTGCCCAATAATGAAAATTGTATAGGCGATATTTGCAATATTCTGAGTCAAAAAACAGAGTCCATTGTTTTAGTTGTAAGTTGTTTAGGAATACCCGCTCTCAATTAGGGCAGAACGGTATCAACAACTGGAAACATATAGTGGATTATTTAAAAGATCATGAAACTTCAAGTGAGCACTACACATGTTACAGCAAATGGGTTGATGCCGAAAATAATATTCGTTGTCAAACGGTTATTGATAGTGAAGTTGAAAAATTGTTACAAGAAGAGGTAGATCACTGGAAAAAAGTTTTAGAACGTTTAATTGCAATAACGGTATTTTTATCTGAACATAACCTGGAATTCCGAGGAAGTAATGACCAGTTATTTGCAAAAAGTAACGGAAATGTTTTGGGACTTGTTGAGTTACTTGGAAAGTACGATGTAGTTATGGCTGAACACATTAGACAAATTAAATCTAATGAAATCCATGATCATTACTTGGGTAAAACAATCCAAAATGAGTTGATTAGTTTGCTTGGGTCTGAAATAAAAAATATCATTGAAAGAGCAAAGCAAGCCAAGTACTTTACACTAATATTAGACTGTACGCCCGATATCAGCTACCAAGAACAATTGTCATTTACAATTCATTTTGTTGAATGTACTGAAACAGATGTTCAAGTAAAAGAGCATTTTTTGTCATTTTTCCTATTGATGACACTACTGGAGAAGGTCTGACAACGGCCCTTTTGAAAGAAATTGAAGGGACTTGTGGATTAGACATGAAACATTGTAGGGGGCAAGGTTACGATAATGAGGCAACATGACTGGAAAATGTAAAGGAGTGCAGTCAAGAATTTTGTCAATGTTTCCTAAAGCTTTTTTCAACCCTTGTGGATGTCATTCACTTAACCTAGTAATTGGAGATTCTGTTGCTTCACCTGTAAATAATGTTTCTTTGTTTGGAGTTTTACAACGTCTGTACGTCCTGTTTTCATCATCTACTAAAAGATGGAAAGTACTCAAGGAAAGTCAGTTGACTCTTACTATCAAAGAAGTCTGTGAAACTAGATGGGAGTGTAGAATTAACAGCGTAAAGGCAGTCAGGTATCAAATGGTTGAAGTCTGTGAAGCGCTACAGGCAAAGCAAGAAGAACTCATTGATCCAAAAGTGACATCTGAAGCCAAATCATTGGAAAACAATTTAACATCTTTTGACTTCATAGTCTCCCTTTTTGTTGGCATGATATATTGTTTCAAGTAAAGTTGGTCAGCAATACCATGCAAAACGCCAACAGTGACTTATCAACAGTTACACATCTTCTTGGAAAGTGCCAAACATTTTTAAAAGAATATCGTGAAACTGGATACGCAGGTGCTGTATCAACAGCCAAAGACATAGCTGAAGACTTGGGAATTGAAGCTGTTTACAAGAAGCAGCCTGAGAGAAAGAAAAAACGGCAATTTGATTATGAGTCCCCCAAGAGATCCAGAGCAGTTGTTTAAAACAGTTGTCTTTTACACGCTTATGGATCAGGCTCTGACATCAATCGAACAGGGTTTTATACAACTTGAGACTAATAACCAGCATTGGGGTTTTTTGTACAACGTGCAAACTCTTCCAGAATCTGGAATCTTGAAACAAAAGTGTTTGAATCTTCAAAACATTCTTCAAGATGAAGATAAATTAGGAGAAAGTGACATCGATGACAACCAACTTTCTGAGGAGCTTAAACATCTGGGTGTATTTTTGGAAAACTCTGAGATAAAGACTCCTGTTCAAACTTTGCAACTTCTTTCAAAAAGTAACATGACTGACTGTTTTCCTAATATATGGATTACATTGAGGGTTCTTTTAACAATTCCTGTTACGGTTGCAGTGAAGAACGCAATTTCAGTAAGCTCAAATTAATTAAAACTTACGCTCTACAATGGCGCAAGACTGCCCATCGTCTCTAGCAACAATGTCTAACAAAAATGACATTGCAAACCAGTTAGATTCAACGGAAATTGTTAAAAGTTTTGCTGAAGGAAAAGCAAGAAGAAAGAAATTTAACTAAACTTTCAAAAACCAAAGCATATGTTTTTTTATTTTTAAAGAAAAACTTTAATGCAATACATCTTGGTGTGACATTTTTAGTAAAAATAAACTTTACATGGAAAATACATTTATGTTTTGGTAATATCTGTACATACACTTATAATAAGAAGGAATGTACACTGACTGAATTAAAATTATAGAAAACTGTTTGAAATTGATTCTTTCTATTTGATGTTTTCCATTCGCATTGAGCGTCCATGTGAAACACATATAGGTGAGTTAAGAAACAGCTTTATTAAGTTAAATTTTAAAAACAGGCCTTGGTGATAGTTAATGGGTTTCAAAAAAAAAAAAAAAATGTTAACAATTGAAAACTTATATAGTATAAACATTAAATTTTTAAAATAATTTCATGTAGGCCTACAGAATAGTTTTTTTATGTGTAGGGCTTAACCGCCGCCACTAGTATAAAATAGTCATGATAAAACTTTTAAAGTATAATGTTATTAAATTAGTACTGATAAGAAAATAATTATCACAATTTTTTTTTTGTGGGGGGGGGCGCAAAATTATGTCTCGGCCCGGTCAGACTTAAAGGTTTAAGAAGCTGCTGCCGCAGATCCTTTTAATGCAAGAACGAGTGAAACAGCCTTGTCTTTCTCTGTCCAATTATTTGCGCATGCAGCAGCTTCAAATTGGCGGAGGTACGTTGCCCAGTGACTGCTTCCGTCAAAGGTTGGAGCTTGACATGTACTGTCCCTACTGCAGGTAAAGTTACTTTCTCTGTTGACGTATTTTCTGCGTCTTTTTCTGTTTTTACCATTGGTACAGTTTGTTCACAAAGTTGTTTTGGCTGCATTTTCAGACACTGCTCAACTTCACTTTTAATTTGTTCTCTTATGTTTGCCATTGAGTTTTCTACTGCAGATATTTTGTTGACATAATTTTTTCCACAGTCAAGACAGATTATTCTACTTCAGCTATTTTATTTGACATGGATTCTCCTACGTCAGATATTTTTAAAATAAAATGTCACTAATATTAAACACAATTGTATTGCAATTATACCGCCCGATTATAAAACGCAACACTTCACTAATAACTACTTCAACGTACACAGTAATCTCGCCCGATAATAACTCTCGAACCGCTCTGTAAATATATCGCACTAATACTGAACTGAACGTCGTTGAGTACTGGTAATTATACCGCCCCAAATTACTAGAGTATTCCATAATGCGCGATAGCTCCAGTATAGTTACGACGTAATTACTTGCGGCCTTGACACAGTCCGTGCGCCCGAGCGAAGTCTGGCACAGTCTAGAAAATGCGTCAACAAGCACGTACGCCACACAGGTTACATTCCGAATCACTCTGGAACATTCGATAAACACGTAGATTGTTCGATGATGTCTTAACAATATTAATAAACTACACTTACATATCGATATTTAAAAGTGGTATGTAAAAACTGCATTTATTTAGGGCGTAGTCAGAATTTTCTTCTGTGAGAATGCTGTATTTTATTAAAATAAGAACACCAAAAAAATTAAAAGAAAATGTACTTTTTATTGACTATTCGGTTATAATTAAGAGGGTTATTGTAGTAGAAACATCAGAGTTAACATTATTAGATATTTAAAATTTAAACAATTCATGAAGGAAAGACGAAAAATAATTAATATCATTATTCATTTTTTACTCTTGAGTATAAAATTTTGTCTGGAAAGTGGTGCAACGTTTTTTCAATCCTCGGCAGACGCTGAAACCGTTTTGTACGAATGATTGGTAAAACTTTGTTTTTAAACTCCGCCTTAGTTAATACGTGTTCGCAAATATTTTGCAGCAAATGGAATTAAGTCGGTCGAAATATTTTGCTACAGAAATTAATTAAAGATTTCGTAAAATGGGCTGTGTTTTAAAGAGTCTTAAAACAAAGACCCCCCAAAGTCGTGCTATAGGATGAGCAGATATTGTTGAAGGTATGCGCACATTTTGTTGAAGCTGCGATTCAAACCAGTTTATTGGTGTACAGCGTTTGTAGGCGCGACGTTTTGACGTAAAATTAGCAATCAGAAATAACAGAGAAAGAGTGAAACAGAAATATAGATATAGAATACTTGGTAATATTGATAGATAAATAAAGAGATAACAGAGAAAGAGATAGTATAAAATGAGAAAGGGAGAATGAGAGTTAAAAAGATTAATTCTCTAAATATGGAAAAAACGATAAAACATTTGTGTTCTTTTATATTTTAATTACGTGACTTTTAAACGCAGGTGCATGCATACAAAAAATGGTGGTCAAACAAAAAATACTGAATATTTATAACAAATATCGTGTAGTATGCAAGTGAGAAGGAGCATATATATATATATTTAACGTCTGATAAATACGATAACAATATACTTACAGTGACACGTGCATTATTGATGTTGGTTGCATGAACACGTCGATACAAGTATTTTATGTTCTATTAATTTTAATCCGTCTCTATTGTGTTATACACTTCCATAATACAAGTTACAAACTTTTACAAAAGACAAACAAAAGACTTTCGAAGCAAGGGGCATTGACTCCAGACACTTTGGAGATAATCACAAGCGTTTTAATCTATTGAACTGAACTCATTGTTAGTCACCCCTCCCTAAAACGATCTTACTTCAGTGACGTGGAGAATCGGAGTAGCATAACAAACATGAGTTTTATATAATAATGAAATAGATGAGTAGCTATATATATTGTTACGTCCAAATGCATATCATTTTTTCTTACGTATACCTTACATTTAAACGTATATCGTTGAAATATTAATAATATATTTGTGTTAAGCTTCATTCATGTTTTCTGCTTTTACGTACAGTTTCCCTTGCTCCCGTGACTCCCTGGTGGCGATACCTATATCTGTGCAGACCCCATATTGTACCATTGTTAGACGAAACTACCGACATTTTCAGCAACCAGTAGATGATTTTTGTTACTCATAATCGCGTCAGTCGTAATTTTTTTTTACTTACTTGGGTACTCCCTATTACACATAATCGAGAACGGTAGCATCGATGACTGGATATCCACTAGTTAGAACTTTTGAACGATGATGATAATTGAGGTTCGAACTCATACTTGCGGGCTAATCGAGAACTGATAATCATATAGCTATCAGAAACTTCGATTATCTCCGCAGAGGATAATTTGTGCAGTACGAAGGCTAATGATATTTGTAATAGGGTGTCAAATAAGGAGGCCGCGACAGTAACAACATCCATATATTTATCTTCATTGAGCACAGAAGTCACCGGTATTCCGAACGCAAAAATCACACACGCGCGCGCGCGCGCCGCTTCCCGCATTTCATTCGTCTGATTTCCCTCTCAGTTCACTCATTTTCACTAGAATTCATTCATTGCCTTATCGATTCGTTAGTCTTGGTCTCTTCTACTTTATCTGCACCAGACATCTGGGAGTTTCTTTGCGCATCGTTCGTCTTCCATTCCATGACATGTTCATACCATATCAACTATCGCACATCTATTCTTTCCATTACTCTCTATTCTATCAAGGGTCTACCGTGTATTCCCTTGTTATGCATATGTACCTTCCTTGAAACGCTACATGATTTTTGTAGACGGTCCATCTTGACTGTTTGGGTTTTAGCTTAATATCTAGTTGTCAGATGCCAGCAAGTTTTACCATAAATCAGTATGGGCTCTACGGTCTTACAATTACTTCGTACACCATTATTTCAGTTTTTAGCCTCTTCTTGTTCGACCGGAGTAATGAGTTTAGAATCTGGATGCATTCCATCCACTGTGTTATTCTGTTCTGGACACTTCGTTTGGTGTTCCTTTCTTCCGATATTATGCTTTTCAGGTATTTGAATTCTTTACAACTTTCGATAGCTACACATGGTAGTTTAAGGTTTCTTGCAACTCTCCCCTCCCCCACACCATAAGATATCTGTAGTTTATGCTCAAATTTGAGTACGTTTTTGGTTTAGAGTATTGACTTTTTCGTTTACGTGGTTAAAAGCTTATTACTTTAGGAAACTACCTACGTCTAAAACAAGTGTGTGTGTGTTTGCGCGCGCACGTGTGCGTGTGCATGGTTAGTTACCGGTATTGTTGTTCCATGGAGAAGATGAAGGTTTGAAATGGTTTCTGAAATTACATTCCACAGATTTTTATCTCGTTAGTTACAATAAAACTAATTCATGAGTTCTTCCAAATACTTTTTTGTATTAACTTGAATTGTGTGTGTCTGTGTGTGTGCATGAGGCTAATAAAGTAAGACAATGATTTTGGAATAATGTAGCTATTATACAGGCATTTCGTAGTCCTGTGTGTATGTACACTAAAGATATACCTTTTCAATGTTACCATTCCTATTAATTTTTCTAACTGAATCGGTGAATGGAAAAAGGGAATAACTATGTGGAATCCTACTATTCAGGAGACAGAAAAAACATTTTACAGCTTTCTCTGTTGATTTGATTTAACAGAAAATGTTCCCAAACAGGAAAATGTTTAAATTGTTTACAGAATTTAACTTTATACCTTTGCTTCATTACCTATTGTATGCTGTGTATGACTTTGTTTACTTTTAAAAGTTACTCTCTGTTTTCATTCACTGATAATAACTTTTATTTTATTTGCTTGTAAATCTTTTCCCTATATTCTTTGCATTTAAAATTTTTTAAAAGGTAAAATAAGTTTATAAAATTCTCGGATGAATTTTTACAGAAAGTATCTACTATTCGCCTTAGTTACAATGGCGAACTCACAAAAAATGTAAAAAGTTACATGTGATCTTGACTTTCGATTATTTACTCCTGTCACCTATGTGGCCATCCTGTCATCTTGTCATATGTGGGCAGCATCTTCTATGGCATCCTTAGTTTTCAAAGACAAAATTCTGTTGTGTAGTTTCGTATACTCCTCTGAAAAATGTTTCATTATCTTCATAACATCACTAACTTTTTTACTATCTTGTTGATACACACTGTGCCGTCATATGGTTTATAAGATGAAAAACCTAAAATTATTTACATCAAGTTTTGGTAGACGCAGTGTCTACTAAAAGATATATTCTCATTTGCCTCACAGGAAAGAAAGTTTCACTTATTGTGTATTATTATTGTACAACACTAACGAATAATATTAAACACACTGACCAACTAAAAATGCTTAGATAAACACAAATATGTAAAATTTTATTCATTAATCAAACTACATTCTTCCACAGAATAGTGAAATAAAGCTGTGTGCACAATAGCAAGAAAGCTAGCTGAGACAGCCGTTGGCATAACCTTTATGGAAAAGGAGTCTACTATGGCTTTTATTCTGTACTTCCACTCAAAACACTGAGCAACCAGCAAGTTTTGACTGGTTGAAAATGTTAGTACCATTCCATTTTTCGGCTCACTCTTTGTGCCTTTCATTGATGAACAAATTGGCTATCTCTGTTTAATTTATCAAAAAGTGTAGTTACTCCTTTTCTCCACTCACCATTAAACTATTGCTGCCTACCAAGAATTATTTCTATCTATTACCTTCATTATATCTATTTTCAATAACGTTGTTTTGAAAAAATGAGTGTGTTCTTTCGAAACGTCTTAGGCCTCTCCATTGTTGGCTACCCTGTAACGTCCTTTGTAAGAGCTATAAAATAATTTAATATTTTGCTAACAGTAAACAACTTACAAAGGTAAAGTGAAGTGGATAGGGGAGGCGGCTTGCGTAAGCGCGCTTGCCAGGCGGTGCGTGAAATGAACGCGGTCACATTTGAGGGGATGGGCGCGTCGTGGTAGTTGCGTAGTGAGCGGTTGAACTGCGGCAGTTCCGCAAAAAGCCAGCAGCTCCTGACTGTTATATTTTAGTTTTACATTTCTTTGTTCTTTGGAAAATTTAGAAGGGGGAAACCATATTCAAAGACGTGATTTGAGTGCTTTATTTTTACATAACTGGTCAATCAAAAGAGTCAATTGTATTAACTTTTTATTGGAAGGTATTTAAACCACATTCACACGCACGAACACACACACACACACACACATTTTATACAGCTTATAACTTGAATGTATAAGCATTATTTCTAATATTTACCAAGTTTGTTTAGTACTTTATAAGTACGTCCAAGTCTTTAACCTTCATCGTCAGAGCTTAACAAGTACGCACCTATTCTGTAAAAAACTATACAATATATTAGCTGTCCAGCTAAATATTGTCGTTTGTGTCCAGCTTAATATTTTATTTTTTGGTACCTATATTAGAACAAAAGAATTCACCTTATGGAAGGGGCACTTACTCTTATTCTGAGAGAAGTCAAATACGTTAGTGATAAACAAAGGTAGAAAGAAAATCGTAATTGATTTTTTGCTCAATAAAGCTAATAATGTATGTATTATATAAAAGTTACAACAGTTCAAATGTAAATAATAAATTGTAGTAATAGTAGTATCAGTGGTAGCAGATGAAGTCGCTAGTAACGTGTGGTCCCGTTGCGTCACACTAAAAACAAATAGAAAACACAAAACTTATTTTGACATGATGCTGAAGTGTAAAAGTAAACTGTATAATAATCTGGATTAATTGAGAAATTAGGTTTGTCTTGAGTGGAGCAACGTAACTGCAACTATAAAACGTTTTAAGACTACTTAAACGGCAGTTGCATGAACATTTTCTTTACTATGAACACGTGACATAATAGAATGTGTACAAACTTGATTGTAGAGCAGCTGTAAAGGATCGCAGAAATATTTAGTCTTAAGAATAATTTTTTAGCAATGCTTGATGAATAACGTATCTATTAGTAAAGAAAAATGAACGATGGACTATAATGGCTCCTTCTGTATCTTCTTTTCACAATAATCGACGATAAGTGGTTTAGGAAAATAAGTACTACGAACAGACGTGTGGTCGTGTGATTATATTTGGTTTGGAAAATCTCTTTGAAATAGATCACATCTGCAAAATCGACACAGATCTGAAAGACGTTCCTGAGGTTGTGGAGACTGTGGAGCCTTTATTGTCCAAACTAAAAACAGACAGAGTCAAGTTTTATGATAAACAACAACGTTACACTTAACAGCTGGATGATATTATTGGCTAAAAAGCAGATAGCAGATTGCTAACAATTCGAGGAGTCAAAGGGGGCGAAGACTGCTAATACGTTGTACTTAGCTACTCCATACGAACCTTCCATTGCATATGTGTTTCATATATAAAATGGAAGAAATTGCGTGGTGCAGTGTCATTTTCATGTTTGTAAAACAAAACAAAAACATTCAAATATGATTTACTTTTATTGCTATAGTTTATTCTACATAGCTTAAATGGGGAAGGTTTTTTTTAAAAATACAAGTGTATAAAATGCCACATTTAGAGAAGCAGAGCACCATGTAAGATTAAAGGCACTGAAGAGAAACATTATAATTTCGGTGCACTGAAAGTCTGAGAGAAGTCTTTAAAACGAGAGGAGGAAAGGAAACTTATAAACGCAGAAAATAGGAAGACATTTATAACGTACGAGGTTAGAAAGAAATACGTTTCGATCAAAATTGAATTTAATTTTCAAGTTTTTTGAAAGAGAACAAGTGTAGAATGTTAGAAGAGATTTTAACGGAAGAAAAGTTTATGAAAATACTAAAAGATTGCCATCGTTTTAATGTGTTTTTTGTAGATCAATAAACAGATAGGGTTAAGAGAACTGACAACGGTGTTTAATTTAATGGTGCACACGTGTGTCTGCGCACATCTCTTACCTGATACCGTTGATAAGTACTCAAACCGCGTTTAGATAACCACAAAGGTACACAGACAAAGGGAATATTTGCAGTCTCCTTGTTGCTCACGTCAAGTACGTGGCTCATAGAGACGTTACAAGCTGATACAACGTTAGCACCTATGTAAGGTAGATTCGTTTCTCGTGTAAAATTAGTGGCTGGCTTCTATTGCTTATATAAGACGTCGGTTTTCGAAAGCGTCGCTGGTAGTGTGCGAGCAGGACACTCGTTCCACTTTTGTGTGTGTGAGAGCGTGCGCGTGTGCCCTCATGGGTAGTTTCTTACCAGTATGGACGTTGATTTGATTCGAGTTTTTGAAATTAATAAATTCTTTATAACAATAAATGTTTTATGCTCTGGAGTGATCTCTGTGTGTGTTGTGTTTGGAGGATGGGTAGCAAGTGGAGAAAAATAATTTTTGATACATTTTGAGAATGTACAAACTTTTCCCTACTCATGCATGTAAGTGCATGAACGTTCTTTTTAATAAGTACTTTTTATATACTGTACTTTTAAATACTTTTTAATCTGCGTTAATTTTCGAATTATTTGTAACTATAAAGAGTTACTTATACTATTATGCTATTCCTGATATGTTTATTTACCATAATCTTCATTAAGGATTAAACCAAAAATGGTTTGTTCCGGTCCCAAGCAAGCAGGCCACTTCGACGTCCCACACCTCTCCATACTCTCGGTTTATAATTCAGAATCGTTTGGGGAGGCGGCAGGCTTCCATTTAGTTCTATTCAGTTCTTAATGGACCGTCTAATTTTGAGAGCCGTGGGATGGCCATCACCTTGTAGAACTTCAGGCGTGTTTCTTTACTCATGCGGGAAGGTGTCAGTACCACCATCGTCTTACCTTGTGATATGCTAGTAGCGTATCCAGAGGACTTATTAATTACTAAACTCGTTCAAGCAATATATAACCGTTTTTTTTTTCATAGTCGTTTCTTTAAAATTTGTGTGTGTTCTTTTCAAACGTGTTAGGTGTGTCCATTGTTTACTACCCTGAACGTGCTTTGTACGAGCTGTAAAATAATTTACTATTTTGCTACCAGTAAATAACTTACCACGCTACAGTGAAATGGGTAGGGGAAGCGGCTTGCGTAAGCGCGTTTGCCAGGCAGTGCGTAAAATGAACGCTGTCACGTTCGAGGGGATGGGTGCGTCGGGGTAGTTGCGTAGTGAGAGGATGGACTTCGTCAGTTCCGCAAAAAGCCAGCAGCTCCTGAGCGTTATATTTTAGTTTTACATTTCTTTGTTTAGTTTTGGAAAATTTAGAAGGGGGAACATATTCAAAGACGTAACTTGGGTATGTTACTTTTATAAAACTGAACAGTCAAAAGATTCATTGATATTAACATTTATATTAAAAGATATTTAGTCACAAATACGACTATAAATGTTTATATTTATAATACATAAGCTTTAGTTACCAGTTATAATACTTATCAGGAAAAGTGTTGTGTTAGTAGTTTAAACGCCCGTCTAAGGTTTTAGCCTACATTACTACAACATAAAAAATATTTTGTTGTACAGAAGTATACTATATTAAAATTGCAAAAAGTATGAAGTACAGAGTGCTCTGATCATTGTATTTTTGTACCAAGATATCGTGTTATGTAACTTACATATTGGATCTAAGCAAAGCGAAGGGCATCCAATCGATTTTCATCCTACCAACTGTATTAATTTCTCTATTTACATCAGATTATAAAGACTTACTTGTACTATTATGTTATTCCAGATATGGTTTTTCATAAAAAAAGGTATCTTTTATCTTCTATTATTTATGTTTTTCCACATTTTCTCACAGGTGTTTTTTTTTTAAATTTGTATGTTGTCCTTTCAGATGGGTAGAGAACTGTTGGCGAGTAGTACAGAACAGTAGTTTAGCCTATTATATGTATTTGTATTTGTAGCAAATACAAATGGTCGAAGTTTCTGTACGTAGTGCTGGTTGGAAGAGGACACTGTGGTAGTGCTCATTGAAATACAGTACAGTATGTAAAAACAATGATTTATCTATATTCTTGTCTGTAAATCTCTCTTCCTAGCAGACCAACAAGAAAACTATCTATCTGTAAACAAGAGAGAATCCATGTTACTCACCAGGGGAAGGAAAAGACAGTCACTTCACCTCTAGAAGAAGTGAGAGTCAGTATCAATGAAAAAAGTAGAAGAGAAACCACAATTTATTTTTTTGTTCAAATTTAAATATATTTCCAATAAAGGTTATAATATAAGTTTATTATATAAAAGTTACAAAAATCCAAATATAAATAATCAATTGTAGTAATAATAATAGTAGCAACAGTGGTAGAAGTAGTAGTCCTTTGTAACGTGTGGTCGTTGCGTCATAGTATAAACAAACAATAGTACAGACAAATTGAAATACAAAACTTACATTAACGTGATGCTTAAATCTAATAGTAAAGTGTATAATACACTTGATTAATTGAGAAATTAGATTTGTCTTGAGTAAAACAAACAACATAACGACAACTATAAAACATTTTGACACTAGTAAAGTGGAAATGGCATGAACATTTTTCATGTACAGACACATGAAATCATACAATATGTACATATTGAATTGTGGAGCAGGTGTAAACGGTCGAAGGCATGCATAAACGTAAAAAGTAATAATGTTTAATTAATAATATATCTACTAGTGAAAACGGGTTTTATTGGCTCCTCCTGTAAATTATGTTTACACAGATCGGTCAAGGAATGGTTTCAACGAGTGAAAAAGTACTATAAATCAGCGGATTGCCGGCACGTAAGAATGCACTTCAACCCAGTACCTCGTGTAAGCTTGTAATGTTCTACGGTAGCTGAAAATGTATTATCAATATATTTACCAGTATACGCTTATTAAGAGGACCGGTTCTTCATGAAGAGAATCATCGTAATTTTTTGCAAAGTCGTGACTAATACCCGTGTACCTCCGTCACTGCCTCTTTCTAGATCACGTGCATGTTTACAGGACGGGCAGTACACCTGTATGTACTGTACGAATACCAGCTTTCCTAGTGAGACGCCTGAGTAGCGGGGGGTCTACTGAATGATTGTGCGTGCTTGTGTTGGTGGGGTATTACTGGTTCTGAAAACATTATTCAGACGTATTTAGTTGTAATTTTGTGTGCGTATTAGATTGAAGTTCGTCCATTATATGTAAGTGTAATTTTATGAATATTTTGTTAAAGTCTGTTTTTTTATTTGCTACAAGAAATACCTTGTGAGAGACAGTTAAGTCACACCGAAACTGTGTTGAACGTATTTTAAATGTGTAGTATTACAGTGATGCGTGCAGTGGAATGGCATACTTCACCACATTCCTTGTTCGGTACCAAACAAAGGTGAACTGATGATAGTACAGTGTCGTCAAATTATTTCGGTTTTTAAACGCTTTGCAAACTGTTTTAAACATCGGTTTAAACAACTTGACTTTAGATTGAGACGAATGTGGAGCCGTCACTACCAAAACTACAAACATTTGGCGTTGAATCAGATTTTTCTGATAAACATCAGTATTATACTCAACAGCTGAATGACGTTTCTGATTAAAAAGCAAGTATCATCTCTCTTTATTCAGCGAGACGTAAAATTTGCAAGTTGTTTGCGATCTTGTGTTCAACGGGGTGGAGCTTAATGCGCTTTCTACTTTGCTTCTGTGTAGGGATTGCGATTTTATGGACTTTTCGCAGCATATCTGTTTCCGTTATCAGATGCAACAGACTACGTGGTGCAATCTTATTTGCATAATGCACGGTAAAAAAAAAATATACAGATATGACTTAAGGTTATTGTTTAACGTTATAAAATCATTTCAGTTCTTATGTTTCATTCCCGGGAAAAAGGTAGAACTTGTATAAAGTAAAAATTAATACAAATTTAGCGATGCCTTCAAATGTGCACCTTCGGCATTACGCGTTCTACGCCCACTTTGACATTGCTCATGAAAGAACGAGCGTTGTTTAAGAATTCGGAATTTTTTTTGATTTAATAGTATTTTATTGGGGTACCGGGCACAGATTTATAGGAGAGAAGAGTGTCTCATTCCGGACGTATACATTGTAAGGAATTTTATTCATAATGTAAATAAGCCCAATGATATTTTAAAAATGATTTTTGTTTGTTCATTTAAGTTTAACACGACAAAACTAACTTTTAACGTAATAAGAATCATAAAATTAACATGATTTTGTGTAAGTAATAACAATTTTACATATAGAGCAATTGACATTCTTATTATACTACAGTTTATACTCGAAGTATATTAAACCTAAAATTACAAAAATTATATACAATATTTCTTTTAACAAAAAATAACTGTTACGGTACATAATGTGAATTTACAAAATGACTCTGGTAATAATAAGTGAAAATTAATGTGTGGTAGACTTCACATAAACAGCAAGCGTGGTTTTGAATATACATTTAAATTATAGTAATTATAATTACGTGTATTTACATAATATTTCTGTAAAATTGTAAGCGGTGACACAGTCATTTAATTTGCAACCTGCATTATTAAATAAAGGTTTTTAAATATTCCTTTATGTGTGTACAAAGTAGACACAACAAGAAAGAGAGATGAAATAATTAATAGATAATTGTAACTATCGACAGACTAATAGTAACGCCTTAAACTCTGTAATAAAATATAGCATTCATGGTCTGACAAGGACGAGAAATGATTAAACGAATTTCCTTATCGACTAAACTAATGACACGAGCTTTCACAAAATTGGTCAACATTAACTCATTAATACAATATGAATATACGTAGAAAAAATAAAGAAACGAGCACACAGTTTGACAGAAACACAAACGGACGCTTCAACAAACATAGTTATCACAAAATATCACCGTATTACAGCACTGCAAAGAGGAAAATGATTTCCTGTAGAAGCACAACATTGATTCCCTTAAGAGCAAACACTCTAGTTGCTTGCGTTCAGTCTTCACTTATATCATTATGTAACTCGTTCCTTTGCAGTTGCATTGTTAACCAATAGTATAATATAGGACAGGCTATACACTCTCAACTAGCACTAGTTAGGTACAAACTACTGCCCACAAAAACGCAGTACCCATCCATTTAGCCGGTGGTCACCAAAACAAGTGCAATGGAGAGAGTTCGAAACTCGTCATTACCAACAGAAATCATTAATATTAACTTTTAAACATTACACATATATAGTACTTATTGGCTTACCACAATAATAAGATAATGTCTGTACAGCTATAGACTAGACACGACTGGAGCTGTTACAGAACCATAACTACAAGATTTATCAATTAACGATTGTTTGTGTTAAACGCAACTCTTGTGAATTTATACAACGCGTGACCGTAATCAATTACTCTGGTCTCGCAGTAAAATTTTGTTACTTTTTATCCCTCACGCAGTAACGACATCAACTCGAATTTTTCACGATTCTTATCAAGTCTCTGAAGCGTACGGATATTGTTTTAGACAGGAAAGTGCAATTTTTGGATTTTCAGAGTTCTCCACATTCTTCGGTAGATGTAAAATTCATCTACTGAAATGTTACCGGTTTCTTCTCTGTGACGGGGTTGTAGGGTGAATTTGTAAAACGTAAAATTATTTAGCCAAAAGAAAAGTGAATAACTAATGTTGAGGGTTAGGTCAATTAAATGCATGCGTGGATTAGCTAAGCACGGTGAACACATTACGCGGTGAACGAATTGCTTGCTCTTCACGTATTCAGAAATATATACGTCATTACGCCATTAAATTCCTTTGTATAAATGAAACAGAAATAGCAGACTCTGTGGAAAATAGCTGATAACGTGCAACAGACATATGTTGGAATGTTTCTTGTTCTTTTCACATACTGTCCGAAAGTTTCAGTAAGTTTCTTAAAAGAAAAGGTCCCGCCATGTTGGGAACAAGCAACATTTAATTATAAACGTATGGGTTTTTGAAGGCTTTACGTCAGCAAAGAATTATAAGTAACGCAGTACGTTTGCGACAGGAAATATGTTCATGTGCGTAAAAAATTTACGACAAGGTTTCTGGTAAATGGATTTCCTTCACAATCACCTCAGCGAGATTTGTCAAAACAAAAGTATGTCAGGCGGAAGGCTTAGAGCGTGCAGCTTCAACATTTTACTTTGTAGCGTTAAATATGGCAATTTATCTACTTTTACTTAGTGTCACCACAGTGCACAGACGCGTAGTCAGGATGAACAGTTTTAGGCTTCTATACTTCGGTGTGCTTTTATAAGATGAAAGATAGAAGAGACTCGGATAAACTAACAAAAACGCAATCGGTATAGTCTATACTACAAACAAAATCGAGAGCAAGTACAAAGAAAAACAAAAAATTGAAATAGAGGAACTATTTCCAAGCTAAAACAGACGTGAAACAACATTATAAAACAGTCGGAGATAAAATAATTAACTTTTTTAATTAAGAATTTCTTATGTATGTAGGATTGAAAAACCAGAAGCTGAATAAAAATAACTACTTGTTTAAGACAAATAAGTCAACAATAACGACAAGGAGTTAGAAGAACATATGGAAATTCTGTCAAGGAGCTAGATAAGGACAGTGTTGTCATACGACACTCCTGACTGCATTCTCCGTAATGCAAATACAGTACGTGTACTTAAAAAACTATCGCGCCGTATAATACTTTACACAATTAAAGTGTTTACATTAGAAGATTTATAGAAATATAAATTGCACGATCACTAGTAACTCCGTTACAATTTCAGTACACAAACAGCGCACCATAACATTCTTATTTGCCATAAAAATTGGTTTCTCACTTAACAGTATCAAGTTTCGTTACACTAGACGCTGTAACGCATACTTAATAAATGACATTCTGTCAGTAAACTGTAATTGTATGCTCGGGCAAAGATGTTTAATTCATAACTTTAACTTTTTAATAGAAGAATTGTCTCCAGTTACACAAACAGTTGATGGATTGAACAATTTTAAATAAATGCGTCATGTTAAATGTGCAGACTTATGTTGATTCTGTGTAGACTTGATCTGTTTTGCTATGAACAGAAAAAAGCCGGAAATTTAACTCAATTCAGCAGATTTTTAACTTACTTGTTCTCTTTTGCCCGAGCACGTCAAACACGTTACAATAACAGAACAGAATAAATATTTACATAAGTTACAAATGAAAAAGATCACAAGTTATGATTTAAAAATACAATTAGAATTTTGAAACATTTAAACATTAATATTGACACAAAATTTTAAAAAAGTATTAAAATATTTGAATTAAACAAAAGTAGTGATATTTACCGAAATCCTTTAACCTTAGTCCCCGAAGAAAAAACATTCAATTGTTACACAACAGATTTGGTTTGACAAATTTACAAAACAACACAGTAATAATTATTATTTACAGTAATATATGATACTTATTCTTTTTGCTTAGAAAACATTTTTTATTCAATTTGACATTTTATTCCATAAACACATACACATTTATAACAGACATTTCATTTTTTGAGTAAAATTGTTTGTATAGGGCCTAATCTGAGGCATTTTTAAATTATTAGCAACAAATATATTTGTTACTTTTTATTCAGCATGACTTCGTGAATGTTAAGTTTTACGAAAATTTTACGATATAGTTTTATTAGTCAGGTACCCATGTAACCTGTGTCAATATTCTACGAGCCATTTTAAAGTCAGATGCCACCGAAAAGGCTCCAGTTGTTTAGAAATAACAATTCTGAAATTATAAATATATTTTTTTCTAAAATATATTCTTTTCTGTTCACATGAAATAAATTTGTTTATTTATCTGGCCTATCCTGAATCGAGTCTCAGTGAAATGAGATAAATGAAGTAAAACAGGCCAATAGCAAATAAAATGTGTTTCATTCAGGTTAAGCCAGACGCTGTAACAATGTAGAATAAAGCAAATCTCAGATACGAATTACGGAAGTGGCGGCACAGGATCGAACTGACGCCGCCTAGTTGGAGTCAGCTGATGCAGTGCATGAGAGGAAATAAAATTTGCATGGCATAGTATTCTCTACGCGACATTTGATTCATTTGAATACTTAATATCACGAAGTCAGCCGGTCGGACGGTTTACTAAATATGTTTTTTTACAGTGTATGCATTTTATATTTTATTCAGGCTATGTATGTATTGACTCGTTTCTGTTGTTTAATTAATACAATTTAAAAAACATGTAACAAAAAGACTCAGAATTGTAAAATAATTCGCCTGGGGCTGGGAACCAAATAATTCATGAAATTTTACTGAAAAAATTGCACACATTGATAATCAAATTTATTTATTTAAATTGACGGTAAAACAGTCAGTTAAAGTAATAAGTACTGTAACGATACATATCCTCACCTTACATGAAAGAACTATGATAAGATAAGAAAACAATCAATGACTAGTACTAGTATACCTAATAAATAAAAAGATATATAAATAAGTGTGTATTAAGCATAACATTCAGTCCACAAACTAAACCAAAACAGTGCATGAAGAAAAAATAAATGATAAAGAATGAAAAAATAGTAATTATGAAGAAAGTTAGAAAAAAAACATAGTAACGTGATAAACCCAATGAACCCAATAGATATGGTAAGTAAGAGGACAAACAAACCAACGGTAAAACTTGATAGAGTAAAATGAAGATATAATGAGTAAGCAACAAGACAATGAAATAAACTAGCAACTATACAAGAGTGAGTTGAAGACCACAGTAACTACAGAGTAACATAAATGCGTAGTGAAACTAAAATAAACCCAACGGAAGAGACTGAACTAAAAACTTGGTAACCACCAGGGACAATATAAATAAAAATATTAAACAAATAAAAAAAAACAATAATAATAAAAGAGCTAGGATCAGACAGTAGTTAAACTGATAGAAAATACAATGCAATAGAATAAATAAGATTAGAAAGATGTGTATTAGTTTAAGGAAAAAGTGTAAAAACATATATTAAGGGGGAGTGAAATGATAAGTGTCAAAAAAGGAAAATAGTGATGATCAGAGATCATGTAATAAACCAGTGGGGAGTGAGAAAGGGAATTAGTGGTCTTGCATATAAACTAATTCATATGAAGAACCAGTAGATGGAATCAATAAATGTTAAAAAGTTTTATATACATGGTGAAGCCATAATTTTGATATGTTATAATTATTTGTTCAAATGTTTATTAATTGGTCAAGAACAGTAGTTGAAAACTGTTAAAAAGTGTTAGTATCATGTACAGAGTAAAATATTATATTATGTAAAAATTATTGTGAAATAATGGCAAAATACTAAGCCTATAGGCCAAAAGAAATTAGCTAACTTTAAAACAGAAATAAAATATCTGATATAGTCCTAACCAGACCAAATACTACTAAGTAGAAGCCTGACCTTAATGAAACAGGGAAGGTACTGATAAAATTATATGTAAAAACCCATAATTGTAATAACCAGATGGATAGGGAAAGTAATAATAGCACATAAGACAAGCCATTGAACTGATATGTTATCAATATTATTGTTGTTATATATATCATTAATAGGTATTTAAAACTGTGATGTTATATGTAATGAAGAGGTATCAACAATTATTGTTAGTAGTAAGTACAACCCTATTAGAACATATTAAAATAGTAAAGAAGGCAATAGGAAATTTGAATGTCTGTCGGTATCCAGGTCACTTATAATGACAAATATTAAATAAATATATTTACCTTTTTCCTGTCTCGTGACCACATGTATTAACGCAATGATGTTATTGACGCGTTTCGATACTATGTATCGTCATCAGAATATTAAAATATATCACTCAAAGAGGTCGTTAAAATTTAAAACATTGAAATCACAATATCGAAAACTAAACAAGTATTTATATGAAGCGAGTGCGCACTCGACGAAAGCCGGCCGGACACTGATTGATATCAGTTGGAGATAAATTTTAGTGCTGTATCATCATGTTATTCAAATTGGAAGCTAGTCAGGCTAAATCGGTATTTAAATATCAAAACATTAAGATCCAATTATTGAAAACAAATTTACATATTAAATTTAATAAATTTTGTTTAATACATTGTTTAACTCCAAAGTATGCTGTCATAAGGATAAATTCGTCTTCTAAATCAGCTAAAACGACAATTAAACGTGCCCAACTCCTATACATTAAAGAAGAAATTAAGTCATTATATAACAAAAACTCTGCCCTAAATAAACAATTACTTAACTTATATCTAGAGATATTAAATAGTATTCATCCTGCTATTATAAATAATGTACTTGATACAGTACATAAATATGTGAATAACATGATGTATAAGATATACACAAAACAGTTACGGAAATTAAACAATCTTAAGTTGAATCATAAACACAGCCAAAACGAGGACATACAATGTAATCATGTTTTCTACCCACGCATTTCTAACTTAACGTCTATAAACTTCAACAATGACGAGTTAAACTTATTGAATAAAGGTATAAATTATTGTATTCCGCCGGTTTTTAATAATTATCATATTGCCCATGAGCTTATCAGCGCTGAAACTGCAGTAAAAGCGATTGCTGATCCAAAAATGCAAGACGAGGCACATCATCTGATAAACAATCGGTTCAAGAGATTCATGAACACACACATGTCGCCTAACTCGTCTAGTCATTTAATTAATAACAATAGTTCCAGAGAAAGCTATAAAATATTGAAACAGATAAAAACCAAATTACTTGATAATAATGCGATCATTAGTAAGGCAGATAAAGGCAGAACTCTAGTAATAATGGATAATGTAACATACACGAGTAAAGTTCATAACTTCATTTCAAACAATAATATTATAAACCTAGCATCGGACCCTACACACCGGTATGTCAAAAATCTTAATATACAGATTAATAAAAGTACAAGTTTATTTGATCAACGTACTCGCCGTTACTTAAAACCTTGTAACGCTAAAGCCCCTAGATTAACTGGATTGCCAAAAATCGACAAAATTGATATGCCAATTAGACCGTTAGTTAATTTCACTACAGCGCTCGGGTTCCGTACAGCTAAGAAATTAGTAAAAATCATTAAGGATATTTTAATTATAGAAAATAACCACGCTGTCAAAAATGTAACTGAATTTATACATAAAGTTAATAATATCAAATTATTTCCTAATTATAAATTAGTGTCCCTCGATATTGTTAATTTGTACACAAATATCCCAATAAACGATACACTTAATATTTTAAGGGACAATCTAATGAAATGCAACAAATTAAACACTCAAGCAATAGATGAATTAATAAACCTACTTAAAGTTATTTTAAACCAAAATTATTTTGAATTTGACAACAGATTTTACAGTCAATGCGATGGTTTGGCAATGGGCTCACCGCTGTCAGGCCTTTTGGCAGATATTTATTTAAATCATTACGAAAACACACACTTGTTTTCTAACAATATTCATAAGAAAAACATCATGTTCTACGCACGATATGTGGATGATACATTCATAATATAAAAGGGCACATTACGTCAAATAGAAAACTTTAAAAATCGTTTAAATAATATCAACAAACACATTCAATTTACACATGAAACTGAAATAGATAACAAACTGAATTTTCTTGACCTGACCGTCACCAAATGTGATGATAAATTGAAATATAGTATATATAGGAAACCTACTACCACAGATATAACCATACGTGCTGACTCACACCACCCATTCTCGCAGAAAATGGCGGCTTATAATTATTTCATACACAGGTTGTTAACGATACCTCTTAATGAAAATGATTTCATAATTGAATTAAATATTATAAAACACATTGCTGTTGCCAATGGTTACACATCTTCCATGGTTGATAACCTCCTTAAAAAGCATAAGCGTATATTGTCAAAACCACGAGTGATACAAGATAAGGAACCAACCTTTATTTCAACAGCCTACACCAGTAGTATGCCCAAAATTTTATCAAAAGTATTAAATAATAATAATAGAACTGTAACATTTAAAACCAGTAACAATCTGTTTAATAGACTTTGTAATAGAACCAGTACACCTTTGGAAATGAAAACAGGTGTTTATAGGCTTTCTTGTAATGACTGCGAATGCTTTTATATCGGTCAGACAGGGAGAGGTTTTTATAAACGTTTCATTGAGCACACTCCAAAGCATAATGTAAAAGACTTGACAACACAATCTTGTATAAAGTCTAACTATGCTCGTCATCTTATACAGGAGAACCATAATTATACAAGGTGTGACACCAATTTGAAACCCTTACATGTCTGTGGTAAGGGCACTTATTTAAATGCACGTGAGGAATATGAAATATATAGAGCACATAATGACAAATACTACCGCAATTTTATATTAAACGACCACTTGCATTTCAAGTCAAATCCATTATATGATACAGCACTAAAATTTATCTCCAACTGACATCAATCAGTGTCCGGCCGGCTTTCGTCGAGTGCGCACTCGCTTCATATAAATACTTGTTTAGTTTTCGATATTGTGATTTCAATGTTTTAAATTTTAACGACCTCTTTGAGTGATATATTTTAATATTCTGATGACGATACATAGTATCGAAACGCGTCAATAACATCATTGCGTTAATACATGTGGTCACGAAACAGGAAAAAGGTAAATATATTTATTTAATATTTGCAATAGGAAATGTTAAGAAAAAAAACTTAAATTTATAAAGGTGCTAAAATACGTGATACTGGGCCGAAATGTATCAAAGGTATCAAAATACTTCAATTTTACTAAACAATAACACCGTATAAATCAAATTTAACTTAATCTAAAAATAAACAGGGAGTAATTTGAGGTGACAGATATAAAATTCAGAGATTTCGAATAATTAACGTCACGTGACCAGGGGTCGGGAAATAAGGACCAATCAGAGCTCAAAAAAGCTTGGTCATAGTCGCTGACTGAACGGAAAAACTCGTTTACTCTATTGTGAACTTTCAAACCGAACAGATCAACTTCATGTAGCAGAGAGTCACATTTTTTTGGTGAATAGCCAAAAGTAAATATAAAGAGATGCAAAAACCGAAGTAAGAAAATAAGGAAAACCATTAAAAATTACACGAGAAAACAATATTAATAGAAGAAACCGAAAATCGAATGAAAAAATGATGATCTACTCAAACTAACACATCCCAAGTATAAAAAGCGTAACGTCGAGTTGGTGAGATTTTGGTAACCTAATAACGAAATAACCACACCATTACACAACACGAGATTCACCAAAAACACTGTTAAACCAGACACTTGTGAACTTTAACAAAACTTTATTCAACAACATTGTGGACATTAAATTATTAAAACACTATTTAATTTAAAGAAATTAGTCGAAGCAGATTTTCGGGACACTCAGTTGCAGGCCGACGGCCATTTTGAATGACGATTCCGCCATTTTCGATTGACTTTTGGGACAGAACCGAAAGTAGTAATACATTTGAACTCAAACATTATTTTAATTTTATTAGTTATTAAAAATGTTGTTTAACAAATTGTAATGTATTGTATTTTATCCTGAAGCATTTTCTGATCTTTCCTAACAGCTCAAAGAATTCACTACCCGATAAAGAAATAATATTGTAATAGATTTTAAACATTTTTTGTCCGAGTCGAGTTGGGTGAGCGAGTCGATACGGCCAATATCCCGTTCGATTGACGAGCCGATAAACTGACCCAGGTTTTAAACATTATCAAATAAACTAATTTGTTAACCGAAAAAGCATTTTATTTTTGAGAGTGAGTTAAGATAAAGGATTTTCAGGTGACAAGGAAGAAGAGAAATACGGCGAGAGTGAAGAACATTGAGAAATTAGGAGACAAAACCAGATAACCTACAAGACTGAGTCGAATCAGTAATCGATTGTGGAAAAACAACACAATCTATTCCACTTTTAAAGATCAATTATGTTGGCAACATTACAAAACAGTACGGACGCGAACACCGCTCTAATAACAGTAAACTCTTTGACGACCTCTAGCTAGACGACATTAGAATGTAATCTAAAGTGACATTGTAAGCGCTGGAATACATTGCGAAATATTAATGATATTTTAATTTTTATATAATCACTCGCTTCAAGATATTTTGTTTCGATTCTTTCACACACACAACACACACAACACACACACACACACACACATATATTATCAGACGCTTAAATGTTTGTGTGACATTAATATGAAACTACGATTTGTAGAAATGCATTTAAAGTAAACATCTGTAAGAATATTTACAAAAATGATAATTGTAAGAAGTAATTTTTATTTAAAATAATTTTTAAATTCAATAAAATTAGCTTGGCCTTGGAATCATAGTCGTCACAATATAGTTGTTTTACTGTCGTTAAGTAAAAAGAGAAGAGTGAAGTGAAAGTAGATCAAAACTAAACATGTTTAAAAATTGGCTGGTTACCGAATAGCACCAATGCGACCAAGATTACAGTAATAAACCGGATTCGACTGAAAACGCTTACGAAGGAATTAATTTTAGACCCATCACAGAGTAATGAGCAGAAGTTAGACGGAATAAAACAGAGGATTAGTACACGGGACAGGAAGAGGTGGAGAAGAAGCAATTTGTTGGTGGTGGGGAGGGGGGAGTTCAACACAGCAGGACGATAAGCCTGAAGGTGACAGCACCGTTATCCAGCTTAACTTGCCACATATTCAGTTTGGCGAGTGGGATTGATCGACCAACTTCGGAATGGATCCGTATTACAAACATGTACGGTTCTTTCTAGAAGTTATGGCAATCTGGGTTAACTTCGACACTGTGCTCTGGGAGCACTAAATATATTGTTGTTACATTACTAAAAGAGTTGAGACAATTAATAGACGCGTTGCACCACTCTCTATAGGCTATAGGCAATTAAAAGTTAATCAAGAAAATAAATTTAGTAATTAATAGACGATTTAAAGTTAGGTAAGTTTAAATTTCAAAAATATCTAAATTTAAATTTCATTTTTTATAAAATTATGAAAAATCTATATCAGTTTCAAAAAGAAACAACCTAAAAGTAGCCTTCAATTTTAAAAAATATTAAACAGGATTGACATATGTGTGTAATGACTACCTAAAGCCACCTCTTTATTACAGGTAGCGATATCAGATTTGAAGAATAGGGCACGACAAGAAAGAGCTATGTTGAAATCCGGTGTAATGAAGCTGAAGACGAACTGTGACCTAAAGGAAAACAATATTCTAAACACGTTGGTTCTGAAAAGTTACAAACAGAAAGAAAGCATTATGTTTGTAACGGGACAATAAGGCAACTAGGAATAAGAATTTCATCGAAAAAACGTACAAATTCTATCACTTGTACGAAGTGATGAGACCGTGAGATAACTCCTCGACCTGAGCTCACAGGTATTACTGCTAAAGATTTTGTTACAAAAACTAAAGATTATATTTTATCTACATTTGTATAGTATAGTTTGTTAATACGTTAAGTTGTGTTGAGTTGAATTAAATATAACATACACTTAATTTCTGTTCCGTTTTGACGACAAATAATTCTAGTTAATGTAATCTCACTTCAAAAAACACATCGAAGTGAAACAGCTAACTCGAGCTGTCAAAACGGGCAAATTTAATTAAAATTTGTTTAACTTGTATGTGACAAATGGATTAAAGTGTCAGACCCGCGCGTCGTAATAATGTCAACTGTCTCCGGCTCCTTCATCACTTCACTTTCTCTCTCCATCCCCCTCTTCTCCTTAGTCTCTCTCTCTCTCTCTCTCTCTCTCTCTCTCTCTCTCTCTCTCTCTCTCTCTCTCTCTCTCTCTCTCTCTCACTCCCTTCTCTCCTCCTCTCACTTCTCGTATTTCTCACGAATCCTATTCAAATTTGTACTTTCGTTTCACTTATTTGAATACTTAACTGCTTTAATACTTATTTGTGCTTAACGTAGTTAATAATTTTTTTATCGTTTTCATTTTTCAATTAACATTACTTTCAAACGTTGCCTATGTTACCGAAAGTCCTTCAAAACAGCAATGTCCACCAGTTTTATAAATAATATAGATATTTCTAGTCCATCATGCGCAAAGAACTTGGGAGTCCATCTTGATATTAAAAGTAAACTGTTAATGTCAGAATAAACTGTTTTGGCAGAAATAATAAATGTCATTAGTACACAAAAGCGTCCTATAGAAAGCCGTAATTAGGCACACTTCAACATACGGCACAGGATTATGGGATTGTGCCAATCAATCCAGCATTGCCACTATTCAGAGTGTGGGCAGTCAAAAGTGCATCTAGCAATATCTGATGTTACAAACTGATGTTAAGCCTAGATCTCCGAGTATCAAGCGTCCAAGAGATTAACTGCGAAAGAAGCAGTAAACAGTCTGAAGTTTAGAAACTCAGACTCTCAGACTAATAATTTGTCCAAGAGGATTACAGTAGAGTCTGCAAAAGTGTTGGCCTGTAAACCTTGAAATAACTTAAAAGAGGGTTCCTTACAGGAAAAGCCTCATTGCGTTAGAAGAGGAGCTAATAACTACTAATTCCTAAACCAAGAAAGTGCCTTAAAGAAATTATTGTAATTACTGATCGCTGTTGTAAATAAATAAATAAGATTAAAAAAATTATTATGGATCACGGATGTAATGACTCCGTCTAATAAGCCTTGAGCTTTATTAATAAAAACTATAATTGTTGTTGTATTTCCTCTTCTTTTCCTTTTCCACTTTTCATTGTTATCTAAATTATTGACTACTATAACAATAATGCTAAGTTAATAATATAATGCGGTCCAGAAAGGCTTAAGGTTTATGGTTAAAAACCTTAAATTTTGAAATACAATTTACATAGGATTTAATAAGATAATAAGCGGTTTGAAGTAAGGAGTACCGAGTTGGTCCTACGTCACGTGTTACCGTTGATCTACCGGTTAGCGCGCTCGAGCTCATTTGTTAACTCGCCTTTAACCCGGTTCTTTGTGTTTGCAAATAATGAGCATCACAACACTAAATTGATTATACTGACGTTCACAGTTAATTACCCGTTTTAACCTCAAAATCTTATCCGGTTTGTTGATTATTGTTTCCCAGCCCCTTAGTACGCAAAATATATTTTTATTATTTACTGTTCACGACGTTAAAATAAGCACCTACATTAAAAAGCATTATTAATTAACAAAACGGCCTTGACATTTTTAACAAATATTATAACTTGAAGTATTGTCTTTTACGTTTCAATAAATAATTGCATACTTTAAATTAAATAAGATAACATATAAACATTTTTTATTCTTAGACAATACATAATAAATGAATAATAGTATAATATAAACTAATAACTACATCTAAGTAATGTATAAAAACTAAGTCTAAACTATCATTAATATGCTTAGATATTGCACTGATCAAGCAAGCATGTGCTGTATGAATACTGTATGTACTAATTGTCATATTTTCTATGTTTTATATATGTATATATATTATTTACATAATATAAATTTAAAATATTGTTAAAAACTTTTATCTATACATATTAAGAATTAAAAAACCTTTGTGCAATAAATTTATACACTTAGACTGAGAAAAAAATTTTAGTTCTAATTTTAGTTAGCATAATAGCCTACAATTAAATTGTTTGTAAGTGTACATTATATATACGCTAAAATTCTCTTTGTACAATATAATTTAAACAATAACATCTTCGCATGTGAGTATGTATTTAGAATGCGTAATAGTTAACTATATATGAAAAAGATAGAATAAACTCGTACCAAAGAAATGTTCACAATAAATCATGTCTCATTAGTTGGAAATCCCCGTTGGTACGTAGTTCATTCTTCGGTGCTTTAATTTTTGTTGAAATAAACAAACAATTGATTTGGTCTCGTCTGCATTCTTAGTTTTTTATTTTAGCGAACAATAAAACACTAACTGGGTGAGTTCTTATTATTCCTAGACTACTGAAATAATAATTAGTATTAAATTTTACTTTTCTTAGACATTAACTTTAAAATAACAAAGCTATAAATGACTATAAATTCAGCTAGGAATTGTACCCATGGGACAGCAAAAAAATTTCTATTTCACTAAACACATTTTTGTAATCCTATTTTATCTCCAAAAGTCTGAACACAAACTTCACATTGTTTCCATTGGACCGCTGAAGAGTAAATGAAACAACTCGGTTAAGAGCTAATAAAAATTATGGCCTATAAAATATTTTAAAATTAATAAGAGATAATAAATTTTATTTTACTGTGTTATTTTCGTATTTTTTAGAGGCACTAAATGTTTAGTTATATTAAATTTTGGCCAACACTACTTTCCAAAAAGCCAATATGAAACAAATTTTACTAACTGCGCATTAAATTTATTTACTCTTAATGTTATCTATATATAAATATGAGTACGTATACAAAATCAAAAAGTTCTTAAAATCTGTTTATTAAATTCGTAAACTAAGAAAATATTTAATAAACATTTTTAATTTATAGGATAATTTACATCTATTTTGCAAAGTAATTTAGTGAAAATTTACACAATTTAACAAAAAAATTCATATAAAAAATTTATATTTTTAATAATATTTATAAACTATCAAAAATTAATTGAGCTTGATATATTTTATTCCGAAGACGCATGTCGGCTTTTCAGTTTATGGTCCTTGTTTGAAGGAGAATTCAGTAAAACAGAATTAGCTCTAGAAAACATAATTACATTAATCTAAGGCGACTTCAACAATTTGTTACCATTATAAAAACTAGGAATAACATTACCATCACTATTAACGCACGACTTTTAGTGGGAAATACACCTAAGCATTCAAAGAATTTCGACGAAACCGAAACATCGAAGCATGATAACGTTTTTAGGCTTTTGAAACGTATAATGTGGATTACGTAAATCATTTCCAAACCACAGACGATCACAAACAGAACATGTAAAACCAAATTTTATTCTCACTAAAACGTTTGCTAACCTCAATGTCAGCAGCGATTATTTCTGTCTTGATGTGTTTACATATCAAATTTCTAGACTGTGGGGAATCGAACGTGTGGAAGCGTCACGTTTTTCGATGACGTTTTTGTGGTATGACCCCCAGCCTAAAAACATTATCATGTTAAAAGAGTATAATTAATCTTACTGAATTTCAGTTTATAGAGGTTGCTGATTTTTTGAGCTCCATAAGAATTTTTTCTGTTTAATTAAATACACTTGAAATACATGTACCTTTTGTGCTATATAAAATTGTAATAAGGTTTGTGTGTGGTATATACAAGATTTTAAAAGTTATTTAAAGTTTTGTAATATGACGAGAATGTTTTACGGAGTCTCGAAAATATAATGGACAGATTCTCAAGACGTATAAGCTAGTCTGTTCGTTTAGTAAGCGTACAATGAGTTAACGAAACCATATTAATGGTGATTATAAAATTGGCTGAAGTTCATGAGGCACTGTCAATGTTGTTAGACCGAGCGCCATGGGTACGATACCTACCTGACAGAGTTGTGCATAACAGTGCAGCGACGTGCGTACGCAAAGCAGAGATAAAATGTACATAGTATTACTTTATGGCCGACAAAAGCTCTTCCAGCGAATAAAAGCACGTATCAATTTATTACATATACTCTGAAAGACACTTTCATTCTTGGTTATACACACTATTTGTTGGTTTAATTAGGAATAAGTAGTTTTCATATATGATGTAGTTAATTACATATAGACAGTAATTATCGTAATTAATTATCTTTAGGACAAATAATAACACATTACGTTTATAAATATCATACAAACCTTAACCTACTTATGTTAACAATAAAGTTGTTTGTTTACAACCAATAATCATAATAATAATAATACTATGATGAAGAACGTTAATTATTCTTTGACCTGACGTATAATGAACAAATTCCAGCAACAGAAAAAAGGATAAGATTACACACTATTAAATGTCCTATAATGACCTGAAATTAAGTAATGACTCGCTTGATTAAGTCAGCAGTGGACAGCCTAGTCAAATAGGTTGCCAAAGAAACCGTATAAGATACAGTGTTGGTCGCATCGTTTTGATTAAATCTGTTCCACCGCCCTCTGGTCTTTCTTACTGTTTCTCAGTTCCGGACATAATGTGCCAGCCAACAGACGGGGACAATCTCTCTCTCACTCTCTTTTCCCCCCTCGTTCTATGCGGACACACACACACACAGAGGTAAAGTATTTTTCACTTAATGAAATGTATTATCACTTTCAAAATTTTGATCTGCTTAAACTATAATTATAATATTGTTAGGCACCATGTAAGCCTTTATTTAAAATTATTTACAATTAAATTAAAATTATTCGAGATAGTATTTAAAATAATAACACAACTTCACTAGGCAATTTCTAGAATAAAATACTGCATCTTTACATCTTGAATTTTAATTAATTTTTTTCGGCAAATCATTAATTACCAATATTAACTGAAAATTGTCGTAATTACAGAGATGCAAAGTTAAATGTAGCTTACCCCAACGTAAAAGAATATTGCTATTTTGTAGTCTGTTTTTTAAGTTGTTTGCGTTTGGGGTAGTATCGATTTTTGGCATTTAGTTGTTGAAGGACGGCTAACTTCCGGGATCTGTTAGATCTCAGAGGAGGCATTTAGTGCTTTACGGATTTTACGTTCTATAGCAGTATTTCAAATTTTTTAATTCAACCACGATTTTAAGATTTCTATAATTTAGAAGCGAGATAAACATTCTGAAAATTTTAAACGGTGTCAAAACTTTGCGCGCTTTAAATTCTTCAGTGGACCGATTGTGTTCGATATCCGTTATCCACACCAGTTTCACCTGTAAATGTTTCATTTTACTGTGTTAAACGAGCTAATGAAAAATTGGAAATAATGAGTGGTAACATTGCCTTTTAATGACATAACAACTAACGTTCCTTTATGTTTTAAGGGGGAACCGAGGGAACCATGTACCATGTATTGTAGGTCTGACTTCAGAAAAAACGGTTCGTGTCTAAAATACGTCTATATGGTCCCATTCGTTGAGTTCATAACAACTCAAACACTGGAAGTGTGTACGATACTCTCATGCTTTACGCATATTAGTAATTAACAGGCCTGTAGAGGTGATAGAAGAAAAAATATAAAAATAATTTTATTTATTGTAGTATGGCGTATGTGTGGGATACATTGTAAGTTTCTGTCGCCTTAACGACAACGTATATAATACCTATTTTCTAAACAAAAAAACAAACTTACATATTTTGTTTAACCCTTTATACGGTGTGGTTGAAAATATCTTGACCTACATTTTCCTATCTTGAGTGTACTTACATTTTCATGTCGAACGAAAGGCGGAAACAATTGTCGGAAAGGAAAATACATCTGGGACCTGGTTGGTTGGCAGCCTTGACTGGCGCACATTACTGCAGGAAAGCTAAATAAGTAACTTATTAACACAGAACGTATTGATCTTAATTAAGATTAACATATTTAGAGCTGGAAAAAAATAATTTCTCCATACTCCACACAACTGTCACGTTTTTGAAACAATAAACGATTTACATTAAAAATATTTAATATTATTCAATAATACATGTTGGTATATCACATTATTAATTATGAAATTAATATTCATTAATATAATTATATTAAATAAGCGTTTACCAAGTATATTATATAATATGGATGTATATGTATGTATGTATATATTTTTATACTGAATAAATATCAGCTTGTAGAGATGTTATAATACATATATAATTAAGGCATAATACAACGATTATCGTGTGTGTTTGTTTTATTAATATTAATTAGTATTAGTAGCAGAAGAAAGGAATTTTGGTGGGGGCTACAAACGGGAAAGTTTGGAGTAACAATCAATTCTGTTATCAAGTATCAGGGAAAAGTGTGAAAATAAAGAAAAGGTATCCGTACATCGGTTGCTGCCGTGAATTTGAACGCTCAGTGTAGTGTCTGACTGGGAAGTTTTCGCTAAAAGTAAGCTCATATTTTTGCAAGCGTAAAGACATAATTGTTTTTTGAATAATTTACCATTAGGCTAAGAGAGTGAATGCGATTGTGGTCGGCCAGTTGCTCGAGTGACGAACGAAATTATTGCGCATTACATGTGTGATAGTGTGCAGACAGAGTTTCTTAAACTTCTTGATGACGATGGTATAAAATGGTTGACTACGGTATTCAACCATATATATGACACAGAAAGCATCCCATTTGATTGGCTTAAATCTGAATTCATTACATTGCCCAAAAATCCAGGAGCAAAACAATGTGATCAATATAGAACTATTAGCCTAATGAGTCACATTCTCAAACTCTTCCTCAAGATCATCCACAAGAGGATATACAAAATCTGTGAAGAACAAGCATCAGCCACACAGTTTGGTTTTAGAGATGGTAGGGACACGGGAGGCTCTAGTCAGTATTCAGATGCTATTCCAACGATATAGAGATGCAAACTGTGATGTTTTTGTATGTTTCATCTATTACCAGAAGGCCTTTGACCGAGTCTAACATTAGAAAGTGATGGATATCCTAAAAAATATTGGATTAGATGGAAAAGACCTTAGGATATTAGCTACACTACATTGGAACCAATATTCAGTGGTTAGAGTAAATAAATAGAAAACTGAAGAGCTACAGATTCTGCGTGGAGTAAGACAAGGACGTATACTATCTTCGCTTTTATTCAATATCTACTCGGAAGGTATTTTTAGAGAAGTTTTAGGTGAATGTGATGTGGGAATCCCTCTGAACGGGGAAAGAATAAATAACATACTTTATGAGGATGATGCCGTCATATTCGCAGACAGCTCAGAGGGGCTGCAACAACTAATGAATAGTGACAGAATGCAGCCGTAGATATAGTCTAGACATCAGTGTTAAGAAAACGAAGCTAATGATTGTATCTAAGAACAAGTTCACAAACTGCACCCTTAATATAAACCAAAGGCCAGTTGAACGTGTAAGCCAATTTACATATCTTGGTTCTATAGTCAATGAACAATGGGACCACTCTCAAGAAATAAAGAGCAGAATTGAAAAGGCAAGAGCAGTGTACACTAGAACGAGCAGTTTATTCAAAAGTCACGATTTAAAAATAAACATGAAGATGAGACTTTTACGCTGCTACGTATTCTCGGTCCTCTCCTACGGTGCAGAACCTTGGACTCTGACTGAAGCCACAAATAAAAAAATTTGAATCTTTCGAAATGTGGCTTTACCGTAGAACACTGAGCATTTCATGGACAGCACATATAACTGATATTGAAGTTCTTAGAAAGATGAAGAAAGGTAGGGAAGTTATTAACACAGTGAGGATAAGAATGCTTCAGTATCTGGGACATCTCATGAGAAATGAACAGAGATTTTACTTATTGCAGTCCATACTACTGGGAAAATTACTTGGAAAGAGAGGTGTTGGGCGACCGAGAATATCATGGCTGAGAAATTTAAGGACCTGGTTTGGCATGAATACAACTGACTTATTCCGTGGAGCAGTACAGAAAGTTAAAATAGTCTGTGTGGTATCCAACATCCGAAACGGATAGGAACTATCAGAAGAAGAAGACATGCGAAACATGTTTTGTAAATCTGTTTGAAACAAAAGAAAAAGTGTACTTGCAGCAATTTGTTAGCATGGACTGACGAAATATTATCAGCAATGACGGGAATGTAGGAATTGCTATCACGGTAGAAAAACGGAGTAGCCAATGAAAATCGAGGTTGAAATGCGACATGCGGAAGAGTACTATCCTTGAAATATTGCTTTAATGTCGTTTTACCCATTTTCAAGAAAATTTTCCTGGTGTCTTTTAGGGCACGTATTATTACATTTTACTGTATTGTCCCATAAAGGAGATCATTTTGAATATTAAGAATAAGGGGCAACTTAGGTATCCAAAATTTGATTTGTATAGCAAACGATTCCTTTCAGTTAAAATGTTGGTCTATTATAAAATCAAACTATTCCTTTGTTGTTTTAGTTGAACAAGAACAAAATTGAAACCGTATTTTAAGAGGTTATGTTTGGAAAACAAACAAAGCTATAAAAAAATAGGGGAGCGACATATGTAAATAAGAAGTGAATGTTTTATAGTCTATAAACTGAAAATATAACTCGAATATACGGTGCACTAAACGTGCCGGACAGACAACGCCCTGTGAAACCAATGGTAAACGAAGACATTGGTTATAAGAGATAACAATGCTTCTAGTAGCTACTCAAAAAGAACGTAATTGAAGCTAAAAATAGTATTTTTTATGACGTATAAATTTAGTATAATGAAAAACAATATTGGGCTGACCAAATTTATCACCGGTATATAAATTAGCACTAATTGAACCTAACTGTAGTTCCACTCTGTCAGTAATTCGAGAGTAGTATAAAAGATAAACCAGAACGAAATTAAGGTTTTAACCATTTTCGAGGCACTAATGATTGATTATAATGGATTAGATCAGTAGCTATCAAACATGCTTCAAATTTCAGAGTTAAAATGTTAAAATAGGACGAAAAAATGTTTAGATTACAATAAAAAGTGAGAAGTTTACAGCCTATGTTCCTCGTTTTTTTTATAATAATTATACTTTCGTTAGTCTCGGTCGAACTTTATTGTAACGACACAATAAAGAACTAATGATATTCCGACATGCCGGGAAGCCAGTCCGCTAGAGGTACCGTTAGAAAGAAGGGAGACATGTTGGTTGTTAACTAACACTGCTTGCAAGTAACCCGTTTGTGTAGCAGAATTTCATCTGCTACTAATATAAAACAAAAGCGTAAAACAAAAATGTTACAGATTATTATATATCCAGGTCATTGTAGTATCTCGTTGTTAATTCCCTGGTTTCGATAAAGCCTTCCAGCGTACCGTCCGCGGTTTCGAAAACATCCTCGTGAATACTGGATTGTACTTCCGGCTGATGATGATGTGGATGGTAATTGCTGCTGATGATATTGTGGTGCTGCTGGTGATGATGAGACTGATGATGGTGAGAATTGTGGTCTGTGTGGTGTACCGCTGAACCTTTGGCTAGAGACTCTTTGTTCAACCTTTCCATAGCTCTTTGTTCCTCTTCACCTTTCTCCGATAATTCTTCTTCCAGTATCCTTTCCAGATCGGATCGTGGTGTCGATACCGTCAGGGCAGGCGGTGACCTTAGCGTAGGACTGAAATGAACAGGTGTTATCGATTCCAAGTCAGTATCGAGTTGTGTTAATTTCTCTTCTTCTTGTTTGGCTCTTTGGTCACTCTTTGTTGTGAGACATCCTGTTTCGACATCTCTCACTAACCTGTGGCCGGACTTGGATCTCGTCAGCTGTCTTTGCACATATTCCGTCAAATTGTCTTCTTCCTTTTTCGCTATTATTGTGTTCAATACTATTAAAAATAAGCCGATTCCCAAAGCAAAACTTCCAGCCAAAACGAGCTCGTTGAAGTACGATCCTCCTGGTGGCTTTCCCCAGTGTTCCAGATCATCTGGTATGATACCGGAACCAATAAGAAATATTCCTAGTACGATAAAGACGACGCCGATATGCAGCATTCCGACGCTGGAAACTTTGGTTTCCAGCGGATTGGTGTCATTGCCCTTGCTGTAGACCCGACGAAACCTGCGAAGGTGTTTGCGGTCGATGCTGCCGATACTGTTTCTGGGGCTGGCGAACGAGGATCTGGACTCGCCGAGGCCGCTCTCCGTTGACTGCGAGCTGAACCTGCGGTCTCTCGCTTTCTTCTGTTCATCTCGACGTTTCCGCTGCCTCTTTATGGCGAGAGCAGAGTGCAGACCGAAGCTGTGCATTCTGGAAAAGAAAACAGAAAGAATAACAAAACTGAACATTCATAATTTGATTGGTGCACCTACAGGCACATACACGAATGAAATTACAAACATATGATGCGAAAATATTTACATTTTCACCTTGACGATCACACACACGCGCGCGCGCGCGCGCGCTCGAATGTAAAAGAGAAAAAGAAAGTAGACTATAAATTGTAAAATCTTAATAAAATTTAGCTTGGTAGATTTTGCTCGACGAATGTAATTTGACAGATGATGTATGATTTTTGAGTAACATCATAATGTGAGATGGTAGTATGACTCCAAACTCAGTGAAAAATACTAGAGCAAAGTAGAATACGTTTTATAAACTTATGGGCACATAATTAGTTAAAGAATATTTGTACCTGTTAAAAAATAATACTTGAGTAATTTACAATGTTTAGTTATCCATGTAATTTGATTTTATGTTCGTAAATTGTAATAGTTTATAATGTCTTTGTATGCTGAAGATAACTTGTCTCTTTCCCGATATACGCTTTTGAGCACTCTAGTTTTTTATCATATCAGAATGAAAGCCACAATCGTTATGGATTACAGTCCGATTCGATGATGAGATGAATTGCTCGAAAAATGTTTGTTGGTAGTGATCGGATTAAGTTAAAGCAACAGTCTGAGCTCTAACACACAATCTACAATTCACTAATAGAATTTTACATTTACTGCTTTATAACTTGTCTATTTACGTCTTGTTGTTTAGGTGTGTTAAACGTTTTATGAAATTAGGATGAATTTGTGTTGTATGTAATACGATTTCGGTAAAATATTTATACCAGAACATTGTAACTTAAGGTAAGATATATAAAGGCTTTTTCATATGATCCATGTTTATTTTGGAATTACTATTTACCCTGATACGCCTGTATCAATAATATTCTGAAACTAATATTCTTATCAGTGAAACTTAATTAAAACTAATATCACAGTATATTTTATTATATTGTGAACTTAGAGTTAATTTATTCTAACTCAGTTAGTCAAATTGATTTCCGCTTCACACATTTGTGATATTTAAGTATGTTTGCATTTGTTTACAAACTGTTCAGGAATGTTTTTCTGCTTCACTAGAGCGAGGTGTATTTGCTGATTGTTATTGTAGAAGATCTGGAGAAAGTATTACACGAAAGATTCAGAAAAAGTATTAAATAGCATGAAATATTACTAACAACAAATTTGGCTTAAAAATCAATAAAGACAAAAGTAAGGCCGGAAGTGTGGTTCTTTAAAAACTAGGAAAGATGACAGGATAACATAGAGGATGTGGATTATTATATTCACCAGCTTGGGTAGCAGTATAAAAAGAGCTGGATGAGGCAGACCAGCACAAGGCAAATTAATGCTTAACCTCTCTTCTCTCTAAATTTTTCTAATCAATGGAATTGGGAAGTCATTCGTATGGTTATGTATTTTGAACACCGCACTGTTACAAGTGCAAAACCTGAAGAACAGAGAAAGTTGACTGACAACCAATAGAAGCACTTAGTATGAGGTGGTACAGGAGGATATTAAAAATAAAATGGATGGACAAAATAACAAATGAGCAGGTTCTGGAATTGGGTAGAGAAGTATCTGGAAGTTTGTAGAGAACTATATTGAGAAAAGAGATAGATTCATGAGGCGCTGAATCTGCTACGGTATTCGGAGATAAAGTGATCAGATGCACCGGAAGATCGTATCAAACCCAATGTAGCGACTGATGACATGCAGAGAGACAAACAATGTGCATTAGATAACTGTTCTCATAAAACTCCAGTAGGCAGAATTACTAATGTTTGGAGAGATGAAAAATATTTATACGTATTATAATTTTATATAATAGACTTACAGTATGAAACGTATTATTTTTAGAAAAGCGAAAATAATTTGAATCGTAGTACGTCAAGATCGAATGCTCTGACTACGCGTGTGGTGAACCCGAACAGTTTTGTAGCACAGGTATAATTTAGCCAATGGGTGAGGAGTTAATGAGTCGTTACTGCTGGAGGACGCTTCACTAGCAGGCGGGAGAAGTCTAGAGGTACGGAGCGACGCTTCAATGTAACCAAATATAACATTTCTTTTGTAAAATGTAAGTAACCGAATACAACTTTTTATAAAACATTAATCGATTGTTAATAAACTTTCATTGCCTTATATAAATTTACAGGCCTCTTGTGTTTATAATGTTTTATTTATTTACGTTGATATGAGTTTAGTTGTTAGTTATTTCTGCGTTGTTAACTGTATAAATGTACTATTTGTATGTAACCAATAGGCCTAAAACAAGCGTCGGCTCTGGTAGAACTAATAATGAACTGTTTATGCATTCAATTAAATTGTCTTATCGACGGACGATGAGTCGCAAATAAATTTGTCACGCATCCTTAGCTTGCTACATCCGGATTTTAACCGCGGAGTTGAGCTATGATCAGTCAGGCGAAGCCTACAACTGTGTTAGTAATCTTTTATTGTTTATCTTGAGATTGTCAGCGACAATGGTGAGTTTGGTTGTTAATCATTGATCCTGCTTGCAAAGTTTTTCTGATAGGTGGATCAAACGTGTGTTTTAGCAAGCTTTTTTTTAGTAGATTTTAAAATCTTTCTGAAGGACAATAAGAAAAATCATTACAGATTGAGCGAAAGCCCGCTGGAGGTCACACACAATAGATGCCATAAATATCAGACGGCAAGTTACGGAAGCACCACGGCATAAGTTGGGAACAAAACTAGGGCCAATGAACTGTTCCACGGTGTGAGTTTGATTGGGCGAGATACATGAGCAGGCGCAAAGAGCAAATATTCGAAAATGTTTAGCTTTTCATCGACTACGTACAAGAAACCATCATCACCGAAGATAACCTTTTTGGCCAAATATTTGGGCAAAATCTGACGCATCGTTCAACAGGACAACAAACCACTGCTATACATTTCACTCAAATATTTTGTAGGATATTTCCACAGCCCACCCAGTTATATTTATAGATGTTTCGAAGGTTATTCTGTCCGAAGTTTGTGTAGCTACGAGATCGGGAGATCATAAAAAGCCACCGGTAAAGAAAGTTTTAACTTTTGGTAAACTTGTGTTGCTACCACTAATACTCACTTACGTAACTAATATTACTTAGTGTAAGTGAGTATTACTGGTAGCAACACAAGTTTAGCAAAAGTTAGACTTAACCACTAAATTGTATTTATCGTTTAAAAGAAAGTTTTGTCAGATAACTGTTACTGCTATATAGAAATGGGCTAAAAAAGAAGGTGGAATATCTCAATTCTTTGTCACTCTAATCTTGCCGACGGAAAAATAACTTTTAATGAAAAGTTGTAAAAATATACAACAGTTGCGTTTTGAAGGGCCCGAAAAGTCGCTTTAAACATTTCTGTGATGTCGCTGATCAAGTCTAGCGATAAGACGAATGAGTTGCTGTATATATTCTAGGAATCAGTGACATAAAACTCGCTGGAGGAATAATTAAAAAATAATTTTTTCACGAAACGTATAAAAATAATCTTCTTATTCTTATCCATGACAAGGTATAGGCTTACAGCCCGTTCCACCTTCACTGAAGACATCTCTTCCTTGGTCTACCTATATCTCGTCTTCCTTGAGGTCTGTATCTTATTACTTGTTTATTTAGTCTCATATCTTCCATTCTATCGATATGCTGCCTCCATTTTATTTGTCCTTCCCTTATTCTGCTGGTCATAGAAAATACATTTAACTCGTATTTGGTTAAATAAATATCTTCATTTATGTTTTTTTGTTAAGTATGCATTTATCTACTTTCGTATTTGGTCTCTAAGGGTGCAACCTTTGGTTTTCTGAAGAACTTCATTTCAATTGTTTGATAAAAATAATAAAGAATAAAAATAAATAATTAAAAATGTATATTTTGTTAGAAACCTATAGGCCTGTAATAAACCACGTAGTCAACTTCCACATGGTGCTTCCTGGGTAACAATGATAGACTGGGAAGAAAAAAGAAAAGGATTAAGGTAGAAAATAAAAGAAATGGTTACAGCATCTGGGCATGGAGGATGGACGACTACATAAGGTTGCGTTTCGATGTAGACCCTTTGGTACAAGAGTACAAGAGATGTAGGAAGACCGAGAGTGAGATGGAGAGATGCTCTGTGAAGACGGAATAGCCATAGTGTCTACTCCGTTAGGTGCAGACGAAGAAGAAGAAGAAGAAGAAGAAGAAAATCAAACATGAAAAATTAAGATAAGTATGTACTGAGAAATAAAGCAACAAATCAAACAAAGCTTTTATTTAGAAGAAATAAAAATGTTCCATAGCTAGCAGGTGGTAGTGGACTCGGATCACCTGACGAATTTAAGGACTTCTCACCAAACTCGTGCTCATCGACACAATGATTGAAGTTTTGAGTAAAAATCTACAATGTACATTCGGAGTCGGAAGCTATTGGTATTTGTAATGACGGACTGATGTTTACTCAGCCCTACTGACAATCGATATATCTGAATGACCTTCTCATTTATAATCACCGTTATTTGAAATCGGTAGGAATAATGTTTACGACCATGTGTAAACAAAAGCGTAATCAAATACTGAGTCCACGCCGTGTTTGGCATTTGTTACATGTAGCTAAATTATGCGCAGCAGAGCATTTTCTCTCCAACACGTCCTAATATGACAGGTACGTACGAACGACACTAGGTCTATTACATTAATACAATAACAAAACACGCCACACGTTTTAGGCCAATTGTGTCATCGAAGTATGTACGTTGTGGGTTGAGAGACTTGAGTAGTGAGAATCTGTATGAAAAATCGGCTTATCACGAGCTTGATTTGTTTTTTTTTGTTTCACAAGTATTATGTAGAATAACTTACTTTAAATTAAGTGGATGCGTAATAAGTGACACGTATCTGTTTAGTTAATAGAACTAAAATTTAAAATTAAAAACAACTGTATGAAGTGGCGACAGAAATGAGATTTTTTACATATTAAAATTTTGTAGGCGACCAAATAGACTGTGTGGCATTCGGGTCCAGGCAAATATATTTAGCATAGGTTGTAGAATATGGTCGTCATATTCATTATCGTGTGGCCGTATGGCTACCAACTAGAAGGCGCTGATTTGATTTCCGCCCGCAACACAAAATCAAGTACGTTTTTAAGTCCAAGGGCGACTCAACCTGCGAAAAAGGCTACCAAGGATAACCACACTACATTCCGAACGGCTATGATATGGCAGCCTCCTGCCTAACTTCTGAACTACTTTGGGAGTACTAAAAAGAGCTGTTATTATCATAATTATCATGTGGTATTCAGCCTGACACGTAGCAGATTCCTGACACCACTTGTACCTGTCCAGACTTGAGCCTTCATTTCTTCATACACTACTCCCTACTGTGTGTCACCCAGATGATTCAGTCTTTTCCTTCCTTTTTCCTTTATTCCTTACACTCCTTGCCTAACAAACTGTAGACAAACTAACCTTTTACAATCCGCTTTGTGACTTTTTTATGTTGATGACGCGTTTCGAAGCATATCAGATCTTATCAGATCATCAGATCTTAAAATATCCCTCGTAGGAGGTCGTCATCGGTTGAAATCCCAATAGCATTTGCACTGTATACGCGTCAGTAGGTTTGGTCGTCTATACGTGAATAGGTGCGCACTTAATGACGCGTCGTGATTATTGAAAAGAAGTCACAAGGCGTAGGTTAGTTTGTCTGTCCATTCAAATGACTAGGATACTATTAAAATCACACATGCTTTCAAACTGTGTTAGTACTTAAATTTCCCTCAGGATATGTCTAACTCAGTATACCCAAATTCAATTCATGGGAACATATGGAGCGACTGAAAAAGTTATGTGTATTCATCAGACACTAAGTGAATACGAAGAAAGAGAAAAAGAAAAAAAAGTAACTGGCAAGTAATGTTTTGCGATGGATTCATGAAAAGATGCTGAAACGCGGGTGGCTCAAAAAAATATGGAATCGGCAGCTAATAGCAAAACGTGACGGAAAAATTTGCTTGAAGATGAATTTAAGAAAACACTTGCGATTCGTCAAGTGTGATAACACGCCTGAAGGGATAGGCAGACATGGAAGCTAGGCTGCGACAAAGCTAGCTTGCGTATAAATGATTAAAAATTGTATGTTTTGTAACAAAATTTATAGAGCACCTGATATCTGTTGTATTATGTGTGCGACAATGTTTGTATATATTCACACACACACACACACGCGCGCGCGCGCGCGCGCAGCTTTACACCGTGTAATCTGCCTATAGATGACAGCAATTTAATGATTTATTTTATGCTGTTGTATAATTCTGAGAAATTTTGTATTTTATTTACAAACTATAGGTTGTACGTAAAAGTATATATCAAGTTAAAAATAATATTATACTCAAATTTTTTGAGTCTACTTTTTTAATCTTGTACGAAAAAACTCCCTGGTTCTTAGGCTTTGCGTGGCCATATGAGCATGTAGGAGGTGGGTTGCTAGCCTGGCCTGGAACCCTTCTCTTTTATCCGGGACGACGCTTCTAGTGCCCAAACTACCTACAAGGACGGGAAATGAAACGAGCTTGTATTTCTGGATATTTAAGGGATGTAACGTCAGAAAATAAATATCTCAATATTGAAGGTCAAATGAAGATGGCCTACAAGATGATGGTGTGACCAGTGTTGACTTACGAACCAAACACGTTTTGACGCTAGTAATACAAAACGACTGTTAAGGACGATAGAAATGAACACACTCAGGACAACTATTAAAAAATGAGACGTGATAAGAACAGGAAATAGTGACGTAAGACGGCACTGTCAAATAGAGGGTGTAGTCAAATTTATCAAAAGGCGAAAAAGAGAATGGAATGATCCTGTTGGCAGGGAAGCGACGATAGATAATAATATTTGTTGTAGGTTGTAGAATATGGTCGTCATCATCATTGTCATTATGGTCGTCTATCAATGTAGGCGTCGCAGGTTTTATTTCTATCCGCAACAAAATATCAAGTAGGTTTTTCAGTCCCTGAACAACTCAACCAGCTGAAAAAGTACCTACAAAAACCATACCACAATTCCGAACGGCTATGATATGGCAGCCTCCTGTCTAACTCCTGAACTACTTTGGGAGTAATAAAAAGAACCGTTATTATCATCAACATTATCATTATCATGTGCTACTCAGCCTGACACGTGGCAGATTCCTGGCACTAACGCGTCTCTACTTGTGCCTGTCCAGGCTTGAGCAGTGCCAAATAGAGAGTGTAGTCAAATTTGTCAAAAGGCGAAAAAGAGAATGGAATGATCCTGTTAGAAGGGAAGCGTGAAACAGTAGATTAATCAGATTTGTGAGAGATTCTAGGTTAGGGAAAACGGAATCCTGATCAACCACAGAAGAGATAGACGGGGGACTTGGGATCGACCTTTGGTGAATCAACTTGAGGCGTGAAGAAAAACAGGCAATTAAGCCTACAAAGAAAAGAAGAAGAAGAAGAAGAAGAAGAAGAAGAAGAAGAAGAAGAAGAAGAAGAAGAAGAAGAAGAAGAAGAAGAAGAAGAAACAAACAAAACGTGACTTTTGTGTTTTTTTACAATGAACAAACATTTCTGCTGTGACATTTTCATTTTTAAAGTTTAACTTAATCGTACTTGCATGAGAAACTTGACATTTGAATTATTTAATCATACTAGTTTATGTAACTACCAAGGAAGAAATTATTTTCTGGTACTTATCGGTTGATACAGTATGTTTTTATGTAAATTATACGGACATGAAATGCAGCCATAGCTGTCAAGGTGAATGTCGTTTGAATATTTAGTTGAAAAATAAACGTATTTACACGAAGACGCGCACACAAATTGTGAGTCATGTATCGTTAAACTAGCTCACTGTATCGATTCAGTTTAATATACGTGCGTTCAGTCTGATAAACATTTAATGACTTTATGTATTCTGCCTGTACCAACCTCTTCTTTACAGCCTATGAATTAATTGAGTTGCATATTAAATGCTCACGCTCAGTAATGTTGCAGTTATTAGGCACTATCGCCGAATGGCTGCAACGACCGTCTATACAAGGAAATTTAATTTGGGAAGTTTAAATAGTCGCGCGACCAAAAACAATTATCTGTTGATTGGTCAGAGTTCCTCTGAAGTCGCGCCACTTACTTTCACTAACGCAGCCCTCGCTTCGGTTGAATCATGTCAGTGGCACGCCACGCTACTCAGTGAGCAGAGCCACACGTTCGGATCCTTTAAACTGGAAGCCTCGATGACCAAGGTATTTATAATTTTTGGGTTATCATAAATCTGGTAATATCATAATACTGGTAACGAATTATTTTCGTTTATTAACTTTTGTAAAAATGAAACTTGTATATTCTGTAAAAAACTGTTAACCAGCCATAATGTATCTTGTTGTAATAATTAGACCCTCATTCTTGGGGCTGATTTTATCCATCACACCCGTTTGGTGCTTGACATACACCGGGGGGTGATATACTTTAAGTTTAACCCAAAAAACCTTATTTTGTTACGTGACCGCGAAACCAGTCCGGAAGGTTGCCGTTCAAATCTTTTAGATAAGGGGCCTTTCTATGTGGGGCATCTCGACCAGAAAAAAGCAGACGAGATCATAAGAGTATGTAACCAACATAAGGATGTTTTAACGGGGGATCTGGGCCGCACGGACAAGATAACCTATGACATTACTCTACTCGACAAACGGCCCGTTAAGGCTCACCCTTACCAGCTCGCCCCTCCCAAAATGGAAGCTATATGGAAAATTACTGACCAGCTGCTCGAGGAGGGCGTTATTAAACCAAGCGTATACCCTTACGCGAGCCCCGCGTTTTTAGTTTGCCGACCGGACAAGAAACCTCGACAAGTTATCGATTATAGGAAGTTAAATTTACATTGAAATACATTGAAATCGAAGCGCAACCTTTACCCAATATTCACACCTGTTTTCAATGATTTTCGGGAGCAAAACATTTCAGCATTCTGGATCTATCCAACGCCTATTTTCAGATTCCCTTATCTCAAAAGTCCATGCCGATCACCGCTTTTGTTGTGCCCTACGGTTTATACGAATTTTGTCGCGTCATGTTTAGCTTGAGCACGGGCGCTCAAGTGCTCACTAGGTTGTTGGACACTGTCCTATCCGACATAGAATATAAATACGTGTTTAACTACCTCGACGACATTATCATATACTCGAAATCCTGGGAAGACCACGTGCGTCATGTCGACGAGGTATTCAGGAGGCTAGGAAAGGCCAAGCTTACCGTGAATCCAGACAAGGCTCGTTTCGGAGTGAAACAGATAAGTTTTCTAAGACACCTGGTGTCTGAGGACGGCGTTTGCGTAGACTCCGATCGGACCAGGGTCATTCAAGAGTTCTCGCGACCCAAATACGCTAAGGGCGTCGCGCGTTTTATCGGGATGGTCAACTATTTTTCAAAATTCATTCCAAAACGAAATCGCGGCCTTCTAAATCAGCTAAGAAAAAAGGGCGAGAAGTTCCTTTGGGGGAAGGAACAACAGGACGCGTTTGTTGCTCTCAAGGACGCCGTCAGTCAACCCCCAGTCCTACGTATGGCTGATTTTAACATAACTTTCATCCTTCAGACGGATGCTAGTTCGTGTGCCCTTGGCGCCGTCCTGCTACAAGAGATCGAAGGAGTCAAGCCATTGCTTATGCGTCCCGCATGCTCACCCCTCAGGAAAAGAAGGCATCGTCCGCATATGAATCGGAATGTTTAGCCGTAATTTTTGGGGTGGAGTAATTCCGTCAGTATCTGGAACATCGGGAATTCATACTAGAAACGGACAATCAGGCTCTCTCGTGGTTGCTCTCCCATCCGCGTCAGCTCGGGAAGTTAGGACGTTGAATCGCCCGTCTTACTTCACTGAAGTTTGAAGTGCGACACATTAGGGGTACACAAAATCCTGTGGCGGACGCCTTGTCCAGGATGTTCAACACCGACAGCGTCGAAGATTCACCTGCCCTGTGCGCCGGCGTCCTGTCCAATTTTCCCCTCAGCTTTTCCGATCTTTATCAATTAAAGCGTGAGGACGACGTCGTGGCAAAAATAATAGAAGGCGTTGGGTCTTGCGCAGGTAAGTCATCTGCGAGGCAGATGAGTCCTAACTGCCTCTCAAAAGGGGTTTTGTGCACTAAAGATAAATCGGGGAGACCTTATAAAATTTACTTGCCAAAGGCAGTAAGGGATATGGTTTTTCGCTATTTTCACGACTCGCTTATGGGAGGACACCTAGGATTTTTTGAAACAAAAAACAAGATTTGCAGCCTATTCTTCTGGCCTGGTTGCTACAACGATATTAAAGGAATGGTCAGGCGTTGTGATGTGTGTCAGATAAGCAAGCCCGCTCGAAATACGAGGGTAGGTCTTTTATCGCCTTCCGTCCCAAGTAGGCCCAGGGAGAAAATCCATATCGACTACGTCGGCAAATTGCCCGAAGTAAACGGGGCAATCGGTTCATTTTGGTGGCTGTAGACTCTTTCTCCAAGTTTTGTTGGCTATGTCCGCGATTCTACTTCGGCGGCTACTGTGCAAGCTTTAAATACCCATATTTTTTAAAATTTCGGTTTCCCTAAGTATCTAATATCCGATAACGCTACCTGTTTCTGTTCCCACTCTTTCCGTAATTTCTGCTTTTCTCACGGCGTGAGACATAACACATTATCACCCTACCACACTCAACCTTCACTGACCGAACGTTGTAACCGTAACCTTAAAGCCGCCCTCATAGCCTTCCACTCTCGAAATCAATCTTCTTGGGATGAGTCCCTGCCCTGGTTGCAGATAGCATTTAACTCCGCTTCACACGAGTCCACCGGACGAAGTCCTTTTGACGTCATGTTTAAATTCGCCCCGTCCACTCCCTTAACTTGCGCTTGGTATATCCAGAGTCTTCTGCCCGAAACCACCGAGGACACTCAGATAGTGTGGCAGTCAGTAAGATCCCACCTAATGAAGGCCCACCGCCGCGCCGCGAACTCATATAACAAATCAGTCCTGTCAGTTCAGTGTAGGTGATTTGGTATGGTGTAAAACCCATCCTCTCAGCTCAGGAGTGAACAAAACTACCGCAAATGTCTTGTTTGCTTTTATGTGTATTGGAATAAGTTATATGCCTTGTCGTATTGTTGAAAAAAGGGTAGTTTATAATCGTGTTATTGTGTTTGATTGTTGCTTGTTAATTTATTGGACACCTCGTGTCCTTTGTGTGGGTGTTTCCTTGTTAATAAAAAAAAAATTGATCAATTTTAGGCAAGCGCCGTTTCTACACCCGACGCTTGGGTTTGGGGGGGGGGGAGTTATTTGGCACTATCGCCGAATGGCTGCTACGACCGTCTATACAAGGAAATTTAATTTGGGAAGTTTAAATAGTCGCGCGACCAAAAACAATTATCTGTTGTTGATTGGTCAGAGTTCCTCTGAAGTCGCGCCACGTTGCTTTCACTAACGCAGCCCTCGCTTCGGTTGAATCATGTCAGTCGCACGCCACGCTACTCAGTGAGCAGAGCCACACGTTCGGATCCTTTAAACTGGAAGCCTCGATGACCAAGGTATTTATAATTTTTGGGTTATCATAAATCAATACTGGTAACGAATTATTTTCGTTTATTAACTTTTGTAAAAATGAAACTTTTATATTTTGTAAAAAACTGTTAACCAGCCATAATATATCTTGTTGTAATAATTAGCCTCGAGCAAAAGAAAAAACTAAATATTCAGTCAATTGATTAAAAGGAAAAAACACAGAGATGTAAGATTCGATGTCAGTACGTATTATGTACGATTTGAAGTTGTAATTTTGTATGTATTGTGACTGTAATTTTGTAAATTTGTGAACTTGTAATTCATTGTATGAATGAATGTGTGCGTGCTAGTTAAACTGTGTGACTACCTAAAGTGTACTAAAAGGTGTGGAACTTTCAGTTCATAGCTTGGTTCGACCTACGGGAGTAAGGAATCCGAAAATCAACCCGTTTGCAGCATTTCCTTTTAAGATCTTCCGGAATGGACACAACATCCGTCCACGACATGAACTGAAAAAACACACGGACGTCGCGACGAGCTGCGGCAGGCCACGAACTACCAAGTAACTGTAATGATTAGTGACACTCCGCAGGAGTTACTGTGCGAATAAAAAACAAAGAAATATTAAATCAAATTTCACCTTTGGTGACGTGAACTAATATCTTTTGATTCAAGTACTTTGTGGTGTAAGGTAATACAAAAAACTTTCATGAACGATTCATAGCTTGCATGTTGTATGTTGCCTGTTGTAAATTGGCGTTGATTTATGATACGAGTACTATTTAGTTCTTGTTAGTCGATTAACCCTGCTTTTAACTTACGCAACTGTTAAATTTCAGTAAAATATTTGATCAGTAAATACCTTTTGGTATTTAAATTAATCAATTATAATTAATTCACTTATTAATTTTCACTGACTGATTTATGCTTGCAAACATTTCGAGGCTCATTTTGGATTCAAATAAACGGGCTGTGGCCGTCTCTGCTTACCGATTGGTGATATTAAGATTTATTTAATGCACTCACACCCCTCCCTTCGATATTTGTGTAGATATTATGGCTGTTTTAGGTACATTTGTAGTAAGTAAGGAGATATTAGTAGTAGCGGTATTTTAATTATTTCTAATGTATTTTGTGTGTCACGTTTTTGGGGCTCAGCAGTATAACGTGGCTCAGTAACACAGTACCAGTATTAAAGTAGATCAGCGTATTTGTTTATAAAGTGTGTGTGTGTGTGTGTGTGTGTGTCGCGTATTATTCTAAAAGATATTGTCACATTCAGATACTACAAAGGAGCACACTGGATACCACTGCCGGTCCCAAGTCCGGGTAAAGGAGAGGGTTGGTGGACAAGGTTAGCCACCTATCCACTGGAAAAGGATGGATGGCTCAAAAAGGCTATGGACAGCCTCGGGATTGGACGGATGATACGGTAATGGAGAAGGAGAGTGGCAGCATGTAGGACCGTTGTTATAAAACAAGACAGAGTCCTAACAAGGAAGTTAAAGAAGAAGAAGACAAAGTAATTCTGACATGTGTAAACTCAAGGAAGTTCGAGAACACTACTTATATAAATTTTATCAGCTAACGAAAATGTTTAAACTCCACAGATTGAAAGACGAGTAAATTTATCTAAAAATGAACTTTTTCTTGTGAAACTTACTGTTTTTCGTTGGACGCGTTTCGGCGTACGTATCCGCCTTCTTCAGCTTTGAGTCAGACTGCCATCATTTCGTAACGGTTGTTGTGTGGAAGGTGTAGTGGGGGTGGTGTGTGGTGGAAGGGGATTGGCGCGGGGATTCAACTTGATGTTTGTTTTTTGTAAAATTGTGTCAAAAAGTGTATGTGATTTATATTGTAATTGATCGTTAAGTATGTTGTTTGGTTGTGTTGTGTGGTGTTTATATATTTCGTATTGTTCAGTTGTGTTGAGTTTTTGACCTTTAGGTAAGTAATGTAAAATTTCAAAATTAGTGTCTATGTTGGTGTAACTGTGGTTTTCTGTGTGTATGTGTGTGGCAAATGCGGAGTGTATATTGTTGTTGGTTAGAGCTTTTAAGTGTTCAGAATAACGGGATGAAAAAGATCTTCCCGTCTGACCTATGTAGAAACTATTGCAGTCATTACAATTTAATTTGTAAACACCTGTTTTGTTATATTTGTCTATGTCTGTGTTTGTATTATTGATGTGTTTTTTGATGGTATTGGTTGTTCTGTATGCTATTTTGTATTTGTATTTTCTGAATGTGTTGGCGATTTTGTGTGTGCAGGAGTTGTGGTATGTGAGTGTGATGTATTTATTGTGTTGTGTGTTGATGGTATTTTGTGTTTTGTTGTTTTTGTTTTTGATGCGTTTGTGTAGTGTGTTTATTAAATTAGGGTTGTAACCGTTTTTGATTGCTATGTATTTTATTATGTTGAGTTCGTCGGTGTAATCTTGTTTATTTAAGGGTATTTTAGTTAGTCTATGGAGCATATGGTTGAAGGCCGCATGTTTATGTTGTGTTGTGTGGTTTGATGTGTTGTGTATAACCATGTCAGTTGTGGTTGGTTTCCTGTATATTTTGTACGTGTGTGTATTGTTAGTTTTGTTAATTGTTAGGTCTAGAAAATGTATACTATTCTTTTGTTCAATTTCCAGTGTAAATTTTAATTTGTGGTGTATAGTGTTTATGTATTTGTGGAAGTTTTCAACTTGTCTTGTGTTGCCTTTGAATAAAAGTAATATATCATCTATACCTGTGCCAGTATATAATTTTGTTAGTGTATTTGTTGTTGTTTATTATGTGGTTCTCTTCTATGTTGTGTATATATATTTCTGCTGATAATAAACAACAACAAATACACTAACAAAATTATATACTGGCACAGGTATGTAGATGATATATTACTTTTATTCAAAGGCAACACAAGACAAGTTGAAAACTTCCACAAATACATAAACACTATACACCACAAATTAAAATTTACACTGGAAATTGAACAAAACAATAGTATAAATTTTCTAGACCTAACAATTAACAAAACTAACAATACACACACGTACAAAATATACAGGAAACCAACCACAACTGACATGGTTATACACAACACATCAAACCACCCAACACAACATAAACATGCGGCCTTCAACCATATGCTCCATAGACTAACTAAAATACCCTTAAATAAACAAGATTATACCGACGAACTCAACACAATAAAATACATAGCAATCAAAAACGGTTACAACCCTAATTTAATAAACACACTACACAAACGCATCAAAAACAAAAACAACAAAACACAAAATACCATCAACACACAACACAATAAATACATTACACTCACATACCACAACTCCTGCACACACAAAATCGCCAACACATTCAGAAAATACAAATACAAAATAGCATACAGAACAACCAATACCATCAAAAAACACATCAATAATACAAACACAGACATAGACAAATATAACAAAACAGGTGTTTACAAATTAAATTGTAATGACTGCAATAGTTTCTACATAGGCCAGACGGGAAGATCTTTTTCATCCCGTTATTCTGAACACTTAAAAGCTCTAACCAACAACAATATACACTCCGCATTTGCCACACATATACACACAGAAAACCACAGTTACACCAACATAGACACTAATCTTGAAATTTTACATTACTTACCTAAAGGTCAAAAACTCAACACAACTGAACAATACGAAATATATAAACACCACACAACACAACCAAACAACATACTTAACGATCAATTACAATATAAATCACATACACTTTTTGACACAATTTTACACAAAACAAACATCAAGTTGAATCCCCGCGCCAATCCCCTTCCTCCACACACCACCCCCACTACACCTTCCACACAACAACCGTTACGAAATGATGGCAGTCTGACTCAAAGCTGAAGAAGGCGGATACGTACGCCGAAACGCGTCCAACGAAAAACAGTAAGTTTCACAAGAAAAAGTTCATTTTTAGATAAGTGTTAGTGCTGTGAAAGAAGAGATGAATAATCAAGACAACGAGTAAATTGTTGGAGAGGCACTTAGGTACTTAGGCCACATATTGTTTGAGGAGAAATTAATTAAATTACGGAAAACGTGAAAACATTGAAATCGGAAGCTTGGCTGAAGAGAAGTGATGTAACGATTGCAATCTGAGGTGGATGTAACTTTAGCATGGTTTTGTTTAAAAGCAGGAATAATTTTTGAAATGTAAATTTTAAAATAAAATTTTACACCATCTGGCTTTTTAAAAATTGTGTAGCATGTGTAATAATGCTCTGAGTAGTAGAATCTTTTTTTTTTTTTTTTTTTTTTGCCTTGCTAGTTGTGTTCACAAATGTACAATTTGCCAACCGCATTTCTGGCATTCTTTGCCAGGATGAATTAACGGGTGCCAGGTTGATTTCAATGGATTTGATTTATCGCGATGCTCGAATTCGTAGCATCTTGCTCACCAACTACTATAACGATGCTCAAGTGTTACTTTGTTGAGGCGCAAGAGTTAGTCACTGGATGAAGGTAAAGATAATTTCTTAACGTAAAAATGAATGCTACGTAAAGAAAAAGCTCTTTAAACAATTCGTAGAAAACACGTCTTGAAACCGAAACGGTAGATTATTCAGATTTTGATGAAATTACTGATTTAAATTACTGTTCCATTTAATCAAAATGGAAGTACAGTAAAACAGAAAGCTGAGAAAAAGTATACAAATACAAAGACACGATCGATGTGAACGTATTAAATATAAACCTCTGACACGGACTCCGAGTAGTCTGTTAGACACTATAAGACGCTCCAGTTTTAACAATCAAATAGAAAATGGCTTTAATTTAATTAATTTAAATGTTCGTTGGAGAAAGTCTTGGTATTTAATCATCATCATTATCATCACCACTCCAAGGACTAGGCCTTATACCTGTTCCGCAACCCATCTCCTCCTCGGTCTATCGATATCTCTCTTCCCAGTAGGGTGATAACCCAAGGCCTAGAATACAGGTAGACGAAAATCAGGCATGCGATTCAAGCGTTCACACCATCTCCTTCTGTGGTCTTCAGTCTTCTGGTGCAATAATACAATGTTTAAATCGCGTCTAATATCCTCGTTCCTTCTCCGATTCAAGAGAAAAGAACCTTGCGTCCCTCTTAAAAATTTAATTTCGACTCCCTGAATCCTATGCAAGTCCCTTTTACAAAGCGTCCATATCTCACTAGCATACAGGAATGTGGGGACAGCCACAGTTTTATAAAATTTCAGTCGGGTATCCTTCCGTGTTTTATTTTTTAGGTACCTGTGAATCGTTCCACAGATGGGTCTAAATTTTTTTAGCTTACTACCGCAATCAATATCAATTTCATATGAGATATTCTAACCCACGTAATTAAAATGACTAACCTGATCCAAAATCTGATTATTACACGAATATCTTAGTCCTTGGTATTTAACGATATTCTATTATTTACGACTTGAGCTTTCCGTGGCAATACAATTACGTGGATTATGGACACGCAGGTTTTTATATACGGTTTTTGGTTTGTAGTCTCCATCATTTTGGTTACAAACGATTTGATTTCTTCTTTTTAGAACTCGCTTACTTTATGTACGAGGTCTACTGTTTTCCGACTACCTACTGTTAAACACTATTATGAACTGATATAATTTTTTTACCCTAAGGTAAAAGGTTTAAATCGTGTTTATATTATGTTTATGAAAGGTTATCTGATACAGGAGTTAATTAAGAACAGAGGAGATCATTAAGAATATGGGTGATAACTAATGATTAGGCTATGTCATGATTCATCTAAATGAAATACTCGTATGCAGCTAGCCTTTGGTTTCGTGTTTACAACAGACGTGTATTCCGTAGAAAATCCTTTTAGCAGACATATATAATAAATTGTATAGGAGCATAGATTCAGATAAAATGTAGGAATAAGGTTTCAAAATGTAAATTTTAAAGTCGAATTCGATTGTGAATTTACAGTATAATATAAAATTTTATTTGCGCTACTTTTGGAGTTTATTTACTTTTGATTTGTATAAAAAAAGATGTTTTCGTTTCTTATATTGAATCCTGGAATATTACGTTACATTACATTATCTAGATTCTTAGTTGTTATTAGATTATTAATGTTACTGATAGTGTCCAGTAAAACAATTACAAGTACTTTATAAATGTCACGCAAAAAGTGTATGATGTGTTGCACATATCCTTCATCAAAAACGTATGGAGATGAACATAATCTTATCATAGTTGATATTATTGTATTATATAATTGCTGTATGATAAATATCAGACGTAAAAAGTCGGCTGTACCGATGTTAAAGAATATAATAGTTACAATAATGTGCACTGCAGTACAGTGCTGCTGAAGGAAAAGCAAAAGTGTCGTGACGATAACACTACAGTATGTGAGAATAATAACAGTAAAACAGTATAGGTCTGGTGTGTAATCGGGAGCATAACCAGCCGCGAAGGGCGGGAACATTAATAGCCTGCAGTTCTCTGTGGCGGATAACCACTCTAAGCGCTTATTTTTCCTTCATAAAGCGTGATTCAAATTGAGCATAGTACTTTAAATTCCAATAACTTAATCGCATGTTGGACACTATTCTATGTTTATATTATATTCTGTTTTTTCATATGATAGTGAGTACATACCTAAGAATGTATAGTTGTATTTATATTATGTATGTAAAGAAGGTTAAACGCTAGACAAAAGAGCGAAAGGTAGATGTGCAAATTTTAAGACAAAGCAATAGTACAAATGAATCAGTTAGACGCCTTTGATTAGGAGAGTAAAATAAGTAAGCAATGGAGGAGTAAAAAAGAAAACGAGTAGAAAGCAGAACAATATAGAAAAAATGTAATAATAATGATAAAAAAAGTAGAATAAGAAGAGAGAGAAGTAGTAACAGAAAAATAGTAGAGAAGGAGGAAGACGAAGGAAAAGATGAAAACACGTGAATAAGCTGAGGAAAATAAGAAAAATTAGAAACTAGTTCAACTAATTCTGAGAAAAGTACAATCCAAATTCTTTCATTGTTAATTTACAATACAACTTTGCAAATAAATGTAGCCATCTAAGAAAGTTATTTATGTATCCTCTCTCCACCACACACGTGCAAGAATCAAGCACATATTTTGACATTAAAGGAAGAAAAGTGATTTTAATTTGCCCTATAATGAAATACCGTCGCGTTAACACACATGCACGCGTACATACACATGAATACATAAATTCAAAAGTGCATGCGATTTCATTTACTGATTTATTTGATACGCATAAACATCTATTAATCATACACAAATATTTGTATCATGTATTATGGTAACTCTAAAATTCTTTGAATGATATCTGAAATTATTTTCAATAACCTTCTGAAAATTGCCTTTGAAGTAATGAAGATAACAGATGAGGACCATGGTAAGTTTAGCAATAATACGGCAGTCAACTTATTTCCATGCTTATTAGAAAAGTACTAAAAGTATATAAACTTTTTGTAAACCTGTTTACTATCCGGTAATTTTTATCATTGTTAAAATATGGAGGGATAATTTTGCACTTGTGGCTACTGCACTTTATTAATATATGCTGGTAATTTCATGATTACTCAGGAGCTGGTCACAAACAAAAAAACAAGTTACATTATATAAATAGGGAGATCGAACAAATACGAATAATTTTAGAAGTATAAGGGTGCCAATTACTGAGTATAAGCTTTACTCTAGTTTAGTCAGTAGCAGATTAAAATATATAGCAGATGCACTTATGTCAGAAGGAAGGTCTTTTGTGGATGTTATTCTCACACTGAAAGAAGTAGTGGGCAGAAATAAGCTAGTATACGTTGAAAACCTGTTTAGCTTTATAGATGGAGACAAAACATTTGATAATGTTACTAGACCTTTGCTATTGGAAACTTTTTACAGTGGAATCCACGTAATTTGATAACGACCTGAAATTTGTATATAGTGATACTATTCTTGCCTCGAACTTGAATTATAAACTTAGTACAGACATCCCCACTAACTAAGGTACTATACATTTGCATCCAATATCACCGATATTTTTTAGTTTTTATGCTGGCGACATATTTATGTTATGGAAGTCGTAAGCGGATTTGGGAATTCACTGGCGGCGAAATTTATGTGCGAATTCTTTATGTATAGGCTCGTAGTTATCATCCAGGCAAGTAAGGGTAAGTTATAAAAGGTAGTGTTTATGTTAATTAAGCTCTCAGGCAATATGGATAAAGGTACAGGCGAAAAAAGTTATAAATTACGGCGCTTGAAGGTGAGCAGTTTGTAAGAACAAAAATAGCAGTAGAAGATTTTATAATAGAACAAGTAAATAGATTTAATTTCCTAGGGTGTGGTAACTCTTGTGACTACGGTAGTGACATAAATAGTATGCTAACAAAATTTAGGAAAACGTTTGGGAATAAAACACGAAAGGAAAGACTATGGAGTTCTACAAAGCGACGGATATTCTGATATACGTCAGTGGAACATCATGGGAAGTTGCAAGATAAGTGAGGAGATGATACAGAATTGAGACATGAGACCCTTAAGATGTACCTTAGGCAATACTCTCTTAGACAGGATAACACGTTGAGCTAAGAAATGTAACGTAAACTTAAACGTAACATCTCTTAATGAAACAATAACGTCTCTGATATAAAAGGAACTGGTGCAGCGAACTGTGGTGAAGAATGTCACGGAATAGACTACCATTGGAGGCACTAGAGTATGTACCAGAAGGAAGAAGATATGTAGGGTATGCCGAGGAAGCAGTGGGTACAATAAGAGTCCTGGTGGGATAGATTGAGAAGAAGTAGAAGTAGAAGAAGAAGAAGAAGAAGAAGAAGAAGAAGAAGAAGAAGAAGAAGAAGAAGAAGAAGAAGAAGAAGAAGAAGAAGGAGAAGAAGAAGAAGGAGGAGGAGTAGGAGATGATGAGAGAAGTCTTTAAAAATAATAATATCTGAAACAGGTATATTAAAAAAGGCTTGGTTCTTTTGCGAGTGTTTGTTTCTATTTTGTGTTCGGAAAGGGGCAGCAGATTCAAAAGCTTTGTCTAGCTTGTGCTCCATATGTATTACTAAAAGTTGTAATACAATGTTACAATAAAAGTTATGTAGTAAACTAATGCTGTTGTACCAGTACAAGGTGACAAAAAGTATATTTAGCGTAGATAACGAACATTTTTTTATGTCACAAAGTATGTTATAAAAAAGACAAAAGAAATTAAGAATCGGTTAAGTTTTGTAAATAATAAGTTACAACAAAATCAGATTAAGCTGTAAAACAATTAAGGAATTATAAAAAACAATGCGTGAAATAATATTTAAAATCTTTTTGACGTCAGTAAATGGTAAATAGCTTCTCTTAGTAAAATAGTGAAGAGAAAAAACAGCGTACGTACAGAGGTGAAATATTTAAAACCATAAGTCTTATAGATTTAGGTCAGAATATCACTCACCGATTTCTATAAAAGTAAAACAATGAAGCAGTAATGAAACGAATGAGAAGAAGAATGATCCGAAAAGTAACGTGGTAAAAGAACAAGTCTGAAACATAGTTTCGGACTGCCTTAATTAATCATAGCAACATACACCTTCAGGATCTCGTATAAGAAAGAAAAAAGTGATAACTGATATTTAAGTTCAGAAAATTGTTCAGAACCACTAGATGTGGTACTGCTTTTGATATTACTCTATTACTAAATGTAAAAATGTACTAATAACAACTTGTATTTTCTAATTACTGTATTATGTAGTTCAGAACTAATAGAAATCCCTTGGTGTAGTACTAAGCAGAATAATAGTAGATTTACTTTCTTTATTAACATTGTGCACTTGCATTAAGTACAGCATTTGCATTTTGTATAGAATTTAAAACTTTCAGACAATTCTAAACGTTCAAATTACTTTTAGAGTACAAGGCCGCTTCTACTACCTGTGCTTAGAGGAATCAAATTGATATCAGCAGATAGCCCTACTGTGAAACAAATTAAAACAATTTTTATAATCGATGTATTTTAAACGATAAAGTTAAACCGTTGGACATGACGTTAACGTTTATGGATTTGCTGTTAATATTTCAACTACCATGAACTTTTGTTTTAGCTCTTTAGAACAAATTGTCGTGGATTTCTGCACGACATTTTTGTATTTACACCTGATGGGGGTATTTATAAACTTTATAAACTTTAAATTATAATGTACCTACTCGATAAGAAAATATTATAGCGATCGAATGATCGCTCGGCACGTGGCAGAATGTTTTATTAATATTTGAATTTAATAAATTGACATTTGGTACAGTTCTACAGATACTTTTTGAAGTGAAACTTCTTTTGGCACGGTAGGAACAATGTTCGTTACGCGTTATGCGTTATATGCATGAAACTTCTTTGGGCACGGTAGGAACAATGTTCGTTACGCGTTACGCGTTATGCGTTATGCGTTATATAAATGCATGTGTGTGTATATGTGTTTAGTAGTATACCAAAATGAGGAAATGTACAGTTATATATAATTATTGTTACGAATATTTTAAGTTAACGATATGTAAAAAATAATCTACCTACTCCTACATAATTTAATGACATATATGTTAAAAATTGTTTATGAATACGATCGACGTCATTCTCAATCATTATTATACGTTGCTTTATCACGTGTGACGAGTATTGAAGGATTACATATTACGACACAGAACAACGAGAAGATATTCTACCATGGCCGAAGACGATCATCATCAACAATTGATTTGCAAGAGGAATTTAAACGACTTTCACTAAATAAACTAGAAACTATAAATGAAAATTTAGTTAATTTCATCAATAACAGAAAAGATTTATCAATATTCACTTTTAATTGCCAAAGTCTTACAGCTCATGCTGTTGATCTAAAAGATATAGTTGTGAAAAATTCAAATGTCATAGATTTATCAGAAACTTGGCTGGCAAATGAAGATGACGTGTCTGTTCTTAATTTCAACTGCATTGTGAAATATAAGCGACCAAATATTAGAACGGGAGGTGTCGGGATATTTCAAAATTCTGACGGTATTATTAACATTATAACTCCATCCATGGATTTTTCCGTTACTCAATCTGATGTCTATGGTTCAATGGCATCTATAGTTGGCGATTTGTGTATGGCTGAATGTAAAATGGAAAATGGGCAAACAGTTGTGATTGTAGCAGTGTATATTTCTCCTAATAAAACATTAGATGATATTATCGATTTTCTCCATCGCTCATTATTATCGTATACATCACAAGGTGCCGCCATACTTCGTAAAGATTATCATAAAATACCTATGATTTTAAGTGGAGATTTCAATGTCAATTTTGCATTAGACAAATCTATAAAACTGGTTGAATTTTTAAAAGATAATTTAAACCTGTCTATACAAAATGATAAAAAAATATCTACGACAAAATCGAATACGACAATTGATGCAGTATTCACAAGGTTTCTGGATAATATTGAATGTAAAACATACATTTCTTATTTTAGTTACCATAAGCCTTTGGTTACAAAACTGTATGATGAAATATCACTAAATATTAACGAAATAGATTAATAATAATACTAATAATAATTTCTGTAAATGTATATAATAAAATATTTTTAATTTACTAAAAATGAAAATTTTTCTTATACTGATACCTCTCCCATCCTATTAAATTTTAAGTATACAGTTAAAAATAATAATAATAATAATAATAATAATGGATAAACAAAAAATAATGGATATAACCCAAAGAAGTTTCACTTCTTCCGCGTGTACACACTTACTGATACACGCACCCAAACTTTTATTTTCCTGACAATTGTTTCACTAGTTACGACAGCGTCAGTGGTTAGATTTGAACGTTAGATTAGAGTACAGATCTAACCTCTGAAGCTGTCTTTTTAACTGGTGGAAACAATTGTCAGGAAAATAAAAAGTATCTGTAGAATTATACAAATTGTTTATTTATTAAATTCAAAAGGAAATATTATTTGTTTTGTTTTAACGAGTGTGCGTCTTTATATCGCCTGCATTAGTTTTTAGTTAAAATAATTTTAAATTGTGGGGCAAAGTAGATATAGTATATTTAGTATATTTAGAGAGGCAGCAAACACTCTAGCGAGGACCCTGTAACAAACTAGTGTTGAAAGTCATTATTATTAAAAATTGTCGGTAGCTTTAAGGAAATAAACAGTGACGATATTTGTGTTCTTATCAAATAATAATCTGTCTATGCTTCAATAATTTAACAGTATACACAAAACTACAAAAGACATAAAATAAAAATGCTCGTACCTTGAATTTTATCCTGACTGTACGGCTGTTGGTGACAAACTGGTCTTCTTTCTTCTGCTGGCCTGTTCCTATTGCCGTTTGTGTTCTTCTTCACTCGGAACACAACTGTCAATCGCGTTCACTTTGAGCACAGTCTAAAATTTTAATCTTTACAAAGTCACTCACTGAAAATACACGTACATACATGTACTTGTTTTGCTAAGCTGACGTTTCAGTGACATTACTGGAATTGAAAGTAAACAGAAACTCATTAATAAAACTTTGTAATGTTGAGTGTGTTGTCTGTGTGCCTTTGAACTGATGTATATACAGCGTATGCAAACACAGTCATACCTCTATACACCATATGTACACTCATTCAACCTATTACCAAACATCCTAGAGTTTCGAAGCACTTCGGTATTTGCCTGTTAACCAAAACGAGCCAGGTTTTCAAGGAACGCCGGACAAGAACTGAGAAATTTTATGACAGTAATAGCGTTGTAATATACAATGTAAAACGTTGCTTCTCACAATGATCAGATGACTATCGTTTAGTAACATTAATTTACTTATTTACTTTTTAGTTTACGTAATTTAAACTTTTCGCTACTCATATTTTATTTTTTATCGAAAATTACGTCTGCTAAGCCTGCACCAAAGTGTAATTTTGAATAGAATTGCTTTCATTGTGAGTAAATGAGTAAAGTCATTTACCTTAAAAAGGGAGTTCTTTTAAACAGTTGGAATCTGTACGCCTTACTTTAAATTGTGCATTATTTTCGGTGTGTAGAATAAAAATTATTATGCAAAATTTGTTCAGTACATTGTTTTACTTACGGACAGAATAAACTACCGCTATTAAACTGTATAAAAACATACAAAATTATGCCGGCTAACATTACAGACACTTTTTGAATTGTAAAAACTTATTTTGCCCAATTCATACATCGCCAGTCGACAAAGTGCAACAGCGACAGTTCGTTCGGATAAATAGTTCAAATAGTTTTATAAATTTGTACTTTAGTTTATAAGGTATTTGCTTTTAAACGTTTTTATATCATTTTATTATCGTTTAAGAGTTACACGAAGCATCTTAGTAATGTTAGAGGTTACGTCGGCATAATTGTTGGCAGCTAAAATTCCTTCTAGACTATCTCCAGTGATTTAATTTTTCTCTTAACGTCCCCCCCCCCAAATCTGTACTCATCCTCACAAGCTAGGAGTTCTGGCGTTCTACCATTAGAGAATATTGAACGATGTCGCTAAAAGACCTAACAAAGACACTTTCAACAATGCAACGTTCACCAATCATGTAATAGTCTTAAGGGCACATTTGCTGTATGAAGTCTCGGTACTTGCCCTAAGGCCTTCGAAAATCTAGGAGATTTGGCTAACAGACAAGTTTTCACTTGCAAGCACAACGGAACCATTAACGCAGACACACACACACACACACACACACACACACACACACACACACACACACACACACACACACACACACACACACACACACACACACACACACACACACACACACACACACACACACACACACACACACACACACACACACACACACACACACACACACACACACACACACACACACACACACACACACACACACACACACACACACACACACACACACACACACACACACACACACACACACACACACACACACACACACACACACACACACACACACACACACACACACACACACACACACACACACACACACACACACACACACACACACACGCACGCACGCACCCACCCACCCACGCACGCACGCACGCACGCACGCACGCACGCACGCACGCACGCACGCACACACACACACACACACGCACGCACGCACGCACGCACGCACGCACGCACGCACGCACACACACACACACACACATTTTTTATAGTCTTTGACGTTAAGCGTGTGTCGACCCGTGGTCCATTAATAAAAACAGAAGTTAATTTGAAATTCGCTGCGAAAGTTTTCATGTTTACTGGTCAAATCTTTCATTCAGCATCTGGTTGCATCAAACTACAAATACCACGCTGCTGAGATGAGTTTTGCAGGTAAATACAAAATGTGTGGTATTTTTACAATGGACCGCGGCTGGACAGCCAGGCATGCTAACGTCAAACGACTCCAGCAGTTATGGTATATTTGTTTGTAAATATGTGATGTATGCATGGTTGGTTTCGTGAAGCACTGAATAATCTATTCAAATTACACAAATAAAAACCTTCAACAACGATTTGGTTCTGGACGATAACAAACGTAAAATACGTTTGCAACACGTTTAATTACAGTTTGACAGGTTAATTCTATTGACAGCGCCTGACAAAATTCAAATTATGCTGTCAGTCAGTAACAGTAGTGTACTGAATATGTAATTTTGACGTTCCATGATTTACAGGTAATATACTAGAAAACATGCGCAGGTTACAAAATGTTTTTCCCGGTGTTTTGTGATCAACTTTACACAACTAAAGCTAGTGGATAAGGAGGGGTGGTTCGACAATCCTTGAAGAAAACCTAGTCAGTTAACCCAAGGCGAAAGCTCACCCAGGTTCGTAACTCGCATACACTCGCGTACGTGTCCGGTTTATGTGCTTTGGTAGCCTTTGAAAACCATGACGGGTTTCGACAGGACTAACAAGGCAGTGCAACGAAATCAAATCAGCCACATTTATTTCATGATTACAACGGCATAGAGGTAGTTTTAATCGACTGAAAGAGGGTGTGGTCCCAAGGTCTAGTAGTCTCACAAACACACACAATCACAAATAGACAGGGGAGCGCGTACACACACACACACACACACACACACACACACAGAGGAGTGTATACACTTATAGATACTTAGAGTTTTACATTTAAGTGACTTTCAAAATTTTTTTAATGACGGATTTGTTTTTGATCAATTTCAACATTTTTGTTCAGATTTCAACATTTAACTGTCTGTTCCATCGTTGTAGTTATGTAAACAAAAAGCTTGTAAAACAATCATATTATTTTTGTTGTTGAAAACTTAAATGCCGGCACACATTTTGTGTTCTGTTTAGATTTGTGTTACAAACCTACTATAGACAATCGTCGTTTTGTAGCTTTATAGTTTTTATTTTCAATGACAATATATAGGAATATGACAATATAGCTTTTTATGCCAATATATGTGCATTGAACGGATGTATTTAAAACGATATAAATCTTTAAGTAGAAAGCTAATAGAGGAGAGTGAAGCTGAAATACGGAAAGACAAAGGAGAGATATCAATTTTTTACATTTTCTATTTAATACGTTTATTGAAAGTAGTTTAGATCATAAAGACAAGAAAAAGGGAATAAAAATGAATGGAAGTAGAAAACACCAAATTAGGCTGCTATTGTAGTATCAAGTGCGCCGGTTAAATGTGTAAAGTGCTGAAGGTTCTATCTAATAATTTAAAGCAAAGTGACTAGGTTGTTAGGCATGTAGGTAAATTAGGTAATCAAGCAATATGTGCTTGTGCGATTGCAGAAGGGAATAGTTGTACGTTAGAACTGAAAAGAAGAGTAGCATTGCTGAGCAAGCTTCTAGGATAAAAGTTATCTTACGTATGAATTTAGATGTTATGAAGCTTTTGCAAACAACTTACTTTACGGATGTTAAACCTGAATCTTGGCAACATTGAAAAGCCCCAAATAGAGTCAGTGGGGATGTGGATTAGGGAAAATGATAGAGACAAGTTGGAAAGAAAGCAAAAGAAATTTTCTAAAGTTTTTAAGAACCATATAAAGAGGCAAGAAAATTTTTATATGTAATAGAAAAAAAAGAATATTCAAATTATATACCACGTGATAGACATATCTAGGTTTATTTTGACTATTTTTCGAAGGAAAACTGTTGAAGCAGACCAGAGAGGTTGGCCGAGAAGAAATGTTTGGAAGATAAATACATGTTGGTGTGAAGTACAAGGTATGATGGTAGAAAATGACGACATTGGTACAAAGACAACGTATAGCCTTTAGATGAAAATATAAAACTAATAAATGATAAGAAAAATATGGAGTAATATAAAAAATGAGTGTCATATGTAGCTAAAAGTGTCATAAAGCAATATATATTATTTATTTATTTATAAGTATTATGATGGTTGTTAGCCGTAATCGTCAGAATTTGGAAAAAATATAAAAAATTCCAGAGATTAAAATCATTAAAATACCCTACAAGAAAAAATATAATCTTGATAAATAAAAGTGTATTCTTACACTGTAACTGTTAAAAACTGGTAACTTTTATATTACAAAGAAATTTAAAAATTATACAGCAAGATAAAAGTGAATAATTGTAATTGCTGAAATTATTAAAAAGTGATTATAAAATTATTGAAATAGCGGTCTTGTCTCTCTTTCATGCCCTCTCTCTCTCACACTCATTCACTCATTGATCTCCGTTCCTTCCCCGTCACTTTCTCTCAGACTCGTTACTTCCATCCCTCCCTATTCACTGTGTATTTGGCACTACAGCACTACATAAGCTTTGCTCTTCTCTGTCGGTCACGTTCTGCGCCATCGTTAACCAGTTCCTAATGACCAGCGTCCTGAGATCGTCTTTTATCCCGGCAATCCATCTTAATTAAGTCCACCTATTTGTGTGATGCCTGCCAGCCTGGGTTTCCAACAAGAGTTTCTTGCTAATTCATTTTCTTGCATACGTGTCCAGCGCATTTAGGTCTCAATGACTCGATGGCTTTATGAATCTCTGTAAACCTACTGGCTACTTTGTAAACGTCACGATTACAACTCTTCTGTCAACGTGACGATTCTCTCAGTGTTTGTTCTCTTATAAATCTCCTTCGACATTTTCCTTCTCGATTTTCACTAGCGCGTAACATCCGTGCGTTTCCACCGCTTATTCGGGTAAGCTAGGTAAGCTCTCTTACACCTATGTCAATGTGGGCTCCACGAGTGTTTTATAGATGTGGTACGTTTGGTGTTTTTTGTTGACAGTCTCTTACACTTCTCTTAGTTGTTAAAAGGTTGGACCGCTAACTCATTAACCTGGAGTGAACCATGGTATCTAATTATTTTACACTTTAACTCATTCGCCGTCTTTTTTCATATTATCGTTAATTTTTGTATTCGCATTCTGTTCTCAAAGAGCGTTATTATATTATACAGTGGTACAATGTACCGTTTATTTATATCTTATTTCTCAAAAAGAAGCAATATTTGGACAAACATTTATTCTTTATTTCCATACACTATTTTTAGTTAATAAATAAACATTATGAACAAATAATTGTTTATTTTATTTTAATTAATCTCGTTTGTCTTGTTTCTCTGTATATTACGAAAGCGTATTTAGCAACAGTCTGATATTAAAAGAAACATACATACAAAAGGGCAAGTGAAGGGTATGCAAGATTTGTATTAAAATTTGTTTTAACATTTGGATAATTTTAGAAGTGTATTAGAAATTAATTTGGTTAAATTGTAGTTTTTGAAAAATTGCAAACAGTCGTTCAGGTTATCACTGAGTTAAAAAGAAAAGAATTTTACAATTAAAGAAAGCTAGGGTACAATCATTCAAATAATGTTAGGGATAGTAAAGAAATCGCGATTGACGAAAATCTCTTAAAATCGTCAAACATAACAGATATCTCATGTAGTCCGTATGCAGACATGTTGTCACAAGGCATGTATATTTGAAAGGTGATTGAAGAAAGTAAAAACAAATTTTGTCCAAGAATCAAAATATACAATTACAACGCGAGACACAGGTATTTTAGATAAAGGCTTCGAAAAATTTTACCTTATTGACTGAATCAGTTTTTGCTCATTCCGAGCTTCATCAAAGACACAGATGAGCCTCCGACTCCTGATAAAGCTTGCAATGTGCAAAAACTATAGTCTAGGCAATAAGGTGCAAATTTTGGAAAGTTCATAGTATAAAATATTTGTGTTTCGCGTCGTGATTTTGGTTGTTGAAACACTTGGACACGTCATGGACAACAAAATACAAATTTTCTCGTTAAAAAAATTTGTTCCTTATTACTGAAACGAACAAAATTTAGTCTTAAGTATTCAAATTATAAAAGGGTACTGTGTTAGTGAGCTCCCGATCCGCGCGTTCGACACTAATTGAAATATTCAAATTTAAAGGAACGGCAATTTAGTGACGTTATCGTGTCTAAATTCTAACGCACTGAGTAAGACAAACCATTCGGAGAATTTTTGACAGCGTATTCAGTAATTTAATTTAATGTATAAAGAAAGAAAGTTTTCAAAGAAAAACAAAAAACCGGCAGTCGCCACCAGAACTTGTAATATACAATGTAAGCAATGTATAATGAGTAGGTTCATTACAGAGGCGCCAGAAGCAGGCGTCAAATGAATGTTTAAGAAATTGTGTTTTTTATTCACTTTGCATGTCTGAATAGGATTGAAAGTCAAATAGCATTTAATGAATATATTTTATTTAAGGTATTTAAAGTATAACTATATATTTAATATGTAGAATTAATGAAGTGAAATAGTGGAGATGCAATAACAAAGTTATTAATTGAACAGAATAAAGTATATTGATTGGGAAAGTAGAATTGGTAATAAAAACATTTTTGTAAGGTAATTTTTAATTACTATATGATTGCTGAAATATTTTTTGATTGTTTGAACAGTATGAAATAATGAAAAACAGCGAACTAGAAGTTAAGGCTAAACTGTGAATTATCGAAAATAAACTGAAACAAATGTTGTAATATTGCCATAATAAAGGAAACTAAATGTAAACTGGAAGTGAGTAAAACATTTTGGATAAGCGAAAACACCGATAACCACGTATGTTGGTAAATTGGAGGTTATGGAAACACTACATCGACGTCTGAAAGTTAATATACGATCTTCATAAGTTCAGTAGAATAAAGAAATGCACAAGATTTACTTTCGAAAGAAATCACTGGAAAATTACTACGAGGAGTCTGTCAACAGAGGGAGGCAGACAAGTGTAAATGATTAACATAACGTATATTAGCGCAGGCTCGTACGCGCGCGTGTTTACTTGTATATATACACATGATAATAGTACGTACTTAAATGACTCGGAAAGGATTACAAAAGGTTTGTATAGGGACATTTAAATTAAGAAGAAAAAGAAACGTTTTTTCATTACCTCTACTACTACACAATGAGAACCATCTCTAAACGACATACGCCAAATATTATCTTATGTATTTAATTTTAAAATCTGCAGAAATATGAACACTTTAAACTAACTGAAACAGTTAATGTAGGTTCAAATCTGTCAACAAATAACAATTTCCTTTCAACTTACACAACAATGTTTGAATATTTTAAGTCTGCTATTTTGTAATATGATATAAATAAAGCTTTTAACCGTAATAATATAAGGTATTAATGCGGTTTTGGATTAATATTTCGAATATGTTTTTCTCTTTTAATTAATATTTAGAATAATTTGTATACCTAAATAATTGGAGTTAAATTTTAACCAGGCTGTTCAAACAAATTCTATAATTAAAATTAAAATGTAAAGTACCGTTTACCAAATGGTAAAAGCTTAAGAGCATGATAATGTCTTTCAGCCGCCAGCTAAAAGACTGACTGACTGATTGGTTACATACCTATCTACAGCTATGCAGTGTTGTTTGCTTGTTAGGTCTTTAATCTGCGACGGACGTTAGCACGTTAGCGGTCGCGGTTTTAGTTAACGATTCCCGGCTGGTAAATGATGACGTCATGCAGCGTGATGCGTTACAGAAATTTCCAAATGATGGCCAGCCATAAGACATTATCATGTCAAAAAATCGTAATCATAGTGGCAATTACTAGCTAGACTTAGAAGAACAAAATTTGAATTAGGCTATAAAAGGACCAAAGCAAAGTGATGTACACCAGTGTAGGCAATTATCAAAACTTATTAAAATTTTACATTTGCTGAGGAATAATTATTATAAATCAAACAATACATTTTTATAAAAATTTACTAATGTATTTACGACAGCTCAAATTTATGTGTATAAACGACCAATCAATCTGCGCCAACGTATATGTTTTTAAGAGGAATTATAGCTTGACAAACCTAAAAATTATAGAAAATCTATGTTATGGAATTCACACAACAATATTAACGCGAAGTGCAGAGTGTGAGAATATTAATAAAGTTGTTTAGAATAACACAAAAGTGGAAGGACGAAGAAGAAGAAGAAGAAGAAGAAGAAGAAGAAGAAGAAGAAGAAGAAGAAGAAGAAGAAGAAGAAAATACCACGACGAGTGTGAGAAATACGTAGAATAACGATAGTAATAAAGGAAATGAAATGTCTTACAATACCAATCGTTTCCTGTACAACTGTGAAAGATAATGTTGACTTCCGTTTTCTTGTTTAAAGGACAGGGTAAAAACATTAAGAGTGATAATTACAAGAAAACTAAAAACCTAGGAAACAGTAACAGTTTTCCCATACTTGAGAATTTTATGACTAGAGATATTTTAGAAATTGTCTGAATATACTGGTAATTTCTATAATCTATCACTTAACTTCAAAAAGCGTTTTTTTTACCTTAGTCAGTACACACTGTTAAATTTTATCTTAATCTGTCAGTTTATCAGTAGACAATTAAAACTTTATAATCTATTTCTTTTATTATTTTATCCACACAAAAGTTTGCGTGATTTGATTGCGTGTTGAAATTGGGGAAATTAAACGTAGTCTAGTCTACGCATTTCTTGTGAAATTAAACGTTCTCTGTTTGACAGAGAACGGGGAATATTACTGAATAGAATCGAATAATTTTTGGAAGCTGATAGATACGCATAGGTGCGTATTACATATAATCTACACCACGTTACATATGTGCGTTCCATATTAGTTTGTATTCCCTTCAAGACCGGACAAGAACAGCCAGTTCTGCAGGAATTGTGTAGAGTACGCAGCGGTTGCGTGCTAGACTAGTTTGACGTAACGTCTCTTGTCAAACGATAAATTCTTCTATTATAAACTTGTGAATTAAGCATGTAATGACTAGACTACATAAGTCGGCCAAAATGACGATTCAGTATAAAACGTGCAAGCTCCTACTTTTACATTTGTAACAAAATTATTAATAACTTTCGTATTACCAAACTGACTTTTATTCTTCTTTTTAAAGCACATTCAAAATTGTTAACATGTTTTTTAAATGAACAGCTTCATACATTTGAGTGTTGCAACCTTTTATAGAGACCCTATCCAATTATGATTAAAGGGTACTTTAATAAATTAAATGACCTCTCAACGATACTAATGTTTAAAGACAAACTACGCTGCATATGTAACGCAGATGAGACGGGTCCGTCACTATAAAGTAGTGCCACATAAGTAAATGATACGTTTATCAAACAACGTACGCAGAAAAATGACAAATGACAAACCCAAACTCTGGTTGGCTGTGTTTGCGCTGATGGTTGTTTTTACCACCATTTATCACTTTTAATGATATGAGGTCGTATGGTTCATTTGAAAACAACAATTTTCCAAATCATCGAACTCGTATTTTGACGAAAGGGTGGATTACAAATGAGCTATTTCTTGAGTGGTTCACGTTTTTTATTAAAACCATACCTAATAAACGTTCAGTTGTATTGTTAATGGACTCCCACAATTATGCCTGAGGTATTAAGTCTGTCCAAAGAAGTTTATTTGATAACTTTCCCAGGTCAGACAACCCCTTGATGTGGGCGTCTATAGATCGTTAGAAATAAACTGGTCCAAACAGTTGAATGAATACATGGTTGAGCACCCCATAGAGAAACCTACTAGGACAACTTTTCATGAGTAATTTGCTCTAAGTATTTATTGCAAGTATATATGGAACTATAAATAAAACACTATAAAATAAAACAAGACGCAAGGTAAAATTAAAATTCTACAAAACCTGATTCACTGTTCCAGTACTATATTATATAAGCAGTGAATCCTGGATTACAAAACAAAGAGATAAAAGCAACATATAATCAGCAGAGTTAGAGTTTCAAGAAGGGTTAAAGGATGCTCATGAAGTGATCATATAAGACATGAAGATATACGGGAAGAATTAGATATATATAATCTAAATGAGAAAATTGAATAATACATGGAGCTGAAGCATTGAGGATTTAAGTCGCATGGATGAAGATAGAATACCACTAATTGTAAACAAGTACAAGCCTTCTGGAAGAAGGGATGTAGGAAGAGCAAGAAAGAAATTGATCTGGTAATGTGAAGTCGGAACAGACACATTTCCTCATCCCTGAAGTGTAGAAGAAAAGAAGGTTTATTGCAAGTTTATCAAGGAAAAAATCGTCAATCCATTTATAAAGGCTGGTGCAAGTCTTTTAAATCATAATGCTGTGTCTTCAAAAGTCTTGATACCTAGTAAATTGACAGATAAAGCAATTAACTCAAATGTGTCAACATCAAGTGAAATTGGAGAACTACTTCGGACACCTACTGCACAGAAACTTTCTGTTACATCTACCCGCCGTAAGAAAACTACAGCAGAATGTTTAACTCCACCTGAAGAATTTGTGAAAGCTGATCCTTCAAGCAAACATCAGAGCTAGCGTATTCTCCAGATGAAGATGACGACTGGACGTGTGGCATATGCATGAAGAAGTACTCAGATGATGTAAAGAAGAAAACTGGTGCTGCCTGGATTCAGCGTTCATTTTGCCGAGTACTATATTACGAGAACTGCCAGAAACAGCCCGCAAATGAAGATCATTACATGTGTGAGGCTTGCTGTGAAGCAGCGAGACAAAGGAGTGGAAGTGACAGTAATGACAGTAGTTAAAGTAAGGTTTCCTGTCATACTGCCAAATTACGTAACTACTATTGCCAAATTACCTCCCTTGTTGCTATTTTACCTTACCCTGTATGCATTTCATTTTACTTGTATATTTCAGTAATATGTTCAAGATATGTAAAGTTTGTAACCTTCATGTGTTCAAAGTACTCTATATATCAATATAAATTATTCAAAAATTATTACTTTTGTTACTAGCAGAAAATAAATTACACTTTTTAAAAACATACTGCCAAACTTATCTTACTCTACTTCATGCTAAGCTGAGATTAAAATATGAGTAGAAGACAGGAAACAAAAACAGGTTAATGTTTTAACGAATGGAATACGTAAAGATCAAGATTCTAACCCAAAAGATCAATAGTTTACGTCGAACCCTACTTTAAAGCAATATGTTGTAAAAAATCAAAAGCTTTTAAATAAATTCCTATACACGGATCACTTTGAAAGAACATGGACAGCCAGTGGGCAAGTACTTCAATAATAAAAGAACTCCTTATTAATGGTAAGAACTGTTTACTTTTAATTAATCAGCTCTGGATTACATTATTCAATATAACGTTATTGAGAAACTAAAGAGAAGGTTACAGGAAAAAGAAGAAAAGGGGATTCGGGAGATATTTTGATGAAACGTCTCTGAACGCCATTATGCGTGAGGACTGTTGAAAACGCAGACCGCTAGCCGAACTTTTAACGTCACTCTAAGTCGAGTCAGTTGCGACCAAGCGGGACGCAGATGACCGAGTAGTCAATAAAAACGTCGGTTCGTCGCAGATGACCGAGACCACTAAGACTGACCGCACGATCACACGAATACAGAGATACTGAAAGGCTACGCAAATTACAGAAAAACTTACGCAATACCGTAACGCTCGATAGCTTCGTCTGGGTTGCGACGAAAATAATAACGTTTAGAAATAAACCGTGTGTTTTCAATAGGCACGATTTGTCGGGCGTCAAAAGCAAAGCTAATTCTGAGTCAATAAATGTACAGAAACATCAACAGTACAACAGCGATATCAATAACAAAGACAAGTGTGAAGCGGTATGAATATTTCATGAACACGATTGAACTGCAACTGTAAACAGACAGCGAGACGTTTACCATTTAAATGGCGTATCGCGGCAGGGTGCTTATTGTTGACTGGTTAACCGCTCCTATGACAGGCTGACTGGGAGTTCTGTCAAACGTTAAATGTAAGTGGTTTGATCAGTTAGGCGGTTTATGGTTTATACAAGACAGCTTAATAGGTACCGATAATGGCGCTGAAAGCAACTGAAATGAGGCAACGCGAATAACTTTGTGCCATTTCTATTGCATCGTTAATTCAATAATTAGGCTTTCGGCTAAAATACTAATTTGGGAGATACATAAGAATAAGAAAAAGAGAACAAGAAAAAGATGAAGAAGGATGAGGAGAAAAAGAAGGTGTAGTATTAGTAGTAGTAGTAGTAGTAGTAGTAGTAGTAGTAGTAGTAGTAGTAGTAGTAGTAGTAGTAGTAGTAGTAGTAGTAGTAGTAGTAGTAGCAGCAGCAGTAGAAGCCGTATCGGCCATGAATTCGTTCGCACCAATTGTTGTAGTAAGTAAATTACATTTATTTTGGAATGTTCTTAAATATGTTGTATTATGTATGTTAAGCAATATAGTGTTGGCTGACCCAAGTAGGCTATAAGCTGGAAGGCTTAACTATTCTGTGATAATTATTATAAACACAGTACAGAAAAACTTGATTTTAATGATAACGGTTAAAACAAACCTCGCCAAATACAAAATAGATTATTATTTAATTATAAATGTTTTCTACTATAGAAACAAAATAACTTTTCCTGAAAATGAAAGCCCAGTTTATAAACATATTATCTTAATAAATACATATAATAAAAACATTATAACATTATTTGTTCTATATATTACTCCGACACGGAACACTAATAGACCAGTCACCCTGTACTTAAAATTGGGGTTACCTGGAAAAAGGTCCGAAGTTAATGATCTTTTAATATGTTATTTGTGGGTAGTCTGTGGTGTAGAATCGAAGTTTTCCAATTCGAGAACCCTGTGCGAACTACAGGGGAGCCGAAAAACCTCGAAATTTTCGGACTTTTTTCAGTTTTTTCTTATAGGTCTAACTCCTAAACGACGCGTTCTAGCCGAAAACACTCCATTACAAAAGTTAAAGAGTATTAAATTTCCTACAATTTACAATGGTTAAACGTTTTTTAAAACCAAATACGTACCGAGATATAGCGCTTCAAAGTTTCGAAAAAATTTTCAAAATATCGAAAAACTGCGAAAAATGCAGGTTTTTCCCTAGTAACTTTCATCTTTCAACATTTCTATATGGATAATAATGGTAGTAATGGTAGGTGTCTCTAAATTGATAAATTTAGGAGGAGAGTGTGGAGACCTTGGGAGACTGGTCGGTCGGTGAGTCACCCTCCCTTCCTGCCTGGGCTATTTTTAGCCATTGACAATGACGGTGCGGTATAGAGAGGGGAGCAGTTTGGAAGGGAACTCAAGGAAGGAAAGAAGCAGTTGTGTTGTAGCCACTGAAGGCGTCTAATGCTCGTGCATTCGTTCTATACGTGAGAGTGCCGTAAAATAATAATATAACCGGATATAATAATATTATATTTGAATGTAACCACAACGTGTTCGTGTGTGACTTATGATTCGTGTGTTCGTTCTATTCGTGAGAGTGCCGTAAAATAATAATATAACCGGATATAATAATATTATATTATAATGTAACCACAACGCGTTCGTGTGTGACTTATGATTACGTAGTATTACCATGGCATCTTCCACAGAGGCAGGACTGTGTTTCATCTGCCAAAATAGTTTGGCAGAAGGTGAAGCAAACGTAGTTAAAACGAAAGGTGTTGCCAGACTTCTCGAATCTAGTATCAAACGGAAAAAGTCTGCAGATGAACAGTTCCTGAAAAGGGTGGAGCAAGTGACAGTTCACAGTGCTTGTCAAAAAACGTACAATAATGAGGGAATGATTAAGGCTTCATTACATCGCGGACATGACGCTCCTGGGCCCTCCCCTAGACCGACCCGATCAGAAAGGCCGCAATTTGACTTCAACAATAAGTGCTTTTTATGTGAGGATGTGATTACTGAAGAATACAGGAAAAGACAGGCCAAGTTGCCATTCAACAGGCGCAATTGTGCAGTTAAAGTGACGCTTCGTGATGTAGCAAACACGATTTTGGCGTATGCAAGAAAGCGAGGCGATGAGTGGGGACAGAACATTGAAGACCGCGTTTCCCAGTTGGAGAATCTGAACACAGATTTAGTAGCAGTTAATGCAGAATACCACCAAAAGTGTCTTCAAACATTTTATCAATTACCTTTACGTGTCCAAAAAAGGGGACTCCGTCCAGCTACCCACGTCGACGAAGCCATGGAAATTATATACAAGTTTCTCGAAGACAGTAGTGAGGAATGCCAGTTTTCCGTTGGGCAGTTGCTTGATCTGGTACCTGAAGACTGTCGTCCACATCCAAAACCTCTGAAAAGACGTCTGGAGGGAAAATACGAAGAGGACATAATCATCTCTGATTCACCCAACAGAGAGAGTATCATCTGTTTCAAGAACACTGGCCACAAAATTTTGTCAGACAACTGGTACGTGAACGAAAAAGAAGACGACCCAAAAGAAGAAAGGCTCCGGGTTGTTAAAACAGCTGGAAAAATTATTTTAGAGGATATTCGCTCCAAAATGTTCAGCACTGTCGCTTACCCTCCGATCGATAATTTTTTGGGTGATTCCCATTCTGTTGTACCTGAAACTCTGCTTCTCCTACTGCACACTATTATTTTGACAAACAAACGGAACTCCCTGAATTCATGGAAGATTAAATGCCTTGCTCTAGCGCACGCCATAATGATAGCCGTGCGACCAAGATCTTTCGTATCTTCCATAATGATCGCAGTAGCCACATACATCTACAAAAAGTTTGGATCCAGACATTTGCTGAACCTTCTAGCCACTTTAGGATTGTCAGCTCCTTACACGGAAGCTGCTAGGCTTGAAGGATCCTACGTTCTGCAGGCTGAGAAGACCAAAATCGAAGAGTCAGCCAGTCCATTCAGTCAGTTTATCTTCGACAATGCTGACTTTAATGTGAACACATTGGATGGGCATGGCACCTTCCACGCCATGGGAGGAATTATGGCAGTGACCCCTCGAGAAGCAGTAACCTGCGAAAGAGATGTAGCTCGCTTGAAAGCGCATGTATCAGCATCTGACTTGATCGATAAAGCTGGCATTGTGAGAGTAAAGTCGTATCACAGACCAACCAATGGAGGATTAAAAACCGTCAAAATGAAGGACATCAACATCAGCTGTTTACAGGATGTTGTGCCGTCTGCGTCTGATGTCGCCTGGCTTTATGGCAAGAACTCATCGTACTCATCATCAGTACCAGGCTGGAATGGTTTCATGGAGCTGGGGACACATGGTGAGAAATATGAATGTTCTAAAATAGTATGCCTCCCTTTCATAAACGCACCTCCTAGCGAGTACGCAACAGTATATACATCCATACTGGCTGCAATTGATGAATGTAAGGTACTGAATCAGAAAATATGTGTCGTCACTTATGACCAGCCTCTGTATTGGAAGGCCCGGGAAGTGGTAGCAAATGACTCTATTCCAGAGCTAAGCAGCGTCGTTGTGAGGCTTCCACCTGTTAATGTCATTTATGGGTGCGATGGGGACGATTATGGCTGGGAGTGGATTGAAAGAGCTGTTTTGCATGGTTTACGCTGAAAACAGTGTTGATAAGATCCTGTCTGGACATGCGTATGCCAGGGCTGTTCGAGCGCACACCCTCACTCATGCTGCTTTGGCTGGTTTAATTATTGAACGGTTGGATTTGACACTGGATACAGTTATTAATTCTCCTGAAAGATCCATTATTCTGAGGGCACATGATGATCCGGTGTTCCATGCAGTGACTGTCAAATTTTCAGCAATGCTGAAGAAAATTGAGAATAGGGGCCCAACAGCTACGCTATGGATTCAATACTTCCGTATGTGTACCCTAATGAAAAATTTCATTAAAGCTGAACGCATGGGGGACTGGAACCTGCACCTCGAATGTGTCGGAGATATGATACCCTACTTCCATGCAGCAGGTCATTTGCATTATGCCAAGAGTGCACACCTCTACCTCCAAGACATGCTCAGCTTGGAAGACAAAATGGATCCTGATGAATATCACAAGTTCACCACTGGAGGCTACTTCACTATTCGTCGAACTGATAAATTCTGGTCTGGCATATGGTCGGACATGACCATAGAGCAGGTTCTAATGAGAGCGATGAAGAGTTATGGCGGGCTGACTCGTGGACGCGGCGTAACTGACAGTGTGCTTTCTCGATGGATTGTTGGTATGCTGTGTCTCCAACACATCTGTCAACAGATAGAGATGTTCACCGATGTACGTTCAAGAACATCTGAACAACATGTGGATTTGCGGCCTTCCCGTGTAACCAGGGATAATGTTGATATTGAGAAGCTGAGTGGTTGGTTTGCTGAACATCCACCATTCCTTGAAATTGAGGAGCTTGTGTCACTCTGCACAGGAGCTATTGCTCATGAAGGGGTGAACTGTCACTTGGCGCGAGGAATCGGCATCAGCTGCATGAAGAGAATGGTGGGAGAAAATTTTGAAGAAGTGAAGTTGAAACGGAAGAATAAGGTGTTAACTCTAGCCTCAGTTTCCAGTGCTCTGAAAATTAAAAACAAAACATTTACAGTCGACCCTCTAACTCTCTTTCAACGAGTTTGCATTACCAAACAGTATGATGATGACCTCAAAGAGTTATTCAGATTCGAGCTTGCACCCTTCCCCATGTCCCTCTTCAGTGAGGAAGGTATGCGCAAGGGCAAAAAGTCAGCGTTGTACGAAGCATTCACTCCTGTAGAGGAAGAAGACCTTGGCAGCAGAAAATGTGCAGTAATTGACGGTGGGTACTTGCTGCATGAGGTTGTATGGTGTAAGACTACATCACCCACGTTTGAGTCAGTGTGCAAGACCTATGTGGACTACGTACAGAAACACTTTGGGTGTAATGCCATAGTAGTATTCGATGGATACCCTAGTGACGTCGCTTATAAGAGCACCAAAGCAGCTGAACGATATCGCCGGGCTTTGCTGCAATCGTCCACAAAATTTGTATTTTCGTTAACAACGGCCGTTACACTGTCACAAGAAAAATTTCTGTCCAACGACACCAACAAGAGAAACTTTATTTCAGTGCTGATGACTGAAATGGCAGCAAAGGGTATCGAGGTTAAGCAGGCAATAGAAGATGCTGATGTCATGATAATGAAAACTGCAATATCTAAGGCTGCTGACTTCGATAATGTTACTATCACAGGTGAAGACGTCGATCTCTTAGTATTGCTGACTGCGTTAGGCTCTTCTCAAAAGAACGTTTATTTCCAAAAGAGTGGGAGAGGTAATGCCCCCAGTGTTTTGTATTCGTCAGCTTCGTGCAAATATAATACTCAGGATATTCTTTTCCTTCTTGCAGCAAGCGGGTGTGACACTACATCGAACCCATTTGGACAAGGAAAGAAGAAAGTTTCCACTATTTATGAGAAAAACCGTTCTCTGTCTAACATTGTTAGTGTTTTCAAAGATGACGAAGCAACACCACGCCAAATTTCGGAAGCAGGGGAAAAGTTTCTTGTAACACTGTACGGTGGAAACATGGACACAGATACTCTGGACGATCTTCGCTACCGAATATTTTCCAACTCCGTGGTAAAATCCAAATTCCACCTTGCCAGATTGCCCCCTACACGAGACGCTGCCCGGTACCATTCTTTTCGTACCTATCTGCAAGTGCAGACGTGGCTAGGCTACGAAACGTTACCGTCAGTTTGGGGCTGGACTTTAACGAAACGAGGGCTGATCCCCATAACAACGACCATGGATGCAGCTCCAGAAAAGTTGCTGCACATGATACAATGCAAGTGCACGACAGGGTGTAGCACCGGGGCTTGCAGCTGCAAAAAAGCAGGACTCCGGTGCTCAGCCATCTGCAAGAATTGTGCAGGAAATGCTTGCGAGAATTCGCCTGAGACCGACCTCAACGAGGAAGACACAGACATTGAGTGCGACGAGGAGGAGGACGTCATCGATGAGATCATTGCTCAGAAGGAAGAGGAATTACTGAGAGATGATGCCGACTTGCCATCAGGACCAAAGAGGTCCAGGCTTCTATGAATTAATATTAATGATTAATTTGTAATAATTTAAATATTTTCTACTTAGTTAATATACCCACATTTCATTACATGTAGTATAAATTGTTATAAAATACGTTTTTTATACATCGATAATTATTGTGTTCTTTATTCTGAAATGAACATCTCATTAAGGGTGGGGTTTCTATTGTTTAGGTTATTGATCGTTGTTCATATAGAAATGTGAAAAGATGAAAGTTACTAGGAAAAAACCTGCATTTTTCGCAGTTTTTCGATATTTTGAAAATTTTTTCGAAACTTTGAAGCGCTATATCTCGGTACGTATTTGGTTTAAAAAAAAGTTTAACCAGTGCAAATTGTAGGAAATTTAATGCTCTTTAACGTTTGTAATGGAGTGTTTTCGGCTAGAACGCGTCGTTTAGGAGTTATAAGAAACAACTGAAAAAAGTCCGAAAATTTCGAGGTTTTTCGGCTGCCCTGAAGTTCGCACAGGGTTCTCGAATTGGAAAACTTGGATTCTACACCACAGAATACCCACATACAACATATTAAAAGATCATTAACTTCGGACCTTTTCCCAGGTAAAATGTACATGGTGACAGGACTATAATAATTTAGATAAAAATTTAAAAAAATGTAATTCAATTTTTCAAAATGTTTATCTACAGTATTAGTGTTCTGTGCCTGAACAGAGGGTACAATCATTACTGATACTCGGGCACGTCATGGATAACAAAACCCAAGAAAAATATATCTGCAAATTACTAGAATAAAAAGTACGTATATTCCACGATTTGAAGGTAGAACAGATGAACATTTTATATATTTACGTTAATCTTCGCACCAGTTTTTACGGGTATATAAAAAATCTTTAACTTTCTCGTATATAAAAATTTGATCTTATTCAACTTGTAGTGAATATTTTTTGTGAGCTTTCCTTCATTTAGTATAGTCTTTAGTACTCGTACGTTAATCACGGCTAATAGGCATACGTTAATATTAAACACTTTACCAATAACATTGCTGAGAAATCTACAAGTACTTACAAATGTACTAAGAAAACTTGTAAGTTTAACTCTTAGTGTTAATAACTTTCAGCTCTTTAAATACAGGTAAATACGTTTTTAACTTATATAATACATCCTCTCATGAGACGTCCGTTGAGCGGATTGTAAGTTTGAATGTCAGTTGGATGTTATATCGGAAAATTATTGGAAAACCCGTTTCTGTTTTTGGCTGTAGAGGGTGAGGAGTATGTACCACAGAGTTATGCTTCGATAGACTGATTCAGTTAGTCTGTCGCTCCCCGTGGGATCGATTCAATCCGTATTTTAATTAAGCCAAAAAATATTTTAAATGACGTAGACAGAAATGCTGTAAATGCATATGAGACTGTTGTTTAAGCATAGTTCAACTGACATTTCCAGTCATAGGATCGTGAACTTTAACCTGTGGATCTAGGCTAAAGGTTAGCCTCGAGTTTAAATTTATTGATCCCGCAGCAGTGCTACATAATACCACATAATACATACCGCACGGTGCACACTGCTGCGACCATAAATGTCTGTTGATAGTATCATATAAGCTTTTACATATCTCTGTGTTTGTGCGTCATATTGACACACATACGAGTGTGCATTTGCATTAATGGTTGTACTTATCGTACTTATGCTATTGCCTCTCATCTTTTAGCGACCATACCGCATCTTGTTCCGTCGGTAAATACAAAATAAGAGAATAACAATATTGCGATTAAGGTTTTAAATTTCATTTTTGCTAACAAAGAAAACAAACGTGAGATAAGTAAACCGTCAGTTACACGAAGTTGTCAACGATGCAAAATTCGAGTATGATTAGAAGACCTCATGTGTTTGTTAAATTACGTATGGAATAAGGGAGGCAGGTTACGGAAAATGAGAAAATAAAAATAAAGCAATAATCGTTACAACACCAACAACGACAATAATGAGACGAAAAAGAAGAAGAAGAAGAAGAAGAAGAGACAGATAACAACAGAAATAAATTGAAGTAGAAGACATATTTGGGAGCCCCGTTAAAATAAATTAGTAGATATTTCGTACCATTAAAGTGGAGGGAGAAGCTTGAGCATCACGGCTTACAGAGAAGGATTACATTGTTTAATGTTAAACACTTTATATAAAAAAAGGCAAAGAGAATAATGACTGTTTACATATTTTGAATGAAGAAAAGTGGATGTGTATAGAGAATCTAAATTAGGCCTATTTGTCAGAAAAGAATAATTATGGTAACGAAGACTGCGGAGTTTCTCTTTTGTTTATTTTATATTATGAGGTAATGGGACACCAACGGGCGTATTCCTGAATTTTTGGCTACTTGTTTGGATCCGTCGTTCTACACAATAAAAATTTTAAATAGAAAATCCACAACAAAGGTGTAGATCGTTACGAATGACTGCGTGTATCATTACAGGACGGGGAAGAACGAATATGTTGAACGTTTAGCTACACACATGTATTTCGGCCGGAAAAGTATAACATTTATTATAGCACTCGTGAGGTAGCCATTATCGGTTTATTGGGCTGATAACGAGACATTTTTTGTACTGCAGCACTGTCAATAAGCACCTACGATATTGCACCTATCGACGAAAATAAACACATTTTTTATGAACCCCTGTAGACAATCGATTCGTAATTAAGCAAATACTGTTTTCGTCGGTAAATTAACATAACAAATTGCACGTTATGTAACTTTTATTTTGGATACCATTATTGTTAATGGTTATCAATATCCGTAACAGTTAAGCGTACCATAATAACAACAGCAACAGCAATGTCTGTATAGGAGTGCCAGTGACACACACACACACACACACACACACACACACACACACACACACACACACACACACACACACACACACACACACACACACACACACACACACACACACACACACACACACACACACACACACACACACACACACACACACACACACACACACACACACACACACACACACACACACACACACACACACACACACACACACACACACACACACACACACACACACACACACACACACACACACACACTTATAGTATTATTATAATTAACAAAGTAAAATCATTTTTTTTTGTAGCGGCCATCTAAGGACCACATGCCAATTTCAATTCTTTATTCTTTGTTATTTGCTTTTTCTTCAATATTCTTTCATATTTTCACTGTGCCTCTTCTTCCTGTCTTCATTTCACTTTGAACCTGCGTTTTTCTCTCTCCTACCCAGGACTCCTTCCATTTTTAACACTTTTGCCCGAAAAAGTTCTCTTTGAATTGCTTCTTTTGCGTGTATATTATTTTTTCTAAATTCTTTTTGACTTCTTTAATCCAACTCGATGTTGACTTCTTCCGCCACAGATACCTGAAGATCTGCTTTGCTAACCTATTGTCGCCTATTCTATATAAATGTCCAAAAATTAATAGTCTTCTTTTTCTCATTGTTTCTGTAAAATCATTTTATTATAACAAAAAATTTTAAAACAGTTTTATGTATTTTGTAGTTTATTGAAGTTTTATAATACGTCTGTGTCTCTGTTAGGTTTTCTTGTGGTATGTATTTTCCAAAATAAAAATACAAAAGTGAAACAACGATAATAAATAAAGTAAAACAATGAATAAAGCTAGGCTGCAGGCAAATGGGATAAAATGTTTAAGACTGGTAACAGGATATAGGAAAAAGGACAAGAAAAGAACACAGACATTAAAGGACAAGGGGCTTAGAATACCACTGGCTACTAACCCTGGCCCGGGTTCCATTCCAGGGCGCCCATAAATCAAGATAGGTTTTTCAGACCCCAGATCAACTCAGCCTTGGGTAATAACGGCCGGCTGAGGTGTCGTGCTGGCCATATTGCCTTTCTTTATGCTGGACGGCTAACATAACGCAGCTACCATATCCAACCGCCTAAACTGCTTAGGCGGCAATAGGAAACCAGCAGACAATCAACAGTATTTTACTAATACTAAAACAGGGAAATAAGAACAAGTGATCGTCAAATGTGCAGAAAATGAAATTAACAAGACTATTCTGCATTTTTAAAGATTACCGATCATTGGCAAGAAAACGTGTAGGATGTCCGAGCTAATTCTGGAAGGATCACTGCAGTTCAAGTGTAAAACGCTGGAGACAAACGTGAAGGACGATGATTATTACCTTAATATTATTCCTACCATCTTTGAACATAATAGTGGACGTCGTGTTACTAATCCAAGATTTAATGTCACGGACATAACCTCCCGCCGTCAATGTTTACTTACTATGGTAAATGTGCACGTCATTATAAGTACCTTGAATTATTGTTGTTGTTTTTAGGTTTATAGAAAATTGTTAAGTAGTCGTTGAAAAATTTCGACAATACTTATACTAGCTTGCCAGGAAAGGAGTTTGAAAAACTGGTGTAAACATTACGTCTTACAACAAAGCTGTTCAAGTTTTACCGCATCTCTTTTTTCAATCCAGTAGTCCGATCTGATTAACTGGTAGTTCTCTATCTGGTTTTCCTACAAGCCAATTACTTCATTACTGATTAGCTCGTAGCTCCCTTTGTTGGTCCCTCTTTTCATACAATCTATCAGGAATGTTATTCGATATTTCTAAGCAGGCATAAAATCCAGCCACTGCGTTTTTTAGTTTTTATTGTGCGTTCAAAAATATGTACAATAAATTAATTTTTCTAAGTACATGGTCTATCTAGTAATGTTTTAAAATACGATCGTTCCTTATTATTTTCTAGTACACTTCCTGCTTTGTAATCTGTTCATTTTATTTTCAGTGTCTCTCGTTAGCGCCATGTGTATCCAAGTTGACTTCAGCTGTTTAAGCAGTAGGCCTACTAGTTCGTTCGTGTAAATACGCAAGTCTAATAAAAATGAAATTTTCCTGACGCATGACGTATGAACTTTCTCCATGATTAATTGCAAATTGATCCAAGAGTATTAAGTGCCACAGCTAGTAAATATAAAATGAAACTTAGATGTGGCAGAAAAATTACATAATGCGTTAAACCAAAATCGTGCCACATACTTATTATATTATTTATAATATAGACTACGGCACTCCACGCGTTAGTATTATGTATTTTTATTGTAAAGCTGATTTTGCATTACTTTATTCTCCTTGTAAATATTTGATATGCAGTGAACCAACTGAATTGTAATTTAAACCCAAGTCATGTCAAGGTACGGAAATAATCTTGCTCTACTCTTTTAACATTAACAGGAACGAGATAAGAGAGATAAAGTATTTACGCCACTTAACATAATAATAGTAATAAAAGGCAGGCGTGGAAGCAGAATAAAATATAAAATAAAGTCTATGTTGGAAAAACTGAATAAAAAATACAGGAAATGAACAGAATAAATACGATATAACTGCTGTACCAATATGGGGTCCATTCACATTACGCCGTGTATGTTTACAACCGTCAAAGAAATGAAATGTAAATAAGGAAGAGTTTACAGAAGACGAATATTGTTTATTTAGTGAAAAGCAAAAGGAACTACATTCGAAAATTCGTTTAACGGTCTTCATAAGGCATTTAGGTAGTAATTAACCATGATTTACAATATGGGAGTCGCGCAATTTCATTGTGCAACGTGTTTTTTAAAGATTATTGTTAAGCTATACTTGCGTATTACTTGGATATTATGAATTATATTTACAGCTGGTTCTTACACGAAATGACATTTTCAACAAAACAATTAAAACCCTTGTTCAAAATATAATTATACAAAGGAATTTTTAACTACTATTATTAATTTTCGGCTGTAATATTTTTTTTACAAATATGAAATCATAGACTATATTAGGAATTTTCCACTGAAAAATACGACCATCCATTATACTGCACGTAAGTTAGCGCACTGTTTTTTTATGTAAAAAGGTAAATCGTACCGTACTATTTTTTTATTCACTGTATGTATGTATGGTTTCTCAGATCAACGGTAGGCCTACTTGTAGTTTTATTGCGGGCTCAAAACTTGTAAATGTATATATATATATATATATATTTACTTAATAAATATAATTTAATATTTACTACTAGTTTTTAATCAAAATGGATTGGTTTCCTTACTTGGAACATGTTTTGGGGCATCAAATAGTTTGCCCATCCTCAGCTATCTTTAATCTTGTGGAATATTTGTATCCAGGTTGGTTGTTGCTATGGCTTCTTGTTGGTTTTTGGTAGTTTACATTAGTGTTATTGTGTGTGTGTGGTATGTATTTTTGTTTTTTGAGTGTTTCAAATGTTAAGTATTTTGAAAATTGACTCGTGTTTTGTGTTGATTTGTATTTTTTCAGGCATTAGTTTGTCCTGTGTTTTATGTATATTTCTAATTTTCTCATATATTCATTATTGTGCCTCTGTGAGGTATGTGTTTCATCAGTGTCATGTTGCTGATGTCTGGGAATTCGTGTCCTGTATTTATTGCATGTGTGGCCAAAATTGATTTAAAAATGTTTGGTTTTTGTACGCGATTAAATGTCTAAAATACCGTTTTTACAATTGTTTCTTCGTCCGACCTATGTAACATCTCTTGCAGTCCTGCCATTCAATTTTGTCTATTCCATTGTTCATTGTACTGTCTTTGTTGTGTGAGTTATTTAGTTTTTGTATATTAATTTTGGTTGGTTAGTAAGCTGTTTTAAAGTCAGTATTTTTAAATAGTTTTGTAAGTTTTGTTGTCCTATTGTTTATATATGTGAATGTAGCCCACTTTTTAGTATCGTTGGTAGTACTATTTATGTGTGATTCATTTTGGTCATTTCTTAAATGTTTTGTTTTTATTTCATATTCTATTTTGTGTATTGTGTCTTAGTGAGTAATTTGGCAAATTTTACTTCTTTCTTTCTTTATTTTCTGTATGTTTAGGGGTATTTTATACATTCTCTTGAAGAATGAGTAGAACGCTGCCATTTTATGTTGTAGTAGATGGTTGGAATCGTTAGATATGGTTATGTTAGTAGAGGTTGGTTGTCTGTATATTGCAAATTGTAGTTGGTTATTGTTTCTTGTAAGGGTTATGACTAAATAGTTGATTTTTTATGTTTTTCTTTTTATTCTGTACATTGTGTGTTTGGGTGTATGTTGTTGAACTGTTTTAGTATTTTATCTGGATTTATGTTTTTGTTAGAAACGTATAATCCATCGTCTACATATCTTGTCCATATCCCATTTGGATCAAATTAATTTATAATTTTTGTATTTTGTTGTCAATGTGTTTTAAGAATATTTCAGCTATTATACCTGATAATGGAGATCCCATTGCCAAAACTTCATGTTGTTGATAAATTTTATTTTATTCAATTCAAAGTAATTTTGGTTCAGTATTAGTCGGATGCTGTTTTTGATTTCGGTTACATATGAGGTATTTTCTTTTGTTTTTTACGCTAGTTTATGATTATGTCTATTGTTTCTTCTGCTTGGATGTTGGTGTATATATTTGTGATATCACATGGTGAGAAAAAACTGTGTTTTCGTTAAATTATTTTTTTACTTTGTCTGTTAATACATATGTATTTTTTATGTTGTGATTATTTTTTGTCAAATGGGCATATAGCCCTTAAATAGCTAAAGAGTTTTAAAGGGTATACATTTTTTACTGATAATTTTGAAAAAACACCCAAACACACAGAACTAGACGTTAGTTGTAAACCAGATAATAGTAGTTCAGTAAACTAATAGTCAAAATTAATAGAAGTTAAATTAACTAATAGCCCAATTAATATTCTTGATAAGCGGTACTGTAAAATTGCGTAATAAAAAGTAACTATATTAAGGAATATTTTAAATATAATTTATATGTTGGAGTATGTTGAAGCGTTATGGACTGTATGTGTTACCGTAGGGAGAAGGAACACTGTGTAAAATACTGTAAGGAATTTGTCGAGATTAGGCACTCCCTGTAAGTACCATTCAGTCCCGACAAAGTAGAAAATGCCAAAGGGAAATAAATTATATACTAAATATATAAAATAAAAATTCGCGGCACCAAAAACTTTGGTTGTATTGAATTACGTCTAAAATGGATTTGAATATGTCTGTTATAAAAAAAATTCATGATTTTAAAGAGAGATAAGTTTAAAATAATTTTCTCCAATCGTCAAAATATTCAGTCAAATCTTACGAGGTGCACTTCAGGTGGAGAAAGATGATATTTTTGGCTGAAGGAAGTCAAGAAGAGACTATATTATATTCATCATTATCAGCTTTCTACCCGCTATGTAACAGTAAGCGTCCTGAATTTAAAAATATTATAGTAATTTTTGCTGACGACTACTGCGATATTAGCTCTTAATCGATTTTCAAAGTTATATAAAAAATGGCGCATTAAACGTATTTCATAAAAACCTGTTCGTCTTAATGTCATTAACAAAAGTCTAGAATATATACCGGTAAGTACTTTTACAACAAAATTATGGTAAGCAAAGGCTTTTGTGACGCTTAAACAGAACATCCATATCAAAAAAATTAACGGAAAAACGCTCAGATACACGAGTAAGGTGCACAAGTGTGTAGGAAGAATAGGAAGGATAAAGTCAGAAGAAGCATGATCATGTGAGACTGGAACAGAGTAGTTGGAAGTGGAGAGATGGAAATATTGAAGTACGTGGATTCGAGTGAAGAAATTAAAGAGGTCAAAGATAACACGGTAAATTTCTGTAAGTAAAAACGAACAAAGAAAGCGTATATTTGGGTAGGTATGAATGAGGTTATGGCAAAGAATTGAAAAGCATTAACAAAAAACGATTAATTCAAGAGAAAACGTAACAAAATGAGAAGGCATTAAGAAGATTAATAATAGTAATAGGGAACTGGTTGGAGCTAATGAGAAAAGGAAACTCAATCGGATTGATAACATCTAAAAGACTAACAGGTAGAAATAAAGATAGGAAATTAATAACACAAGGAAAAATCGCAGGAAAGAGACGGAGCGGAAAAAGAGACTCATGATTCTGACGGATTGACGAGGAAGCAAATGGCATGGATTTTGAAGACGCAGCGCAGAAACAGACTATATTGTGAGGATTCTGAACCCTGTTTACGGACAAGATCACCGTTAGTGGTGATATTAAAAAGAGAAGAAAAGATACTGGAATTGAGATTATAAAACTGTATTAGTCGATTAAAAAATTCATCGTCAAGAGATACTTTTCTCTATTGAATACACAGGTTTGACAACACTTTTAAGTGTGTGGTATCTAATTTTTGAAAATGCATAAAAAAGAACAATATTAATATTGCACAGGTTTAAAAATAAACGTTAAGGAATATCGTTGACATGTCTAGCTTCAGGAACATCTTCTCTACAGGGATGTTGTGATGTACGCGAGAATTAAAATAATGTGGAGAGTGTGTAAAGAATAAGAAGAAAACCTTGAAATTAGTCCTAAAAGTGTGGAGCGTTTAAGCTGTTTGGTGCTATATGTAGTGCACAAGTTAGAAATCCATTGAATATAAAAAAATAAAACTAATATGCTCCAATGAGAACCTCTTAACGTAAATGAAAAAGTGGTTTAAGATTTGGTTTAAACAGCAATTTTGTATAAAGTGTTGTTCAAGAACCTTCCTAAAGAAAACAATTTGTAGAATACTGGGTTTTAAACGACATTTTGTTTATTTTGAAAACGGACAGCTATCGTAGAAGTACGTAACGTATAGGCCTACTTACACAAATATTGAGAGGTTACAAGATTAAAGATATCCGGGCTGTTTGGCCGTGGTCCATGGTTTATTTCCAAACCAAACGTTTCGGCAGGACCACAGTACTGTGGTATAGGCTGAAGTGACCACAGTACTGTGGTCCTGCCGTGAACACCCTGCGTCCAGGATTTTTATTATTCCACTGATGATGGCAGCCATTGGAGCTGCCGGTACGTTTGGTTTGGAAATAAACCATCATGGACCACGGCCAAACAGCCCGGATATCTTTAATCTTACAACTGACACCGGCCGTGAAAGGCTGAGGACAATGTTATTGAGAGGTTACATTTAAATAAGCGAGCTGGGTGGCGTGAGAGACGACAACATAAACAGTAAACATTTTCTAGATGAAGCCGTCTACTTTGGCAACGTCAGAGCCTTCTTGGAATGGAAACTACATTTTCCCCGAGACAAATTGTCGAAACATGAAAACAAGGCGTGTGAAGCAAATAATAACGGAGCAGGAGACTATATTCAATAAAATGGTGTTCTGTCCTTGTACGAAGACGCATTGTTCGGGAAGGGGCGTTGAAATTGCGTCAGCCCCTCCTTGCTATCGCTTTAATATAGTTCATTACCAACGACTTCGCACCATATTCTAATACTCCGTGAATCACGTACGGTATATTGAATAAAACGACAACGGCAATAGTTGTAGATGGGGTGTCGACACTGCGTCATTCAACACGCTCCTACCTCCTTCTCGTCGTCTCTTTAAATATTGTTTGTCTCTTTGTAACAGCTCCTCAATAACACACTGAACTCCGTCAAAAGTTGAAATAAACAGTGTTTCAATAAACAGACTTTAGTATTAAGTGTAATATAACACTAAATGTTTCTCTCGTACTCCTACTTGTATATAGTACAGTATATAGGCCTAACATCTAACGTCTCTTACAAGTTCCTGGACGTCTGCTTTCGTAAAAGATAATTGCAAAACAAGATTTCGTCCAATCGGAATCAGAGATAATATTCATGTGTCTTAAAACATAACAAAAAGTAATTTTTATTGTATATTTTACATACATTTTAATATTATTTTTTATTTTTTTGCAAACCTTTGGCCGACTGAAGACGCATACAGATTCTGAGGAGTCGAAATGTCTTGTTTTCGATTAGTGTTTTGTAATTGCGGAAATCGGAAATGCAACGTGTGACAGTGTTACACTATCGAATATTAAGTTTGAAAAATCACACCATACGTTCAAGTTATAGTCTCTGTGTATTGTAAATAATTAGTTATTTCTAGCAATAGTAATAACAATAATCCGTGACAAAACTATTGTTAGAAGTCTCAAATAAGTCTAACTAAGCAGCAAACCTCTGAATTTATAAAATTTCATTTATTACTAGAAGTCACATTATTTAGCATTCTGAGAGAGGTTAAGTTAGCTGTAGCATGTTCCATTCAGGTACTGTAGTGAGGATTTCTGTGCTATAAATGATTTCTGTGGTCTTCTACTAATAAAATTAGAATCCTACCGGGCCTCACGCGTTACAATTATACTGATTTACGGCAGTACACATCAACTATACACAGTAAGACCTAATTGTTGTTTGCAGCTAGTGCCGTGGAGTTCTCAGACAGCGACAGTATATCATACGGCAGGTTCTCATCACTAAGCTGTTGTGGTTGTCGCTAGTAAGACCAAGTCATGTGGAATGTTTCTCGCGGTCGAATATTCGAAAAGTAGGCGAGTACTTTCTATAGCTACCATGTGGCGGTTTTTATTTTCCACTGATCTTATTACTGTAGCTTTTTATTTATATTTTACGATACCGTATTTGTTTTTGTTACAATGTCCTGTTCGTAACCAAACAAAGCAACAGTTTGTAAGATAGACCAACCTAAAATGATTAGATGATAAGCGCTTGTGTAACTGACTACGAAAGATAGGCCTATGGGGCTTTTAATTTTGCTCCGACAACTTTTCTTAAGCCAAGGATTTAAGAAGTAAGATTTTAAATAAGTGGAATCTTTGGTTATTCTGTTTCTGACAAAATGCGGATTAACCAACAGCAATAGGCTACTATTATATATCAAAGAATATTTTATATATACGACTGGTCATTGCCTTTAAACAGTGGAAGTAAAATAAATGAACACCATAGAATTCGTGACTCACAAATTCAATACAAGTTTCAAAAGAACAAAGACTTTCGCATATAAAAATTCTTCACGTTTACGATTTTCTTGCGCACATTAATGTACCGAGGGGCGGCTGAAATGTAATGTACAGTTGCTCATAACTTGCTAACGAAAAGAGGTACTCAAATGAAACAAATATGGCATACAACTAAATTTTATTTGCAACAAAAACTTACATTTATTTTTCCACGTAGTCACCATTTACAGATACCGTACACATTTCTCCCAACGGTGAACCAGTTTTCTCATTCCGTCAATGAAGAACGCTGGCGGTATTTACTTGATCCACGACCTCACCGTGTCCTTCAGTTCATCATTCGTGGTGAAATGATTACCTTTAATATCCTTTTTTAATTGCGGAAAGAAATGGACATCGCAGGGCCTCAAATCTGGTGAGTATGGAGGGTGTGGAATAGGTTGAAATTTCAACTTCGCAAGAGCCTTGGCGGTCGCACACGACGCGTGTGGCCAAGCATTACGTGTTGCAGAATTACCGGCTTCATGTATTGTCAAACATAACACACTCGTCTTCTAAGGTGTTTGAACGTCTCTATGTATCGCACAGAACTTACAGTCGACCCAGCTTCCAGGTAGTCAGTCACATACACGTGTTTCGAATCTCAGAGCACAGTCAAGAGAACTTTTTTTGCAGAGGGTTGTGTTTTGAAATTTTTCAAAACCAAAGTGCAGATATTCTATGCTCTGCCTTTTTCTTCTGGGTCGTAATGATGCAGCCAACTTTCGTCTTCCGTTAGAATATTGAAAAGGAAGTCATCTCCCTCGTCACGATTTCAGAAACTCAAGCACTGCATATTGTTTTGGCACTGTGCGTTGACGTAGCAGGCGTACTCGACTCCATACCAGTGGCGTCTGACAGAGCGGGAGTCAACGAGTTTTGGAAGCTTAGTAGTAGGCGAATGAAAGTATAAGGTAGCAGCACCTGTCGCTTCGTGCGACATTTTATTTTCCCGTTATGTTCTAGTATGAATTACATTTTAGCACCCCTGGTACGTAACAAACAATAATTATCACCCAAGTAACACTGTTGCACTGAATAATACAAGCCACCAATTACAGATTTTCGCACAGAATTATTCATAATTAATATTTTGCACTAGGCCACTACCAAAACACGCACCGAATCACAACAAAAACACCGAATCATAACACGTTTTGTCGCTTCGATTCGCCAACAACTGGCCGGCCGCTTTAAAAACTTGCCATAAGATTAAACTCATAAGATCGTCCTAGCTGCAGGTAGAAAAATCGACCAACATTGCTGTGTAAAAAAGAACTGATTACTAACTTTCTGCAACTACTGTATATGTATATGATAAGTCAAGCTGCAGGTTACCTGTGACGCAACATTTCATCGCACAGGAATCATGAGACTTCTTTAGGTAGATGCAAATTATAGCACCGTTATTCATTACATTGTAACCTGATGAGTTAAAATGTTATTTTTTTTGTTTGGTTTCTACTCAACACATTCACGATGTTATTAATTGCTCCACTGTGACATTACATATAATACGGTCATGCCTGATTTCTACGTGTAATTGCTGACACCTCTTGGTAGGTACATACACGTGCGCGCTAGCACTTTGGAACACTACATTTCGCTATTATAAGGAATGAAAAGTTTGTCGCTATTGTTTGACTAGGTTAATAAAATGTTCACTCATATACTACTCTGTGACCGACCTTGATCTCAAATAAGTTAATTATAGTCACACGGCAAAATGCTATTAAAATGTATCTACTCAAGACTCTGAACATATGTCATTATTCTCTCCTTCGATGTTCGCTTCTTACTGTAATTTATTTGTTTCGGTAAGAACAAGTCAGGGCTCGATTTGCTCGTCCACCCGCACGTACGCGGACAAATAATACGTACGTCTTCTCTGGCATACCCGGGCCAGATAAGTAACAAGGGCACACAATATATATTACACACATAAACAACACTCTTCCCCCCCCCACCGCACGGCTTGCCCCTCGGACGTGGGTTGAAAGGTTGGTTAATATCTCTCTGGCTGGGGTGGGGCGTGAGTTCTATCACGGCCGGAGGGCGCAACAGGTCTATGACCTAATGCCTGAAGTGGAGAAGAAGAAGAAGAAGAAGAATAAGAAGAAGAAGGAACAAGTCAAGGCCCAAGAGGTTTTCACGGTAACCACGTCGACGAATCGGTTTCACACCGACGAATCGCGTGCACAACACTTCGGTCAACCCGGTCGACCCGGAAGCACAAAAGAGTTTCTGTATTTTTGTATAACAGAGTAAAAATAAACCACTTGTTGCATGAGGTTATTAAATTTTTGTTACCGCCTACAAGGATCACGCGACGAGTGTGGCCAAATCGCTGAGTGAGTAAACACATTTGTTTGCAAAGGCACAAACACGCACACTGAAATGTGCACGGTTGTGTAAACGTAGGACGGGTGATCTAGTGCCTACGTTGTAGCCTGTGTCGAACGCTAGTGCGGTATCGTACTCCTTGAATGTCCTAAACTGTAATTACCAATGTAAGACGGAGTAAAAAGCATTTCCGTTTATTTTGCTTCTGTATAATGGAAATATAAATTTCACGTACATAAAAAATTTGACGGATGGAGGCACAAACACACAAATATATAGTATTTGAGTAATATGTATTGTGTGTGTAACGTTTATTCTCGAGAACCGCATCCGGAGGGGCGGTGTAGCTCGCGCCATCGCTCACCCTGTAAGGGTCGCGTCGAGGGACTGGAACCTGATTGGGGCGGATAGGCTGATTAACAACGGGGTGTGTGTCTCGCCTGTGTGTAAATTATGGTGTACATGGCATTTACAGCCCTAGTTCGCGTAATTTAATGTATTATATACACGCTTTGTATGTGTATCTTGCCGAGCAAATAATTAATTACGCTTCCTTTAAAAATAACTACGACGCATTTACTTATGGCGTATGAACCGCGTATTGGTCAGACCATAGGAGTATATCTTCAAACGTTAGTAAATAGTACTAAGTTGCGATAGTTTTTGCCCACTCACTTTTAATTCCCTTTTAATTGTGAAGTAGACTCGGAAAACAGACTGCAGATGAGGATACATTTGTTAACTCGAATCTGCAAGGACTCTGGATTGCAGATATCTACACGTAAGGCCAAGGTGATGGCTTTTCGTGGAACTGATCCCGTACGGGAAAAAATTGTTATAGATGGTACTGTCCTGGAACAAGTTAGCAATTTTGAATACCTGGGCTACAGTGTGTCTTATAATGCATGCAACGATGTTGTGAATAAGTTGCATAAGTTCAACCTTATGTGCAGGACCATTAGGCGAAAGCTTAAGTCAGCAAGTAAAGGAACACGCCTAAAATTCTACAGGGTGATGGCTCTACCCACACTTCTTTATGGGTTTGAGAATTGGACATTAACGAAAGGCCAGGCCAGTCGCATCCCAGCGGCTGAAATGAGATTTCTCAGGCACGTGGCAGGGTATAGAAGAAACACATAGAAGAAACACATCATAATCATAGAAGAAACACAGATATACGGCAGGAACTGAATATTAAGAGGATACTCGACAGAATCGCCCAGTATCGGCTGAATTGGTGGGAACATCTTTGCCGAATGGATGACTGCCACATCTCCAAACAACCCTGGAACTACATGCCGAGGGGACGGAGAGGTGTGGGACGTCCGAGGAAGCTCTGAAGTGACCAGCTCTAATCTTTGCTTATTTGAGAGCGGAACAAACCATCATAATAAGTGGCCTATTTGTGACCGGAAATAATAAATTGCAGTAGCTATAAATATCTAGCAACAACAGTTACACAAGATGGTAGTCTAGATAAAGCGATAAGAGAAAGAAATAACTTGGGAAGAAAATCAATAGCATTGCTGAACAACATATTGTGGGACCAACAAATATAAAAACAAAATAAACATCGTATATACAATACAATTGTGAAACCAATTACGTCATACGGGTGAGAAATATGGCCAATAACACAAGGAACAGAAAAGTTGTTGGAAGCTACTGAAATGGATTATTGGCGAAGAGCGGCAGGGAGGTCAAAACTGGAAAAAGTAAGAAACGTCAGAATAATGGGGATAATGAGAGATAATGGGGGTGCAGTGCTTTATTGTCGACGACATAAAAACAAAACAGCTAAGATGGTTTGGGCATGCGCAAAGAATGCCGGATAATCGACTCCCCAAGCAAATTTTGGGATGGACGCCATATGGTCGTAGGCGTAGAGGAAGACCTAGGTTGAGTTGGAGAGAAGGCATCAATCGGGCAATGAGAGACCGGGAATTGGAAGAAGAATCTTGGTTAGATCGAGACCAATGGAGACTAGGGATCGGAAGACGTAGGATAACGTTATGAACCGATTTATATATATATATATATATTGCAACGAATCACAGGATCATGATAGGCGGGGCAAGTTCATATATTACACAGACAATGGACATTCATATTATATTGGTAGATGGTTAAGTTGGGTTGTTATCAATTGTATTTAGTAAGGTTAAGGGTTTAGTTTAGAATAACTGTGCATTATTATTTATGGTTATTCATGTACTGTGTTAGTGGAAATGTGCGCGCGTGCGTGAGTGGGAAACGTTTCCCGGGCGGTGCGTGAAGTATTATCGTTGTTTTGACATTAGCTGAACTGAGACATGTGTATCGCTACAATCCCTATACCTGTTGGACTATTGTTTACGTTCATGTATATTATTAGTATGTAGGCAGTCATGCATGAGATACGTGTAGTCTGATTACCGCTATGCATGCTGTTACAAAGTAAATGCACTCTACCGCATGAAAAGTGCATGGTCACTTTTTACTAACCATGTGACTTCCATCCCCCAATAGAATGCTGACTGGTGGTTGGAAATTTTCTTAAGCCTGTCGTTACACAGGCAGTTCTTCTACGCCATCTACCGCGAACGGGTCGTGCACTCCTTGTACAAGAATTCTACCGCTTGCAAGGTGTTGTAAAGACTATTCGTCGTTAGTGAAACGGGAAGGCTCAGAACTGTGTATGTAGTACATCTGCACACAGTAGTGTTTAAACGCATTACGCGTATAATTACGGCAGTTCTTCTACGCCATCTACCGCGAACGGAACGTGCACTCCTTGTACAAGATTCTACCGCTTGCAAGGTGTTGTAAAAACTATTCGTCGTTAGTGAAACGGGAAGACTCAGAACTGTGTGTGTAGTACATTTGCACACATCTGTGTTTTAACGCATTGTGCGAAAAATTACAAGCAGTTCTTCACTGCTGCTACCGCGAACGGTACATACAATCCTTGTACAAGACTCTACCGCTTGCAAGGATCTGTTAAGACTTTTCGGGGATAGTAACGTGTGTGACGCATAACAATTGATTTTATATCTCTACACACGATATTATTATTGTAATATTACGTGTGTAAGAAGTGAGTGTAACAGTATCATTAATTGTTACGCAATAGTTCCATCAAGACGTTTTCGTGCTAGTGCAAGATTTCCTCATAGGGTGGTCTGCTGATCGCGGTAGACCTTCGTATTCGCGAGAACACTTGAAGAAGCCGGAGAGGTATAAGCTCAATATACCGTTATTAGATTAAACTCACTGTCACCTGAGATATTACTTGGTCTTAAACTCTATATAAGTTTTGCGAGAAATAAAATCCGTAGTACCGTTGTGTGTGCGAAGTGTCGGATTCATCGTGGGAATTATAGGACATCAGCCCAGCTGTTATAGGACATCAGCCCAGCTGTTATAGGACATCAGCCCAGCTGTTATAGGACACCTGCCCAGCTGTTACAGGACATCAGCCCAGCGGTTATAGGACATCAGCCCAGCTGTTATAGGACACCAGCCCAGCTGTTATAGGACCAGCCCAGCTGTTACAGGACGCCAGCCCAGCTGTAAACGTTTCTGGTGAAACGTCTGTCATTTGTAAGCCACACCTGACGAACCATCTATACCGCAAAGACCGGCCCTTCTCTTCAACAACATCATCGTGGGAGTCTTCTTATGTAACGTATCACGTCTTGCGTATGAACATTATTTAACATTTTAAAAGAAAGACTCTATATCAAACATTACATTCTGTACATTTCAAATATACCATATAAACTATAACTTGTGTTTGTACAATAAATAATCTTAAACCCTCCAATATAGACTTGTAATTTGAAATACACATACTATCATATCCTATGCGCCAATAGTTTAGTAATTTGTGTTGTCGCAATATATATATACACACACACATACACAAACCATCGCTGGTTTAATCCGTGAAGATGGTGATGATTGTGAAGTAATACAAGTCGTGGAGATGCCTTGTATTTTCCGCTATCTTCGGTAAACAGCACGAGAGTTTCCAGGCCAAATGGCTGAGCTTCATCGGGGTCTTCTTCCTGTCGACTTTCTATGACTTATTATTTCTTCGTTGCAATCGCCTCCTCTCGTGACCAAAAGAGTTTTGAACTATAGTAGTTGCGTCAGTTCTCATACAATATAGGCATTGATAGAACGGGTTACCCGGGACACGTTATACGTAACATTCACTTACATTACAACAACACTTCTATGCGCATAGATTTTCCCGTTCAATCTGCCTTATCTTTTCTCAGCTGTCTCAAGAACGCGAAAAATGTAAGATAATTAATTAAGTATACTTTACTTTTCTAGATAAGTGCATTTTTCTTTATTCTTGTTGACTTTTCGTGACCATCTTTGTTAATTTCAATTTCTGGCTCCATTACGCCAATTTCTTTGGAAAAACGCGATGGGCAATATTTAAGGAACGTTTATTTTGTGTTTCTCTTTCCTTTTGGCTACATCTGAGACTGATTTTGTTATGTAACTGCAAACTCAGTGGATTGTTTCTTTGTATATATTGATACTAATTGTATCAATAAGTGTGGTAATAGCTTAGTTACGGTTTCGTACACATCGTTTATGAAAACGAATACAAATTTATGATACGAGTTGTCTACGTTTCTCCAGTAAGCTGCGGCAATTCTGCACACTTCCAAATGAGACGTAGGTGGTAACGCTGCGAGGACGATCTCAGTTAAGCGAGACCGGCGTCAGATGGGTCACAGGTCCCGTTTTATCGTTTTCTTCTTGTTCCCACTCGGAGTAGGTCAGATGGAACCGGTCGGGCTCCACATAACGCTATCGATCGTTTGGTCCCGTTTTGTAGTTTTACAAACACCTTGCCATTTACAGATGATGCTGTACTGTAATGTTGTTACAGTACGATGGAAATCATTTTGTAGGCCCTATGTATATACTTGCATAAACTATCATTTATTATTAATTAATTAATGCATTTGGAAGAAGGCACATATACCTTGTTTTCCGGATTTCAATATCGGTTAATCAACACATTTTATAGTTATTACGTTATGTGTTTATTATTTTATGTTACATTATAACAACGAGAACAAAAACACAGAAACAGTGATATTAAAGGAAGCAATTATTATTATTATTATTGTTATTAATTTCTTGTGAAAATATCTTATCTTTGTTACAGTGCACTTAGTCAACTTAATAATTATGGTTGTTAGTTTATTGAGAGTTTCTTATTCTGAACCTATTATATGCGTTTTCTTTAACCTGGTAACTGAGTAACTTGAGTAACCTGATTTTTAGATTAACCTGATACTTAGTAATCACCATATTGAACAATACTAAACAAGCGCTACCAATTTATCTTCATTTTGAAGACAGAGTAAAATATTTCTACTGATATTGCCTAACTATTAATGATTTAATATATTACTAATCCCTTAACAACAGATAAGAAAATTGTAACACATATTTTACCAAATATTCGTGGAAGAATGTATTATATAGTTTCGATAGGCATTCTGATGATGTTAAAAACAAAATGAAAAATGGGCAAAGGACTATTATGTTGTCTGGCAAAAAGCGACAGATCGAAGATAGAAACAGAGGAAATTACACCTTTTTCTACAATTCCTCAACTTCTGTCTGTTCTTCTACTCTCCATGGATTGGCCCGACTTCACAGAGTGCCTGATCATTGTTTCCAGGGTCCTTTATACAAGTTAAGAAAACACTAACATCTCTTTTACTGATTAGTCGTGGAAGAGTGTCTGCGTTTAGATAGATATTCAGATGATGTTACAAACAAAAAGAAAAAGATCTATGTCTGTTAACATGGACATAAGGATTTAGAAAATTAAGATTAGGTCTAAAATTAAGGTTTTGATTAAAGTTTTAACTTCTATTTTTTAGAATTTTTTAAAACTTAAAATTTGAATTTGAATTTGTAGAAAAAAACGGTATTACACCAGTGTAAGGGAATCTAACACAGCATGTGTATCGAACAGAAAGACACAAACCCAGCACTTTTATTATTAATATGAGAAGTAATTAACTTTACGTTAATACGTTAATAACTTTGCGTTATTATTATTTAATAGTAGTCTTATACATTTATAATAGAAACTGGTGCGGTCCTCTGCATAGTGGCTTGTTGCCAGAGTTAGTGTTTTTTTAATCAGTGAATAGTTGTTAAAGTCATATACAGTGATGCAAAGAAAATAAGGATTCATGGGCTACTCTGTATGTAGGCTATCGGTTTCATAAATCAGCTGTTGTTCAACTAACCGATGACGCAATCCAATAACGCCACAAACTGCGACAAGGAGATAACTTGAATGCGTACGGCGCGACCAATCACTGAACGCGGAGAGAATACTGACGTGCTTAAATAGAAGGCTAGAAAGCGGTAAATTACTAAAATTGACGTCAAAAAATACAAAACAAACATTTCACTTTACCATCTGTACACAGTCGAAATGAAGATTAGGACAGATTTAGTTAACTGGGCTTCGAATTATTAAGTCGTGTTAACAACACGGCGATCATTAAACACGCTTAAAGTAGAACTGGTTTTCAACGTTTTAACTTTACTTGGCGTCAGGTTAGTACAGTGCCTCTTCTAAAGTATATAAAATTAAGCACTGTAAGCTTAATTAAATGTTTCTGCACGCTGAACAGAAAAAATGAAAATTTATTTGTTTATTTCAATATTTTTATTAGTTTATTCTAACGTTTTAAGTTTACCTGGCGTGAGATTAGTACAGTGCTTCTTTTAATGTATTTAAAGTTAAGCACTGTAAGCTTAGCTAAAATTTTCTGCACGCTGAACAGAAAAAATTAAAATTTATTTGTTTATTAAATATTTTTTCCTATTTGTATCGGCCATCTAAGTACCACATGCAAATTTCAATTCGTTATGCCTTGTTTTTCTTTTCTTTTTCTCTAATATTCTTTCATCTTTACACTACATCTGTCCTTCATGTAATCTTCACACTACATCTGTTCTTCTTCATATCTGAAGAGTTCACGTTGTATTTTAATATTTATTATTTGTTTTGAATATCGTATATTTATTTGAATATCGTAAAACAGGAGTATGCAACCTTACACTTTATGAACAGTTGTAGTGGTAACAATGTCAGACATTAGGATAACCCAATATTAAAGAATAAAAAGGGGCAATTCAAATTTTATAAGATAATGTCAGTACCAGCACGACGTAAACTGATGTAAGGATAATGATATAAAAACAGTTGCTTTTAGACACAGAAAAAGTACCAAAGTGCTGTTTCTTAGATGTTTAAGAAAACAGACTAGAATAGGCAGAAATAAAAAATGTAGTGTAGAAGAACTGAAGGCTGAGATCAGTTCGTTAGTTGCGTTTAAAAAATAAAGAAACTTGGAAGGAGTCTGAAAACGGTACTGGACAAACAAGACCACTAACAATATATGCAATTACGGACTACGTAGAAAGAAAAGTTTAAAAATATTAATATGAAAAAGACCGAAAATAACACTGTATAAAACTGAAGTAAATTACACTGGATTCTATATTCAGGCATGATATCTGTTCGACAAAGAAGAAGAAAACAAAAATGAAGCAAGAAAACCTCACTGACACATTCCGACGACATCTAAAGGGGTTTGGAATGTCCTTACATCTTGTTATGGATTATCTGATTAAGAAGTCACGAATATACGAAAAAAGTTATTAACTTTAGTGGGCCGCGCTGATATCTGTTATTATAGAAGCTGTGCACAGATTTGAGTTATCTAAACGGTCGTTTTGGCAGATGATCAGGTTATCATTGCTAATGATAAATAGTGTGCCTTATTTATGGCGAGAAAACTATTGGATGAATATTTAAAGTGGGGTCTTAAAATTAATTTATAGAAAACAAAATATTATGTGTAGGGAAAAGAGTGAATGAAAGCGTGCTAGACGTTGTAATTATAAAAACTGCCATGAATATAAATATCTGGGGAGTATAATTAGCCAAGATTGAACTCGTGATAAACATATTAACTATGGACTCATTCAATATGGACTCAACGAATAGCTATCCAAAATCTAAACTCTTTGCTCTGGCAATCAAGAATTAGAATGAATGGTAAAATTAGTTTATACAGGAACAATTGTGCAGCCAGTTAGAACATATGCAGCCGAGTGTCGGCAGGCGACACAGAGGAATAAAGAAAAATTGTCAACAGTTGAAATGGATTGTTTGATAAGATCTTGTCGAATATCCCGGCTGCACTATGTAAGAAATAAAGTGATAAGGCGGTGAGCTAATGTTAAAAAAAAATATTAGCGGGACATTTAAACAAGATAGGATAATGTGGTACGGTTACATACAACGAATGAGCAACGAGAGATACTATAGAAGGATACTATTAGCATACCATCAGCTCAGTTGCACAGTTGCAGGAAAAAGGGTAGGCCTCGAAGAACTTTGAGACAGGATGTGGCTGAGGATTTGAGATGGCGGGGTGCGACGAATGTTGTAGGCTCCCCGTTATCTACCTGTCCACACACACACACACACACACACACACACACACACACACACACACACACACACACACACACACACACACACACACACACACACACACACACACACACACACACACACACACACACACACACACACACACACACAAGCGAACAGGAACATAGGCTTACGCTTACTGCATATCGTATGGAGGAAATAACATAACGGTACAACTAAGGCGTCATCGAAGATAATACAAGTTTAACCTGGTACTGAATAATCACACACCGAACTATACCAAAACAAACGCTACTAGTTTAACCTGGTACTGAATAATCACGCACCGAACTATACCAAAACAAACGCTACTAGTTTAACCTGGTACTGAATAATCACGCATCGAACTATACCAAAACAAACGCTACTAGTTTAACCTGGTACTGAGTAATCACGCACCGAAATATACCAAAACAAACGCTACTAGTTTAACCTGGTACTGAATAATCACGCATCGAACTATACCAAAACAAACGCTGCTAGTTTAAATTTATTTTGAACATACAGTAAAAAGAGGTTTTGTAATATATATAAAAAAATATATAATTTTGATCTCTTTGACAATGACTTAAGAGGTCGAAACAGCTGTCAGAGTAAATAAAATCTGTGAAACTTACTAAGTGTTTTTACATATTTTTCAAAACCTTTGCATTAATATGTTTCACCAAGTGCCCAACGAGTCATCAATTAATATCGTGATACAGTAAAAACATTTGCTACTAATATTTCCTAACTATTTATGACTGAACATGTTACTAATCCTTTAGACAAGTTAAGAAAATTGTAACACCTCTTTTACTGATTAATTGTGAAAGAATTTCTTAGTTCCGATAAACAGTCAGATAATGTTACAAACAAGAATCAAAAAGTTCACAGGATTATGATGTTATCTGACGAAAGAGCAACATATCGGAGATAGAAAAAGAAGTAATTACAGCTTTTCGACACTCGCTTATCTTCTTCTTGTTTTTCTTTACTCCATGAATTGGGCTGTTGCACAGAATGTCTGACCACTGTTTCCAGGTTCTCACAGCTGGTCAACATTTCAACGTTGGTTTAGGCATACGCGCGTCTAACACGCGTTTCATATGAGATGTCCAATATTGCCTGGATTGGACAACTTTATGTCTGTTCAAATAAAGAGCAACTGAACGATTTTTAAATCAGTGAATAGTTGATGTTAGTCATATACAGTGATGGTACTCCGTACGTATCAATTTCATAAATCAGCTGTTGTTCAAGTAACCGATGAACGATTGGGACATATACAAGTAAAGAGGAACAAAAAGTAAAGCACAAATGAATAAAAGTAGTATGTAAAAATGACTAATAAAGTGTTAACCTGAAGGATAAAGAAGTATGGGAAGACCACCGGTAGAAAGTGAAGGAACGTTTCATTTCGGTGTCTCCTCGTTCTCCTCCTACTCCTCCTTCTCAGTGTTCCAGTCTGTGAGGAATTTGAAATTCCTCTTGAATGTGGGGTGATATTGAGATCTGAGTAAGCAATATAAGCAATTCATAGTTTGGTTGGTTTTAGTATAATTACATAATTTACTATGCATATTGTAACGAAACAAAATGTTAGAAAAAGAATTGTAAATATAATAGGGAAATCCTATCCAGAGAGGGAACAAGAAATAATAATTAATAGTCAATTAAAGGAAATTACCAAGTTTTAAAGAGATTAGTAAAGAACCAAATATAACTAAATAAAAACAACTTTTGACTTATTTAATATCATCAAGAGACCCAGAAATAACCCAGTAGAATAGGGCAGTAAACAGACAAGAAGTTAAATAAATAAACCTAGTAGGCCTAAATAATTTACCCTGAATAATACAACCAAACCCAATAAAAAGTACCTATTCATAAATTAAAATTGTATTAACAAAATTGTATAGGCATATAATTAAGGATAGAAAAAGGGACACAAACCTTTACAGTGATGAGTGATATAATATAAATAGTGACACAGACTACCGTTAAACAGTGTTAATTATTATTTATAAAAAGTGTTTTATTATTATCATACAGACAATAGTTTAAAAGTATGAAATAATTAAAGTTGTTAAAAACAAGTATTATTATTAAGAGTTTTTGTTCTATGTTATAAGATTTTATGTCACCAGTTAATTTACTTAAATATATTTATCTCAGGGAGTCAAGGTAGAAATTACAATCAACCATAACAAATTGTTCCACCACATATCAGAGAAATTCAAATTAATAAGGTTTTACAGTTATAAACTGAGGCATGTTTAGTACCAAATTGTTTATAATTATCTAATTAATAATCATATAAACATTGCATGTATCATTAGAGTATAATAATAAAATTATCTCTTAAAGGTAATTTATAAAATGTAAAGTAGTTAAGGGGTATTGATCATATAACACTTAACCTGTACATAAATGGCCGATCAAAATTTAAGAAGTTTGTATGATTTCGGTGACTAAAAAAGAAGAAATAACACTTAATTGTTAATTGTGATAGAGAACAGTTTAATAGTGCGTGTCGAGATGTTATTAAAAATAAAAATAAATAACTAAACCGTTTGTGAAAGAAAATTTGTATGACCACCATTGAAGATAAATAATTCCTCCACTACAATCATTTCACGAACCAGGAACACACACAATCAAGAAAATATAAAGAATAAACCAGAAGACGTTCAGCAATATCTCCTAGATGTGTAAAGTATAATTTGACTTAATAATTGACAATATTTTTATCCAAAAAGGAACAACCACTAGACAATACACCAATTCACACTAACACTAATCACTAGTGAACATTTTAACAAGTGAAAACAAATTCCATATCTAAGCGAAACAGTGATTACAAGGAAAACATTTATTTTGACACATTTAATAAACTTCATTATTCTCTGAGACGGACAACGGCAGCCATGATGATGACGTCACTCTAACCTGCATGCTTTTTACGAAGCGTATTGAATCTCGTCAAACATCGTATGTTATTTAATATATAATTTTGTAATTTTTTTTAGATTATAAGTAATAGATGATTTGTAAAGGTACTCTATATTGTTAATTATCATGTAATGGAACGTTTCGTAGCAGCCACAAGAATTCGCACGAAATATATTAACCTTATTTAATTATTCATTCCTGAGATAAATATCGATTGTGACAACAGTATGTATCGAATGGAATTTTCTATCAATATGAACTCATATTACAGAGATTAAACAATTATGTTAATAAATCATATCCATGCGTTATTATTTCATGAACGTAATATATTATCAACATTTATTTTATAATTAACAAGGATAAGAAGACGTCGGGGAGTCATTGGAAGTACGCAAACTACAAAACCAAGATTAACCTCAAAGAATAGGTTAAAGCCTAATATCGAAGGTGACTTGAGAATTGTTTGGGATGATTCGACCGCTATTTTTGAATTGATTTTGGAGTTCTAACTGCTGAACTGGAATAATTATAATTCTGATTCAGAAACCCAGGCAGAATAATTCAATTTTTTTAACTTATATATTAAATCACATTCGAAAACACACAACATAAATATTCCACGATCAACTGATACACTATTTACAACTATTATTTACAAATTAACATTTACAAAACATAACACGGGCAAATTATTATACCATTACTATACTACGGGGTACACGAGTCGTATTACAATATGTGTAAAAATAAAAACATTTGTAAAACGAGAAAACCTATATCAGTGTAATTGTTATGCCTTTCTTTCCTATTTTTAGACAAATAATAATTGGTCGGTATAAAGTGTAAAATTTACACCATGTTGATGCCGGAAACTTTGTGTAAATTTCAAACTTGTACATGTCGGAAGTAAAGATGAAATTCTCAGTCGCGCCACTCTTGTGGAATTACAAAACATCAGTGAACTGAGTCAACGATGGCTATGATCAATCATCTTTTATCATAATCTCACAAAACTTCTGTTTTAAATTTAAAACCAAAATACTGTTAGTGAGAGCCCAGACACGTCCTGGCACTGAATGTTCCACAGAACAAAATGAAATGGGAGCTTATCGTACAGAGTCGGAACAGGCAAGAGTTTAGATGTGACAGACAGAAGATAAAGAAAAATAAGTAATCATTTTAAATTAATTTACTTACTGACAATAAACATAAGTGAAAAATTAAATCTTTTTTTATTAGTTTTTTGTATAAACTTTTTTATCGTTTCTAGATAATGTGGAGTGTCGGTCGTAATAAAAATTCAGTTTTTATGCGACGTTTCCAGAGATTTCTTTAATCTCACATCCATGCCTACATCAAACAATATACAGTGTAAATATACTTTATATACAATATACTTTCACAAGTACAACAACCAACCAACACACAAGTACTTCACAAGACTCAAACTTAGGAAGGCTGAAGATGGGAACACAAAGCGTTCCGAAACATGTTCCAAATAAGGAAAAAACATCTTGAGGTAAAATCATTATAAATATTAAATATATTATATACATCAAGAAATAGACTGTAGCAAAAAGTGTTTGAACAATATACTTTATATTGTATGTTGTAGGGATGAATCCGAGATTAAAGAAATCTCGAAACATTGCATAAAAAAATGCATTTTTTAGTACGACTGAAACTCGATATCAACTAGAAACCATAATTAATACGCTCGGTAAATAATATTCTTATTAAATTTTTTATTTCAAATATAAAACACGTACAGAGAGCTTGTTCATTTTGTACGGAGGACAGTGAGTATTGTGAGGGTGTAAATTTTACCTGTACAGGTAAAGAGAGCTAAAATGTAGGACGTACATGAGTGTGTGTGTGTGTGTGTGTGTGTGTGTGTATGTGAAGAGGGAGAGACAGACAGACTCAATAAGTCATGTTAGACTGAACGCTGTCACCAAAGAAGGCAAAGGTGATTATTCTATTCAATGTTATCAGCTCTTCTTATTACGAAGACGGGTTTTAATTAAAATAAGAGCACAGAAAAAAAAATGGAGCGTTATAGCAATCGCAATTATCTCGTGCAGCAAGTTCTTCACGTCAGCTGAGAGCGTAATATGTTTGTGTGAAAGCGAAAATTATGCTTTCACAGCGAGCTCAGTGCAGCCCGATAATTTACAAACAAGTAAGGGACGGGTGGTTAGGCAGGAGAAAAAGCAGCGGCAATGTGCCAACGAGACAAGAAGGGTGGAAGCGGTGAAATTAAATGTATATATACACAGGTGCGTTAATTGTGTTAGTGAATACAAAGCCGGGTTAGTGTGAAATAGTGCGACGGTCGCAGAGAGGCTTTGTGGTCGCTGCGGGCGGTTACTAGGTATAGTTACAGCGTTACCAGAACTTATCGGTTATCGTTGTGTAGGCCTACTCTCGTTTCTGGTGGCTGTCATTGGAATACTTCCTGCATAGTTGTTTGATGTCGTTTTAGCTATGTGCGTTAATAGAATATTTAAATTATTTGCAAATTTTGTAACCGAAGTGTGACAAAGTTACTTGACAGAAGTTGGGCCGGCGTTACACTTTGAGTTTTCATAGCCGCGTTTAAATAGGCCGGTTTGACGGGACGATCGAAACACGTTGTTTTAAATGAGCACTACTACATAAACACGGTGGTTACATACAAACGGACTCTGCTGCGGTAGAACAGGATCACCAGACAAAAAGTAACCTCTAGAGACATCTTGTTCTAGCTGTCATATTCAGCAGTTGTACTGTAGTTTTTCCAACTTTAGTGGTTATAGTTCATTTTGTTTTTGACAATGTTCGGTGTAGAGCAATATTGTTGATATGAGACAGACGATATTACTAAAAAGTGTTATCATAATATTATATATCGGATTTTAAATTTTGCACGCCCTGCCCGATCATGTTGAGGTACAACGGTACAGACAGACAAAAGCGAGTCCCAGAGGGACACGTCACTGTCACATTCAGTGATTGCTTCGCAGCGTTTGGGGTTACACTTCATCATAATTAGCAAACTCACATCTTGGCGTAGGCAAGGTGCTGCCTGTTCCGCCTTGAAAGAACCTCGACCCATCACTTCCTGCGTTTGCCCACATATCTGCGTCCTATAGGTTTACATTTTCAGACTTGTTTGGCTAGTCTTGAATCTGACATTATTTCTAAGCGTTCTTTCCACCGTCGTTTATAATATTTTAATCTTTCATTCACGTTGAAATCTTCTCTTATGAATTTATTCTTTATATGATCAAGTTTAAAACACCTTTTAACTCCTTTTAAGAACGCTATTTCCGAGGACTGTATTTTAATTTCTTGTTTCTTATGGTTGTATTTTAATTTATGGTTGTCGTCCATAAGTAACACCCACACGACAGTACAGGGACCGCGTATTAAATTATACAACATTAATTTTGTCTCTCGACGTACTCGTTTCTGACAATACGAGTGATTGTCCCGCAGATCGTTTGGAACTTTGTGCTAAGTACTGGCTTTACAGAGAGTCTCGCATGCACTAGCACAGCTGGAAAAGTCAGCCGTCCTGTTTAAAGCATCAATATAATTTGTTACATCCATAACAGACCCATAAATATTTATTATTAAAATAGCAACTAAGAAGTTTAAAATAACGAGAAAAGTATTTTCAAAAATTGATAACTACTCTTAGTAACAATGATGAAATTATGTAAGCTTGCGAACGTGTTAAACATACTGTTAGCTACAATTTATGTAGCTAATATACTTTACCTAATACAATTTTACGTAACAAACATACTTTAATAGAAGTTTAAAGATTTATTGAGATTGGTCTGTAGGTTTTGACCTTGTTAGTGAAAGGTAGTAAAAGATAGGTTTTGAGTGTGAAAGATCATCAGCGGCCTGTATCGCTGTCATCAGCCTCATCCGAATGAGCCTCTTGTACATCTTTCCCACTGTGTCCAACATGCACAGGGGGCGGTAAGGGGATGGAAGTTTAGGTCGCCTTTCCTTTGCTGATAAGCACGAGACGTGCCAACTTCCAGTAGAAAGGAAGGATCCCCGAAGTCACGCATACGGTGTACATATTAAGCGGCCTGTATCGCTGTCATCAGCCTCATCCGAATGAGCCTCTTGTACATCTTTCCCACTGTGTCCAACATGCACAGGTGGCGGTAAGGGGATGGAAGTTTAGGTCACCTTTCCTCTGCTGATAAGCACGAGACGTGCAACCTTCCAGTAGAAAGGAAGGATCCCCGAAGTCACGCATACGGTGTACATATTAAGCCGCAGGCCCGGATTGTGTTGGAACACTGCCCTCAGGACTTCATTTCTAATCGCTTCTGGACCTGGCGCTTATTTAATCTTCAAATTTCTCTTCAGAGAAGAGGCTGAACACGTCGACATCCCCTAGATCAAGACCATCTCACTCCGGATGAATGGGGAAGAGAGTCGACGCTATTCTCTCCATGGTGACCACCTTTATGGGGATAGGTGACTTCAGGTCACCCAGTTTCTGGGTCACAAGCTTGTATCCCAACTCCAAGGGTCACTGTTAATGTCTTCTTCTAGCTGTCTCAGCGTTGCTGAGGTTCTGGTTCTGAAACTGGTGTTTGCCTTTCTCCAAAACCTCAGCAAACATCACACTGTCAATTCTCTCATTTTTTCCAACTGGGCAGCCTCTCCGGATACTCCGACTACAGTTTAAGTTCATCAAGAACCTCAAAGGCAACATACTGGTGGTCACTGCCGGAGTAATCCTCACGTACTCTCCATCGCCAGGGCCTCTGAAGCAATAGTAGTAGTAGTAACAGTAGTAGTAGTAGTAGTAGTAGTAGTAGTAGTAGTAGTAGTAGTAGTAGTAGTAGTAGTAGTAGTAGTAGTAAATAGTGGCTGTGGTTGTAGTGGTAGTAGTAATATATTATTTGATAATAATTTTAAATATAAATTGCATTCCATATATTGGGTTATTTTGCACAGTTGGCAGTGTCATGTTATAGCAGGAACGTTTTGTAAAACGTGTTTCAAACTGTTATACTATGTAGAGGTTTACAGTTGCTATACACTTAGGACAGCAGTAGATTAGTCTTATATTCGACTACATATGCAACTAAACAATTGCAGGTGGGAGCGATAAACAAAACAAAAAAAAGAAATAATAACTGCCTCAAACCCAAGTCTTAGGAGGCTTCAAAAATTTTATTCATCAACTGTGGAAGTTATGATCTCAATAAAATAAGAAATCTTTGTAAGAATATAATACAAGAACCCAACAAAACTAATTACAATTCATTATATTTAAATGTAATGGAACACTATTACAATTCAGCGTATACTGACTATTACCGAATATTAGCATTCTTGCTAAACTACTGATCACACAGTACTGCTATACAATACGGCTGAAGCATCTTCATTTTATAGCTGCTATTTTTCCCCTTCTTCTGGTTGAGTGCATATTTTGTTTATTTTAATGTAACCAGAGCCAAGGACGCAAGACTGCTGAAAACGAAAGTACAGCTTTGCATACAAATGCTTCAGTCTGGCTGTCTAGATATTACACACAAAGACGAGTGTAACACTATGAAAGAAAATGCAGATATTTCGCTCACGAAAAAGAAAGTCATTCTCTCTGTCTGTCTGTCTGTCTCTGTCTCTCTCTCTCTCTCCCCCCTCACTCTCTCTCTCTTTCTGGCCTCCATTACCAGGCAAATATCTAGACGAACACACATATACACACACACACACACAACACACGCGCCCGCGCGCGGTATAATAAATTAAAGGTAGCCGTGTTTTGGAATTACGATTCTACTGTTTCACCATCGAGATTGTATGAGACAATAAAAGAGACAAACTGATACTGTAAAGAAAATATAACTTTCGGGTTACTAAAATAATTAATGTGAAACTCTTAATACAGAACACGTGTGTCAGTAGTTCAGGAGGATCGAGGCGTACAAATAGGTGAGAAGCCGGTTTTGACAAAAAAGTTTCATTAATCAATGATTAAGGACCTAAAAGTAGTTAAATATTGAAAATTGAAATCCCTTGCGTACAGTAATATCATAGAATGAGATAGTAATCGGATTCAGTTTTGCAATCGTATAAAACCATCATCCCTTCCTACCACTACTGCGTTTTCGTTCATTGCCCAGTCCCCACGTTATGGATTCAAGCAACAAGTGGATTTGCCAGCAGCACCGCTGTGTAGGCCTACTTGCCTCGTAATGGCTCCGTCGAGGTTCCCTTAGACAATACACTCCTAAAACATCCAATTTTATCGAGAAGGCGGTGGATGCTCCAGTTCGCTTTATTTACTTTACCTCAGTACCCTACAAAATACTCTTCCGTCCAACATATTTCTACCACCACGTGGGTCACAGTTGTGTGCAAGCGCTCATGCACAACAGATTGGTCGGAACTACAATGATATTTTAAACAATTCTGTAACTGAAATTTTACTGTAATAAATGGCTGGCTATTTATTATAAATAAATAAATGGCTAAATAAATAAATAAATATTTATTATTATAAATAATAAATGACTTTCTGTAATATAAAATGTGAGAAGGTAAAATATCGTGCTCAAATGTTAGAGTATACAGAATACAGAAGACTATTAAAACATTAAGAAGTATTAGTAGAATACAGAAAAATTTTTGAAGAACAGAAGAATTTATGGAGATGACAGGAAAGTGTAATAATAACAATAACAATAATAATAATAATAGTTATTAATTGTTAACAATAACGATTATTGTTATAATACTTATTATTGTTAGTATTAATTGTTAATAATAATAATAACAACAACAACCATAATAATAATAAAATAATAATAATAATAATTATTATTATTTATATAGTTACAATATAATAATTATTGCGTTATACTAAGAGTAATATTATAATAGAAATAACTCTAGTGAGAAACAATAATCATAGAAAGCTACGGAGACAGCAGGAATAAGGACGCGACATATCCAAGCAAAAAACCTTATCCGAAACAACAAGTATCACATTTCGTACGACTGAATGACCATAATTTTACACGACTGAGATTAGTGAAGCAAGATGACTAATGATAAAACATTTCGCAAAGTTTCTATGACTTTACCCGGACACAGAAGAAAACATGCCAAAGGTCACTGCTGGAAACGCTAACCTCTAAATGTGATGTACTGAGGTAACACTGAAAACAACGGTCCTGGCTAGATGCCAGCAAATTCTGCGATGTTACCGCTTTCCAACTGAATTACAGCAAATTACAGTATTATATTCTGGAAACTTTTTTCTTTTTAATAATATATCAAAATTGAAACGTATTTCAGCTTTTTTTTAAAACCCGTGTAAGAGCAAAGTGTTAAAGACATTAGCAGACATAAAAGAATGTTCCGTAATTACGACATATAATAATTTCTACTACAATTAATTTTCTGTACATTTTTGGTAATAGTCGGTTTTCGTACAGCTGATTATTTCGGTTTTCGTTATGCCTTTTTTATAATTTTATTTTAATCTGTTAGCCCATTATATCGGGAACGGAAAACTAATTTTTTTATTTTCATCATGAAAACTCACTCTGAAGTTTTTATCACTAGTAAGCTCCCAGAGTTATAGAATTCGCTTAGACAATTTTTGCGAAATGTTAACTTCCGATTTTAGCTCGTGGTGTCTGAAAATTTTCCAAAGCAAACACTACATTAGCATTCGGGTTAACATCATTTCCTTTATTCTGATATTCGGTATGAAGTTTTGAAAATTTCAATACATTTTTGTATCCTAAAATTTTTAAATATTCAGACTTCAAATTATCTTTAATTTAATACCCCTCTTGGAATTTTGCGATTTTTTCAATATTTTGGTACACATTTTGGACCCTGGTGACCTAAAATTTTGAAGTTTCCAAAATTAAACATTACTGATGGTTAAAATTATGTTTAATTTTATTCTCGTATATTATATAGGCACGTTGCAACTTTAAAAAAAATTTTCCCCCTGACATTTTTCCCCCTGGCAACCCACTTTGGGAGGGGGGTCACTCTAAAAGACAATAAAGTACTGTAGGTGGATACGTATATTGATACGCATGTCATGGTTTACGAAAATCTGTTAATGCATTCGAAAGTTATCGTAAGGCAGGTAGACAGGCAGACAAATGCCAAATCTCAAATTAAAACTGAAACTCGGTCCGTTTGTTCAATTAGCTTGTTATGGTGACTGCAAAACCATACAAAGCGATACGCATACGTATACAAAGCTACACAAAGCTATACAAAGCGATATGTGTACGTATACAAAGCTATACAAAGCGATACGTACACGTATACAAAGCTATACAAAGCGATACGTACACGTATACAAAGCTATACAAAGCTACACGTATACGTATACAAAGCTATACAAAGCTACACGTATACGTATACAAAGCTGTACAAAGCTACACGTATACGTATACAAAGCTATACAAAGCTACACGTATACGTATACAAAGCTATACAAAGCGATACGTATACGTATACAAAGCTATACAAAGCGATATGTATACGTATAGAAAGCTATACAAAGCGATACGTATACGTATACAAAGTTATACAAAGCTACACGTATACGTATACGTATACAAAGCTATACAAAGCTACACGTATACGTATACAAAGCTATACAAAGCTACACGTATACGTATACAAAGCTATACAAAGCGATATGTATACGTATACAAAGCTATACAAAGCGATACGTATACGTATACAAACCTATACAAAGCTACACGTATACGTATACGAAGCTATACAAAGCGATACGTATACGTATACGTATACAAAGCTATACAAAGCGATACGTATACGTATACGTATACAAAGGTATACAAAGCGATACGTATACGTATACAAAGCTATAGCTTTTTGTTTCGGACGTTACCCAAAATTTAATGAACAGTAGCAATTTTGTTTTATTCGAAACATAATGTAGCGTAATAATACAACTCCATGTTGTTTTATTCATGATGTTGCACGAACATTTTAGGATGTCCACAGTAGTTCGGGTATTTGTCTACGATTTAGTAATAATTAATATTATTATTTACTTCGTATTCTTCTCATTCTTCACAATCAGGAATTAGACATGCTGCCTCAAAGATCCGCCCCAAAGGTTCCTCCACTTCTTCCTAATGCTTGGTAATTCATTATTTGCCTTAGAATTGTACATAGTGCCACTTGTCCCATACGTTCCTCTCATCTGGTCTTGTAACTCCTTAGCGTTGCCTTTTATAACTTCATAGTTTACTTATTAATAAGTGATGTGATTAAACGGTATTCTGTTTATTAATATACAAATCCTCTGGCTCCTGACAAAAATTTAATCTCTGTGGCTTCAATAAGTTTCCTTGCCTGATAGTAATGGCCTAAGCCTCCGCATCACACGGCATTGTTTTGTAAAATTCAATTTTCATATAGTTTCTCAGATTGTTTTTTTAATGTCCTACTTATTAGTTAGGTCATATTTGCTATTTCCAGTTAGGTATGGAAGCATCAAAAGTTAGAAAAATTTCACAACTTATGTAGCCGTAAGACAGAAACACTCACATATAATTTGCATACCTCCAGTGTAGAATGTGTCTTTTAACCTGTGTACCGTCAGAGATACAATCCGGACAGTCTAACTGGTAAACAGCGTGGATATGGAAAGGATGCCGGTATGATTTTCTTGTAAGAAATTTTGTATGCATTTAAATGTTCGAAATCGAGTTTTAATAGACTTTTTGTCTGCTTATAAAATATTTTTATCAATCCTTGCATCCAAATATTTTGTAAATCTCGTCGTTATGTGATATACTTATTTTTTGTCTGTTGTTATTATTAGTTTTATATGTTATTTTAATGTTAGTGTTTTTGAAGTGATTAGTAATTTGACTTCATCATGTTATTAATGAATATTAATTAGTTTGTAAATTTATTTATCTCATTACTATGTGCTTTTTATTATCAGTGTTTGTCTCTAGGCTAGTTCGTATTGTACGGTTTTTACATTACATTTTATTTTCTTATGTGTTGAATTATCTAGTATTTTATTTTATTATCTATTTTATTTTAAGATGGTTTTATTTCATTCATTGTCTTTGTCAATTTCGTGTACCTCTGTGTTTTATTATTTCATGCGCATTGTGTTATAATAAAATAAACCTTTTAAAAAGTCGTTTCTTTCACATCAAAGATGATTGCGTTTTAAACAAAAATTTACGTTAGCATATTGGGAATGAAAGTTATTGATAAGTGTGTATAATCGAAAAAAAGCAAGAAGATATTAATTTTGCAGATTCAAACTTTGGTCCAAATATGTTTTGCATATCCAAAATATGTTTGGATCGTCGAAAAATAGATGCTTATAAGAAATATGCTTGAACAGATGGCTGCAGAGACACCGTTGGTAGAAGAAAGGAATTTAAAAAAAAACACTGAACGGTGTCGTGAGCTTGTAAGATTGATGGTTTCTTTTGTTGTATGAACTGCACGTGTTATTATTCAAAGCGGAACTTTTGCTTATCTTACTTTTTCAAGAAAACATTCTCTTGCCTCGGCAAATGCACCAGGCTATTATTTATTGAAATTTATGTAACAAATTTAAGCCGATTCTTAACGGGTTCAAACTAACTTTTTTATCACATGCCTTCGAGATAAAAAGTTTAGATTAAACCCTTTTAGCACTGTCTGTTACTAAATACGTTATAATGCACAGATACAGCAAACATAATGCACTCTCAGACTTTATGGGGCACATAAAAAGTGGCTATCAGAACCACGCCCACTTCTGCTAGCTGGGTGTTGTTTCTCTACGCCTGTATTAGTATTGATTACTGACACAAATATACCTATTTCAATACGATTTTCAGGTTTGTTTTGTTTGGAAAAAAATCCTTCTGTCTGTTTGACTTTATTATAAATTGTTTATTTTTTGTAGAATTAAATTAAAAATTTGATAATAAGGAATATGTTCTAATATTCACGTAAAACATTACTGACGTTTTACTGTAACGCATGTCTAACTATACAACACACACATTCACACACAAGTAATACGTAATAATTATGTAATACAAGTGAGAATTTGGTAGATTAAACCGTAGGATATTAATAAAATTTTAATTGAATAGTACCTTTTTACAGAGGTAAATGTTACAGATTCAATAGTAGAATTTAAATGTTCACGATAATATTTTAACTTGATATGAATAACGAAAATTAAACATGAACTAAATAAAGTAGATAAGCATTGTGTAGTACAGTAAACAAGAGAATCGAAAAACTTTTTTCTGAGAGAAACGTTTGAGAATGCGGCTCATTATAATTTCTATGTCTCATGAATTCAACGCCTCGTAAAGACAGTTCATGTAGCAGTAACATTTCAAAACTAACGTACAAAAAAAGTTTTGATTATTTAATATTAAAAGTGAGATGCCGTGGAAAATATAAACAATAGCATTTACGCTATAGGATACATAATAAGGGAATACAAAAACACTGATTACGCAGCGGAAGTGTCGGGCAGCGATATAGGTTTTCCTTGTATGGTACAAGAAATTGTATCTTAGAATAAACAAACAGTACAGGATTACAGAAATGAGAAATAGTTTTCTGCTACTCTGTCCGCACACCATACAGACAATTATTAAATAGACGAAACGAGGACGTTATTCCTCTTTAAACAAAATGAAATCATTTGCTTCTAAGAAAACTATTTTGCGGATGACATGTATATATATTATACAATAAAGTTAAAAGTATTCGTTTGATTATATTTAATATATGTAAAATCGACTCCATCTGCGGGGCGTGATATTGATGCGGGGGTGCGGGGTTTTGTACTCACGCATGTAACGCTCGTCTTTACTATTTATTTGATTTGGTTAAATAATTCGAAAAGTCTGTAAAAAAACTCGTTGCAACGGGAATTATTAATATTCAAAACTGCGTAAACCAGTAAGCTCTTGGGCTGCGGAACACTCACATAGACAGACAGACCGAACAAATATTAAACGATCGAGTTTAAACTCGCTTCGCTCATGTATTAAATATACTGGGCTACTGTTGTTATAATTTTATACCTATAAGTGCTAATAAATCGTAGTTGTTTTTACTGGTAAGTTCAAATTTGTAGTCGATATAGCAATTTTAGCTGATAGTCAATGTAATCCACGAGACAAACTTGTTATGGAAAGGAAGCGCGCTGAGTCTGATGTGAAGATGGACGGAAAAGGAGACAGAACTACAAGGCAACACAGCAGATACCGTAGAACTAAGGTTGTAATGTTAAATGACGCAACAATGACGACGAAGTGGCATTCTCTCAGACGTCGTATTTGTAGTGTGTGTGTGTGTGTGTGAGAGAGAGAGAGAGAGAGAGAGAGAGAGAGAGAGAGAGAGAGAGAGAGAGAGAGAGAGAGAGAGAGAGAGAGAGAGAGAGAGAGAGAGAGAGAGACTGATAGACAGACAGACAGAGAGCGGTAATAGGAAAATTTTTCCTTCACATTTATTAGTAAGGAATCCGCAGTCCGTTCTGTCACAGTTACCACTTCGAATTCTACATTGAACAGACGGGATTGTTATGTCTACATTTATTTCAACGACACTCTCAGAAATGGAGAAATGAGACACACTTACGTGTACTTACTTCTTGCGGTTACTTGTATCTTTACTGATTACGCGTCGGCTCGGTCTTTATCTTGTTACGCAAATTGGCGTCGGCTACGCATTATATTTATAGCCGCATGAACGCATGTACACACATAGAAATAATATGATGTATTCTGTTCCTCTTTTTGCAGCAGATGTAATCGGTGAAACGTCGGTTAGAAAAAAATTATTTTTCCAGAAGTACTTTTGTTTTATTGAACGAGCGAAACAAGTTCTCAGTTTTAACTCGACCGTTTGGCATTTGTCTATTATCTATCCGTCTATTTGGGGTATGTCTTACGATCACTCTTGTTGAACCCATCAAACGATTTCCGTAAAATCATGCGTGTCCATCTTTTACCATACAGAAGGTGATGTTTTTGAGACTGATCCTTCCAAAAATATTTTTGAGGGAGTGGCAAAATATGGGAGGTCGAAATTGCGAAAAAAATCGTAAGAGCCCATCTTGGGTATCAAATTAAAGACAATTTAAATCAAAACCTGAATATAATGTTCATTTTTGGAAAGTTCAAAGTGTTTGGGCGCCAAGATCCAAGAAGTAGGTAAAAAGTTTGATAAAATACTAGAGATTCACGTGGGATAACAATTTAAAGAGAATTTTAACTAACATCTGAATGTAGGTGTTAAGTATTAAACATTCAAAATTTTAGATTAAAAAGCCCAAAAAAGAGATTAAAAATTTGAAAAAAATTTTGAAAATCCATTCGGGTGTCAGACTAAAAGGAACTGCTACCCAAACATGAATGTTTTGAATTTTTAGTATTTATTGTATGATTGTGTGCTCTACAATTATTATGTCACTAAAGAAATAGTAGAGATGTCGGGATATTTGTAATTTTACCAGTAATTGATAATTGACCTAATATGGAAGTTTATGTAATAATAAATATACTTCGTTCAAAATAGCGAGTGAGGTCTGCAGATCAAACACCTTGCTAGTTTATACTGATGTCTGGCTGCTGTCAGACACTATCGTCGTCTTCCCTGTACCTATTCCACGATTTATATTTATAAAACAGCTGAAACCGTATGCTATCCGACAGTTTCAGTCTTCTCCTCGATGCCTCTTTCTTCCCTCTACTCTATCCTCAAAAACCGTTGTTTGTTGGGGGGACTCTTTTTTACCCTTACGACAAATAATGTCCAATTTAGTTTCACTTTCTGTTCTCTATTCACCCTTAGAAATGAAAGTTCTATTTCCATGTGAACATAGAAGTATTATGCGAAAACCCTACACAATTGTGTCTGTAAGAGGAATTGCACGCACGCGCGTGCTGGTTCATTTTCTTGAGCTAAAAACATTGTCGTTGTTCGTGAAAGGGCTATTGCGATCCAAAATGTTAATTACACGTCGTTCGCTGTAGGGTAGCACAATGATAAATAACTTTTTGTAGCCAGAATTGATTGACATGGATCTGGGAGTTACGTGGCTCCTAAAAGACGGTTCTTATACTACAAAGTTAATTAAACTGTAATTTTACTGCGAACAAAGTCTCAAGGCAGAATATTCTTTTAATAAACGGTGATACCAATTGGGGAGCAAGATTCGACAGAGCTAGATTACTTTTTAAGAGGATGCGTGAGAAGAAAGTTATACGTTAACGATCCACAAAATTATCCGTGATGAAAACGTGAGGCCTATATCGTGCGATTGAACGACAGTTGTAATAAGATGATGTTAAAATATTGATAACAGATTAATTAGTATAAAAACGGCCGCGGTGAGCATTTTCCCGATATTATTTTTATACATAATTAATTGTAATCGTCATACTATTAGGACAAGTAAATATGTCCTAACTTTTACTTAACTTTCAATTAAGTTTAAGTATATTTTATTTAAAAAGTCAGGTACTTCTTATGGGAAAACCCTAAAGTTAGTTCACAATATAAGTTTGTATAATCAGTGTTGCGTTTTGGGACAACGAAATGCTTGTTTTCTAAATTGGGGTGACGTCAGTCATTGTCATTACCATTGGTGGGTGACCTCATTTGTGGAATTATTCTGGGACAATACATGGTTTCTGTACTAATATGTTTGATGACGTCATCTCACGTTGTCACGATATGTAGCAGCCTGCCAGACACTGCCGACACCTTTCTCTGTTTTGATCAAGAGAAAGAAGAATGTAAATATTACTGCCCTACGATAAGATTAGAAAAATTAAAAAATATTATTTAAATTATGTTTACAGTGCTGATTTTTTAAATGCTTAATAACATTTCATAATTATGATAAGACCGTTGACCGCTGATAAGTGATTTGGATATATTCCGAGTAATTATGAAGAAATTAATCTATCGTTACGTTGCACAAAAGAATGACGAATTTTATTTGTGACTTATTTCAGTACAATAATATTTAATCAATTATATCCTTGTAGAAAATAAGAGACATTTGTACCCTAATGATGTCCAACTCTACAACATTCCACCCTATATACGCATACATCAAATACATAATTTTTTTATAATAATAACTAATAATCTGTGGTTCAAGCAATTGATTTGAATAGTTCTGTCACACGAATGTGTACTTGGCGGAGTGCAAAGGATATTCAATTGAGGTGTAGAATATTTGGCACTGATTAGGAAATTTATTTTTCGTTGAACTCAATTATTTATAATAATCCTTTCACTTACAGTACAGAATAAATACAAGCGCAGACGAACAAAGACGATAAGCATTTGTTTAATACAATGCAAGAGGAGAATCGAAAACTGTTCAGTTATTTCGTGACAGAAATGTACTAGGACGCTGCTCATTCATAACCTCTATGAATCGATGAAGCGAGCTGAAGCTTGTTGGGTATCAACAGGTTGCTCTCCCCATCCCATAACACAGAAATATTTTTTAATGAATCATATGTCTTTACACTTTGTAAAAATACTGTCGCCTTATTATTATTATTATTTTGTTTTTTAGGATATTTGATTTCACAGAAAGTAGATATAAAGTAAAGCGTTTAATCACGTTTTTTATATTTTAAATTGCCTAACGCTTAATATGCAGCCGTAGATTATGTAGATGTAGTTAAGTTTACTTGCGGAGTCTGTCACGTCTTTTGTTGAAAATTCTGGCGTGAAACTTACAAGAACAAAGTTGATAGGAACATTCGAAAAAAAAACCTTTCGATCGCATAATTGTCCGGTAATTGAGACTATTTTCCTATAGACTGATTTGAATGTTAATGTAAAAATAATTCATCACATTGATTTTTACATGCGGTACCAACGTACTGGGCAAGTGAATTATCCAGGTACTACAAGGCAAAAGATCTCAAATAACGGAAAGCGATACAACAGAAATATGTTTGGGTTGCATTGCCTAACGCAGTGAACATGAATACTGAGCATGGTAGGCATAGAAATATCCATTTGATTAAATAACTTGATTATTTTGCTTTGTATAGTATTCAAGTCACTATTTCAAAATAATTTAATTACCTTGTATCCGTCAGTGACTTCGTTTTTGCGTTTTTCATATATACAACGGAGCCGAAGTTATATCGTATTATGTGTGTGTTGTTATTGTGACTTAATATAGTAAATATGTGCAAATGTGTTTTTAAGTGAATTTTAACGCTTGACGAAGGATACTGATGATGTGACACATGTCACGAAACGCGTCTATATGAAAAACGCAAAAACGAAGTCACTGACGGATACAAGGTAATTAAAAATAACTTGAGTTACAGTATAATTATACTTTTTGATGTCTGTGCATACTAATTTTGCTACTTATAACGTGTTAAAATTTTGTCAACGTCTTTTTTACTATAACATTATTAAAGTAGGTTGACAAATTTTACTAAATGACGACTTTATTAGAATAATTTATATTATTTTTAATCATAAATTTATATTTATATTTATCATTGTTAGAAACTTAGATTGCTTAGCTTGATCGTATGATGGACGCATGCGAATTTAAGACGATAGAAGTGAAGTTTCTGAAACGGTCGGTCTCGATCAGAGTTACCAAAGAGGAAAAATAAAATAGACGAATCCAAATAGAGTAAGGGCCACTGAGTTATACACGAGAAAGATATTAAAAATTATCAGTTCATGTAAGAAGAGTACATACATCCTAACATGGTAGGGAATTAACATATTTGGGACTCATGGACAGAAGTGTCGTAGATTTGAATTCACGACAAAAGCGCCCAGCGACATAAGCGCACATGCTGAAATTTGCGACATAAGCGCCCAAACTACCCCTCCCTGCCCCTAGCTACCTGCGGTCAACACCCTCGCTGAAAAACAATGAAGTGGGAATCCCGAAGCTCCAACCCCCTACCTCGCCGACACTTGCCACTGTTGCTTTAGTTTTTCGTTTATTAAGACGTGTGTGCTGGTGCGGTGTGTGCTACATAATTTTGCTGGCTGGTGAAATGGAACTTACGACGACAAATAAGGGTAAGCCGTGCGCGCTGTACGGAGGCTACTCGTATGTCTTAAAGCGGCAGAATGTGGAAGGGGCAATATTCTGGAGGTGTTCAAGAGAGAGGTCTACAAGATGCCGAGGACTTATGAAGAGTAAGTCTGGCGAAGTTTTGAGTACTAGTGAACATCAATGTGGCGCTCCAGACGAAGCACGACTGGAAGTCAAAAAATCACTTCAAAAAGCAAAAAAGCGTGCCCGTGAAGAGGAAACGCAAATCTCGAGAATCTACAATCAAGAGTTGGGTGAACTTCACAACAAAGGTTTCGATTTTGTCACAGAGATTCCAGCTCAGGCCACGACTAAAAGAACTCTCCAACGACAGAGATGTAAATCACAAGGGAATCAAACAGAGCCCGAGAATCGTGAAGACGTAGTTCTTGACGAAGATTTGTTGAAGATGAATGATGGTAGCAGCTTTCTACTGGCGGATGACAACTCACTCGGTGAAAGAATATTGATTTTTAGTGGAAATATAGGAAGAGAGGGGCTAAACAATTGTGAAGATTTTTTAATGGACGGAACTTTTAAAAGCTCCAGCAAACAGTTTTCGCAGATTTACTCTATCCATGCAGATTTTGGAAGCTCAGAAGAAGAAACAAATATATACCCCGTGGCTTTTGCATTGTTACCAGACAAGAAGAAAGAAACATACGTCAAGCTCTTTCGACTAATTATTCAAGCTATACCTAACTGGAAACCGAAAAAAGTCAATGTAGATTTTGAAGCAGCGGCTATAATGGCATTGCAAGAGGTTTTCCCAGCTGCACAAATTCAAGGTTGTTATTTCCACCTGAAAAAGTGTCTATGGAGGAAGGTGCAAGAGTTAGGTCTTACGCGGGACTACAAAGAAAATGAGGAAGTTCGAACTGTGATAAAAATGTGTGCATCTCTCGCGTTTCTCAAGCCTGAGGATGTCGTCGATGGCTGGTTAGAGATTTACTCCCAGAACCCTGGAAATCCAAAACTTATAGAATTTTTTGACTATTTTACCGAAAGATGGTTGGAAAATGAGCAGATCAGCATACAACTATGGAACTGTTACAAGAGACGTCACCGGACCACAAACGCAGTTGAAGGATGGAACAATAAAGTGAACAGCACGTTTCAAAAGCCACGTCCTAGAGTTAAAGATTTGGCCCAAACTTTGAAAACGGAGGCCGAAAACTCAGCTGTGATCTACATGAGAATGCAATTGAACCTGGATGGAAAGCGAAGAAAACTGAAATATAAGAAACTGGACAAGAGCATCGAAAAAACAATCAAGCTGTATGAAGAAACTGGCAATATAAGGCAATGTCTTCGCACGCTCTCTTACCTTCAAAAGTTGGAGTAAACTTATAAAAAACCGAAATGACGAAGCTTTCTTCAAGGTGATTTTAAAAAAGCTAAAAACTTATAAAAAACCAAAAATTACAAAACTACAAAAAAAGATGTACAAAATGACGAAGCTTTCTTCAAGCTGATTTTAAACACGCCTAAGTGAAAGAAATCATAATACATTGGTTTCTCTCATTTAGCCAGTCCAAAGCCTGGATAAAGTGTGATGGAAATCAGTAATCATTATTAAAATACTAAATGTTCGTTTTTCCTAAATATGCAGCCTCACCCATTCACTCGCACCCCTTTCAACCACTATCAGTTGTGAGCTTATGTCGCTGGGCGCTTATGTCGCTGGCCGCTTTTGTCGCGACACCGTAGATTTGGTAATGTGATGGTGATAAATAACATCCAGAGATGCGTGTGTTTGTCTGTATATTTAATCTTCAAGTTTTTAGTTTTTTCCTCTGATAATATACTATTCACAATTATATAAGATTTGAACTTTACCTAGTTTATTAGTATTAGATATGCATAGTTTCTGATAATGCAGTTTTTAGTCACGAAACATCCAACAAGCAAGTTAATAATTTACCTTACTTGGAGAAGAAATCTTTTATTGTTGTGAATAAAATTGTTATAGGTCTTCGATAGTGGTGTATGAAATTAAAAAAAAGTAAGTACACACACACACACACACACACACACACACACACACACACACACACACACACACACACACACACACACACACACACACACACACACACACACACACACACACACACACACACACACACACACACACACACACACACACACACACACACACACACACACACACACACACACACACACATGAATGCGTACATATTCAAATGTGTATTAAGTGTATGGAAATTGATCGGTTAGAGTAATCAGAAATGATTATTGCAAAATGAAAAGCTTTTAGGAGATTTTATGAAAGGCTTAACTAACGAACTTAACAAGGAAGGAATAGAAGTATGATAAACATACGATGAAGATAATAATAATGTCAGAGAACAAGCTTAAAATGGAAAATACTATATTTTAGTAATTCTGTAAAATAAAAGAATTAACAACTTGGCATAATGAAATTGTCAATGTATTTAGCAACCGTGAAGCCAAACAATCAGATTAACAAAACAATATTGAAAAAGTTTAGTATAAAATCGTTAGCAGTCGTGTTTCTTTTGTCAGTGATAGTACAGTTCACGAAGATTAAACTAGAAATCTATCATAATTTTTAGGGACGTAAAGGAAAATTTATGTAGACCTATGTGTACGGATACCTACGCATACATTTTACTATCCAGGGTGTTGAGAAAATTTTCTGCTACCGCGCTTTTGTGCCCGTTCTGAGATTACATAACATGTTTTAGCACTATAGGAGATTTATGTGGTAAAAAAGATACACGACACAACACAGCAACGCTTTGCTGGGTGTAAATAAAGAACGTTGTTCTGTGGGGTATGGGCGGACCCACGGACGCCTTTGTCACCCAACGGTGAGGCGTGTGTTACAAAGAGGTATAAGTAATCAATAAAGAATAAAACATCAGGCGTAGATTGCTGAAGGTAATCTCACCATGGCATCACATCCCGCCTTTACTTTATTCTGAGAAAGTCATTAAGTTCTAAACGACTCCCTGATTAATTAATTATTTAGATGAAAATCCTATTTATAAATGTATGAATACGACGTTTGACTTTGTTTACGTCACGGCTGTTGATAGAAAGTTAACTGCTGTGCATGTGAGTGTGGTCACTTTAATTACTTTTAAGTCTATAAATAGAGATCTAATTAAAACAAATTTTAAAGCAGTTTCGTCGCTCAGAATTGTGCGACGCACAAGTTAGCACTAATAATAATTTAAAGGTAACTAAAGTAAAAAGCACGATTTTTTATTTTCATTAACTTCGTAAGATATAATTTACAGCACAAAAAGTAAATAATAACTTGTTTTGACCCTTCATTGTAAGTAAAATTCTCAAGCGAGTATATTGTCTTTCTCTAGATAATTCAAATTATATCTACAGATATAGGTAGATCCGGTTACAAATGGAAAAAACGATGTAGAAACATAGGTGTTATAGTAAGGAGACAGTAGTATCCATAGTCTATATTTTGGCGAAGACGAAATAGTCATTGCAGAAGATTGTGACGATTTGAGCTTTTAGTTTAGGAATGTCAATGTGTATTAAGAGCAAGCTGGTTTGACAATAACGTTGGACTATGTGATAGTTGTAAAAAATGCAGCAAAAGATTTGCAGCTAGAAATAGGAGTGAGTCAGTCAATAACGTAACATCTTGTCGAAGGGATTTTAATGTACGTAGGCCCTACACGTATTTTAGGGTTGTATTCAATAAGACGGGAACTAATGAAAATAAGAGATAAAAAGGAGAAGTATATTGGTTAAAAATGTAACGAGAATGATGAATTTAATGTTGTGAAATAAGAATATAAAGTCATCAGAAACGAACAGCTATATTCAACATTAATTCAGAGTATAACAATTAATTATGGAGCAAGGGCAAATGAAGTTACTAAAATGCTAGAACGAAAGGTATTGGGTTTAAAAGTGAATTATTCCTGTAAAAGGTGTAGATGTTCCAAGTTAGCCGAGATAAGGACCTCCAGAAAATAGAGGATAAGATTAAACGATTGTTTTTGGTGGATACGACTAGTTTTGCGCTTGACAGTCGAAAAGTGGGATAAACAAATTATAGAACGATTTCCACTACAGAATCAAAGACGAGAAACGATCTAGGCAAGGATAGCAGCTGGATATAAAAAAGGCAATGGAGTTGTTGCAATTGTAGCGAAGACAATAGATGGATCTGCAAATTTAGACACTGGTAACGGAGAGATGGCAGAGGCTATAGAGCAACTCTGTTTTGTAAGTGTGTGTGTGTGTTTTATTTATTTTAATTTGTGTTACAAACAGACAAAACTTAGAGTTTTATATGAATTTACAATTATTATATAAGTGTTATATATAATAATAAAAACACAATCTGAGCAGCACACGCTTCAATAGATATTATTACTGTAGGTATTCACGACGTTAGTTGAATCGAGCTGTGGCTGAAATACGCGCTTTGATTTTATGTTGCGTCCGGAAATCAAACCGGGTCACCTAGCCTAGCCTAGTAAGACCCCTAGTAACCACGGATATCGTAAGCCCCCTTACAAAATTATATAAATTCCACCACTGAGGAGACACTGATTCTACGAAGTACTGGATGAAACGAGAGAATCAGTGAATACGTGGATTACGTGGAATTACAAACGTTAAAAGTATGCCAACATTGGTGGAAATTAGACGTACTCGGCAGCGTCTGAGCATGGTGTCTCCATTCCGACGGACTCACGCACTTATTTCTTACCTGAAAGAGGAGAATAAAACGTAAGTCCTCTCCTGAAAAGTGATACGTGTTACAGTGTCTTCCTTTTATCAGTTATTTGTTCCTTCATCGTTATCATCTTCTTCTTAACGTTTTTGGCTTTAGCGGCCTGTTGCTATTCCACAGTCCACTTTTTCTTAGGTCTACCAACTTTTCTTCTGCCTCTAGGATTGTAGTCTTTCGCTATCTTCGGTATTCTACATTCTTCCATTCTATCTATGTGTTTAATCCATTTTCTTCTGTACCCCTTAATCCTTTCATTAACTGAAAAAATATCTAAATCACTTCTTATCTCCTCATTTCTTATATGATCTCATCTATTACACCTTTTAACTGATCTCAGAAATTTCATTTCTGCTGTCCGTATCTTCTGTTCAATTTTTTTATTTATGACCCAAGTTTCAGAACCATACAGTAGTGTAGATAACAATATACATTGTCTTATAAAATTTTATTTGAGTTTCTTTTCTACATTTATTTCTCAACGTTATCTAAATCGTTCTACACATTCTTGTGAAATTCGTCCTGTTATTTTCTATACCTCTATCTTGGTCATAAGTAATGTCACGTCCAAGACATTTGAAATGTCTTACTTGTTCTATGCATGTGTTGTCTATGCATATTTCGGTCCGAACCGGTTCATCTCCTATAAAGGCCATTACTTTTGTTTTTGATTCAGCTATGTTACAAATATATTCTTTGCCTATTTTATGTAAGATATATATAGCTCGCTAGAGATCGTCTTCTGAAGCGGCGAATATAGCTTGGTCATCCGCAAAGAGAATGGTTTTCTAGCTTTTATTTCAGTAGATTTTAATACCATCAGGGGACTGGTGTTTCAATTTTTTGAGGAGATCATCTAAATAAAGGTTAAAAACTAGAGGTGACATACAACAACCTTGTCTTACGCTTTGGTTTGTTTCAATCGGGATAGATATTTATTCATTCTTACTACCAAATAAAGTAGAATATACAGAAATATTATGTTACAAGTATGACAACGCCGAGTAAAAGATTTAAATGTAGACTTAAAGGCCGATATTTACAATCTTAATATAATAGTTTACAAGACAGAAGTAGCTTAATAATTGTACAATTATTACTAATTAAGTGTTGTCATTTAACACAGGGGTTTCAGTGAAATGATGGAACGGATCAGTTTTTTCAAATTTAATATTTAACAGCCGGTGACGTAATAATCGGAGTCAACAGGAGAATAATAAAATAAAATGGTTATTTGTTGGTGTCAGTATTCTATACGGACAAAAAAAGCCTTATTTAAATTACTTAGAACTATGTGAGAATTCGAAGTGACGCCACGGAGAGGTTCTTACATGAATACGACGTAAACAAAAAGCGGAACACTTAGTTTATACCGTGATAGGACAGTGACAGTGGTTAAACATTTACATAAATAAAAAAAGCTATAAAATGAACCGTCCTTTTCACTTAGAGACCTCTTACGTACTGATAACAGAAGCGAAGCAGTTTTACGCTGAACGATATAAGCTGTAGACGTTTTATGCGTTCAGCGACCCAACTGTATTTCTCTGCACAACATACTTAATACGATCACAGAAACGTGTAATATCAAAATGAATTTCCTTGTTCATTTCCGAGATACGAACATTCTCAGTCATTTCACTACGTACACTTTTGTGTCGTTAGGAACGTAAACAAGTCGTGCTGCGACTCACAAGGACGTATTATATTTCTTGCAGCATTGTTTTTATAGACCTCGTAACTGGGCGTAAAAACCTTAAAAACAATTTGTTTCCAAGGATAATTTATCCTCTCCCCTAGAACGTTAATTTCGTTTATCAGAGAGAAGCGTACGTGGGACGCTGCCTTATACTACCCTCTCCATCGATTGCTGATTTTTTGCCTCAAAAAAATATCGAGATTGAATTTACACTGTTTTTATCGTCTGAATAACAGGGGTTGAAAAATGGTCAACAGCGAATTAAATGAATCTCGACGCTGACTTTGTTTAAACAATAAAATTTGTGGCAGAACAAAAAGTAGCAGAACGTGCGTCCCGGCTTGTTTGTTAACGAGCAAATTAAGGTGGCAGTGGTAAAAGCAAGTCTTGCAGAAAGTTATCTCACCTTTCTTAATGAATAACGAAATTCTCACTGATTATATTTATTACAGTAATTTCATTTTCGTTTTAAGTACTGTCCTATTGTTCAGTTTGCTTTCGGGAGTAGTCAGTTTGCTTTTGTATTTTGTCGTCTTCGTCGTCATTAGTCTTAGTATTACAATGTTTTTAATCTTTAATTTTTCTAATGAATGGCCACCCGTAAGCAATTTATTTATTACTTGCAATGTATACTGAATACATTGTCCGCAAAATGAGTTTTCTCTCCCTATACCTACACTATCCTCGAGCGCAGGATGCAAGCATTACCGAGTGTGTGTGTGTGTGTGTGTGTGTGTGTGAGCGCACGTGCGTGAACAGTTTGTATACTGAGTACGCTTCCTGAGAATGTAAGTTTTAATGATCATAAAAATCTATTTGTAGAAATGAATGAAATCAGCGGAACAATGCGATTGAGTAATTGATAGGATTGCAACATACACAGTTGTGAAAAGTACATAAACCTCTTATAAAGACCGATTGTAGTTATTACGAAGAGCACAAACTAATTTAAAGAATATTAAGTTGTTTATTTATCAATAGACTGTTTATTACTTACGACGATTAATTGTTCATCTTCAGTTGTGTTTAATATAGAATATATAGTGAAATCTGAATTTTCCAGATACCAAATTTGTTAAGATTTCGTTCGGTTCATTAATTATAACAAAAAAAAAGCAAAAAAAACGCACGCTGTATTAATAGTGGCGCGGACGTTTAGGCAAAAATATTATAAAATGAAGGGGCTTAGTAGACTACTGGTTATGGCGTTTGGCTACTCTGACTCGAAAGTCTGGGGTTCTAATCTTGGAAGGCATTATAGAATAAAGATATGTTTTCAGTTGTTAGATCAACTCAGCGTGTATAAAAAGTGACTGAGAAATCGCCTGGGATAATAATAGGTAATAATAAGCAAGGTAATGTTGTTTACATTGGTTTTGGGATTAAATTTAAGCCTACACCAACGATCGTACGCTATTTGGCTCGTACAGCAAGGAATCTATGTTAAAATAGAATTAATAAAAAAATAATTGAAAGGTAATAGACTGAATAATGCAAGGAAAATGTACAGAATAAAGAAGATACTGCTGTTAAGAAAGTATATCTTTCCTAAGGAAATATCAGTTCAGAGTATAAGAATTATGACCAATAGAAATCACATTACAAGCAATCTTTATTTCTACCAACTCCCAGAGGTTACAGAAAAGCAACTACGGTATTAGCTTGTACACGGTAGGCTATAGAATTCTCGGTGCCGTTGTTTCAGACACTTATTGCCTTTGTAGTTACCGATGCAGGTAGCTTCGTGCCTTGCACACAGGTCAGAATTTTGGGTTTTAAGTGGTTTGGAAGGCTATTCCGAAAAGCCTGGCTGGATTGGTGACTGCATGTTTTCGTAAACTGAGAGGAGAGGCTGCAGTTTGGTCGATCTGGATTTTGCCTGTCAGATAGGCTGCCGTGGACGCTAGGCGCTGTCTTACCATACCCGTTACGGTTGGCATAGCGGCAATGACAAACGCACAAAGCGTAATCTACGGAGGCCTAATATGTGTCACGTAAATTATAACATTACAACCTATCCTCATTCGGGTGCAAACAGAAGAATGTTTGCTCCACTGAGCTTATGAAGTATAAACAAATACACACCCCGCACACGCATGAACGTACACTGCTTTTCCTTTACTGGGTTCACGATAACGCGACAGTCGTTGGTACTTTGAAGAAATAATTAAACGTTATTTTTCAATAAATAATTTGGTATCTTTGTGTTAAATCAAACCTATTAATTACTTTTTGAGGTAAAAACGGTTTGATTTTCAGATTATGTAGTTGCTGTTGAATGTCGAATATTGTAAAATACTTTATATCTTGTCTGATTGAGCTTAATAAGCGTATCGGTTATTTCAATAGACTAAAAACATTAAATATGTTTTGTCTTTTGTTTCCATTGGAGTAACACATAATGTCTTTGTACTTCTACCGTGACGGGCTGTTCCTGTAAACGTTTACCTTGTGGCATTCGATTAGGTTATCGTTGTTGCCGGTGTTGGAAACCGGTTAGTAACTTGTGATATTATATCTGGTGATATTTCCTTATTTTAAATATGGTAACTGGATCATGCTTAGGAGCCTCTCTCCATATGCTAGTCTTGGCGACTTTATAGACTCTCGCAAGCGTATTGAAGCTATGTGTTAAAACCGACTCCGAAGGGCTAAATTGGTAGCCAAAAGTGATAAAGGTTGTTGGATAGACAATAATACGGTAATTTAGAACTAACGACTATCGACTTACCTTTATTAGTTCCATGTTCTTTAGAAAATGAGAAAGCGCGATTAATTTTATTTAAGATAATTAGAGCTTCAACACAAATTTGTAATCTTTAAATTACATAGTTAAATTATGTTTACTAACAAACGTATGATACATCACTAAGTGCTTTGTTGGTGTTTTGTGAAATATATTATTAAGTTTCCACATACCAAATGCAACAGAAGACAAGTTAATGTAATAAAGATTGTTGCTGCCCGAGGTGTTACACCGTGCTCCACAAATTTCACTTTGGAAAATGCCCTTAAATCGAGCGGGAACTGAGACCGGCGCCCGCTAAGACCAAGTTAAGATCGGTCCAACTAGAAGCACATTTCTTGCAAATGTTTCGCCTGTTACCATGACATACACTATGCATGCTGCCAGTCAAACACATCGCGCTGTGTCCTGATTGACCGGATTTCAGCAAGTCTAAGCGCCAATGCTTATTGAGCGTCAAGGTCTACCGATGATGTCCATCGTGGGCACAGCCGAAACGTCTGGCGTTTCTCGAAGTGAAATTTGTGAACCACGACTTTATACCTGGCAACAATAATCATTATAACACTGACAATTGCGGCCGGGAGAGTTGCGTTCTCTGAGAAGACAAGTCAATTATTCAGATTTGAGGGATCATATTACTAAATCAGCACACATTTGTATTATCATATTAAAAACGGTTTCTTCACGTACGAAAATTAAAGTAAAAGTTCCTTTATAAATATGTAGAAATATAATTTTATAATCGCAGTCATAGAAAATTTGTAATTAATTGTCTTGGTAGCCCAAACGAATATCATTGTCGGGCATTTTCATCTGATGTTTTGTAGATTTGTTAGAAGAATTCGGCTTGTACACGCATAAGAAATGTATTATTACTGGACAGTATACCGATTTCTTTTATTAAAAATCTTTCAAGGAAAAAAAGGGAGCACAATTATTAAAGTATAATTCAATAAAATTTCTAAAAAAGTGTTTAATTTTTTTAAGATATTAAAAGCTTTGATTTTGATGAGTCGGTAATGTGTGAAGGGTGAGAAGTAACTGTTAGTAAATAAGGGAGTACTGTGTAAACATCTAGACATTGATTTATTAAAAACGAAAACTTATCCTATTGTTCGAACAAAGAAGGTTATAATGTGTACGATTTGTACTTTTACTGTCTATGGTAAATAATAATTATGTGTTAACAAGTTGGGTCACATAAAGTTAAGTTTAATTTGTGAGAGATGTACAACCCGTGTTTGGTGGCCAACGTAACCTGCCATCAGTACCAAATTGTATACAATTGCTGCAAAAATATGTAATTTGCTGGCATAATAACTAACTGGCTAGTGACCACTATTACGCTGGCTACTCTACGCAAAACGTACGCTGTACGCTGGTCATTGAACAGAAAGTTTTCTTATTAACCTTGTCGCTTACGGAAGAGAGTCTATTAAGAAACTTAGAAAAATACCTTCTGACAAACTACAGTAATTTGTTTTTTTTTACATTATACGACTCTCTATAAAGTAATGTAGCTAATCTTAATAATTAAAAAAATCTTTTAAAAGATTATATTTAAATCTATTTAGAAACGAATGGTTATAGATTACACAGAACGCAACTACAATCAAACGAAATTACGCTTTTAAAAAATATATCAATAATTACATCTTACCTTTTTATTTACTTCAAAATAAAGCATAAAATATTAAGAAATATAAAATAAGAAAAAATTTTAAACTACGGAGAAAAAGAATTATAAGTTTAATTATGATTATAAGAATTATAATTATATTAATATGCTACTATGTAAGAAGAGGCTACGAAAAAATCATGAAATAAATAATCAAATACACGGAACCGATTTAGTAAGGCTTATAAAGACTAGAAGGATAGCCTGGCTGGAACACGCAATGGAGTTGGAACAGAACTGAATTTTCAGAGAAATTCTAGAATGGAGACCAATACGTAGGAGATCAAGAGGATGGTCAAGGAAGTCATGAAACGGGGATGTTGAGAAGGATCTTAGGAATATGGAGATAAGAAGACGAGAAGGCTATGTAATGAGAGGTATGAATGGAGAAACATTGTTGAAGAGGCTAAAACCCATACTAGATTGTCACGCCAGTAGAAAAACAACAAGACTATGTAAGAAACAGTTTACCGTTGTTTTTTTTTTTACATCGACAAATTTGTTAATAAATGTCTACGTGCGCCTACTGGCTAAAGTCTATTTACCGAATGTATATAGCAAAATACTACATTAAACATGTAAAAATGATGTCGTGCCTGTGTTCCTTATACACGAATCATGAAACTCAAAGGAAATAAAGTTTTATTTGTTCAAAAAAAAAAAAAAAATTACTTTCCATTGCCTACGTTGACATAAATAAATTATTACTCTGTTATTTGAAGGTATATTTAAGTCAAATGAGAAATTCAATAGTTATCGTAATACGGATGTCATAAAAATAGACGAGCATAACAATTACAGAGTTAATTGAAATTCACGAAGTTGCCTGTCAGGCTAGTTGATTAGAGGCAAAGTTATCAGAAGGGCAATAAATAACACTCGACTTGTAAATAATAAAGTTCAAAAGTTCATTTGTGTGTCCCTAATCGTCTGACGTTTTGTACTCAATCAGTAACTCAACGGATTTTGTGATTTAGTTAGTTGGAGAGTATACTGATGTAGGTTGCTGTAACAAGTACTTTAAACTGTCAAAAATTATCTTTTTTTTTTTTTTTATAAATTTATAACCTTACACTGTAACATAACAGAGATGCTAGAAAATTTTGAACAAAATACAATAATATTAGTCGATTCAATGAGGTCAGAAAAAACTGCCAGATCTTCTGCAATACAACGAATCCACATGAAACTTTTGTAATGTCTTCTACATAGAGTCTAGATAAAAGTTAAAAAAATATTTTGGGTTCTCTCACACCTAAAGAATGAAAACAACACTTACATTTCGGAAAATTATTTTTTAGTAAACTATTCGCAATAAATTAATGAAAATACTTACAGTTAGTTTTTTAGGTTGTTGAATATAAATTTAAAGTCACATTTTATTGTTCAACATGTAGGGGAGTCAAAAAGGACAACTGAAAACGCTAAAATGTATAAAACAGCGTCATTTTTTTAATTTTATTCTAACGATATTCAGAAATTAATTTTCAATGAAACACAACTAAGAAGCGTGGTGGTCAAACTTTCATTTGTTAATTACGCATAACAGGGTTGAAATCGCTCTTAAACGCTGAAATTTTTTGTAGTTCAGTTATTGTATACTTACGTTTTCCAGTTCGCTTATTAAGAAAACAATGTCAATAATATTGCTAAACACAGGGAATTTAAAATGACCAATTTAAAGTGTGGGGTAAAATTTACGAAATATCCACATTTTTTATATTAATTTTTCTGATGGCAGTTAAAAATAAAGAGCAAGATAAAAGAAAAAGAGAATAAAAGAATAGGTTAAGAAACTATTTTTATGTCTTTGTATATGGAACACTTTGTTACTTCATAAGTAGCCCAAAAACCACGTAAGTACTAAGGCAAAACCATATTTCGGCTCGATGTGATAGTGGCTCTACACTAAATTGCTAGCACGATGTAAGATTGACCAATCAGAATTAAGTGTCGACTGATTTGTTCGGGTGCACAGGACGCCAAATCCTACTTTGCCTCAGTATTGGGGTTATGTAGCGAACACCTTGCCACAATATTTTATCACTGAAGATGGCCTCCGACGGAGAGGCCGAAACGTCTGGTACTAACACCGTGAGACCACGGTCTAACAGTCCGGGGTACACTGAAGATGGCTTCCGATGGAGAGGCCGAAACGTCTGTTACTAACACCGTGAGACCACGGCCTAACAGTCCGGGTTACACTGAACATGGCTTCCGATGGAGAGGCCGAAACGTCTGTTACTAACACCGTGAGACCACGGCCTAACAGTCCGGGTTACACTGAAGATGGCTTCCGATGGAGAGGCCGAAACGTCTGTTACTAACACCGTGAGACCACGGCCTAACAGTCCGGGTTACACTGAAGATGGCTTCCGATGGAGAGGCCGAAACGTCTGTTACTAACACCGTGAGACCACGGCCTAACAGTCCGGGTTACACTGAAGATGGCTTCCGATGGAGAGGCCGAAACGTCTGTTACTAACACCGTGAGACCACGGCCTAACAGTCCGGGTTACACTGAAGATGGCTTCCGATGGAGAGGCCGAAACGTCTGTTACTAACACCGTGAGACCACGGCCTAACAGTCCGGGTTACACTGAACATGGCTTCCGATGGAGAGGCCGAAACGTCTGTTACTAACACCGTGAGACCACGGCCTAACAGTCCAGGTTACACTCGTTTGACGCCGGTCTTGAAAGTCTTAGATCAAAGTAACGTAAGGTATACCATAATCTGATATATATTTATTAAATCTCCCCCTCACCCTCTCGTTTTACATATACACACACGTGTGTGTGTGTGTGTGTAAGTATAAACCGTTGTAATTTCAAGTCGCTTAGAAAATTTTGCAAATTCATGGTTATTCCTATTGAAATTTATGCCAACGAGAAATGTCAAGTGTCACGGGAAGACGAGAAGATACAGTTATGCCTATTAATATGTACCTTTGCATATCCATTATTTGGTACAGAATGAAACAACCATCCCTGACCATCTCTGAATGAAACAATAAGAGAAAATAAAAGCAACTGGTTTGACATTTTGGAAGAATGTTACAGTAGACACCAGCTGTAGATACGAGACGTACCGGCCACACTGACAATTAGGTGTAAGGAGGCCGAGTAAACGGAACATAATTGTAACTAATGCAATTGAAGGTTCATATGTACGTATAATTTAATGTCGGTCAATTGGGAAGAAAGCATGTTTTATTAATAGTATGAAATTTGTTATTTTGATGAGATTAAACGGTGTTGGTTCTCGGATGTTTTTTTACCAATGATTTGTCAATAGCGTAGTAACCAAAACGCGTAGTCGAAAGTGAATAACGTAGTTGTATTGCCAAGTAATTTTTCATTAGTCTTATATTTTATTAAATAAAGTTGTATTAGTGGTTATAATCGCAAACAGAAATTACACTGTTTACATTATAGAAAACAATTGCAATTAGTGCTTTCTAGCTTCACAATACGATAACGATTTCAAGCGCTTTCAATACGATGACGACGTTTCCGATCTGATGATGAACTGTAAAGCTTGAAAGCTCTAATCGGTGGTGTCTCTGAAATGGTGTGCAAAAGTGTAATTATTCATTGTTGTATTTTATTTTTACTATTTCATATTTTTATTCACTGGTTCTTTTATTTCCCTAAGTTTTGGTTTTAATCTGTACCATATTAACTTATAACTTAAAAAAGAAAAATTCTTTTACGGGAGAAACAGTTCTTTCAGTAAACAGGTGGGAACCCAACCTAAACAGGTGGGAACCGAACGTAAACAGGTGCGGACCAAACGTTAACAGATGGGAACCAAACGTAAACAGTTGGGCACCAACTGTGACCAGGTGTGCATCAAACGTGAACACGTGAGCACGAAACGTGAACAGGTGGGCAACAAAACGAACAGGTGCGCTGCGCACGAAACGTAAACAGGTGGGCAACAAACGTGAACAGGTGCGGACCAAACATAAACAGTTGCGGAGCAAACGTAACAGGTGGGAACCCAACCTAAACAGGTGGGAACCGAACATAAACAGGTGCGGACCAAACGTAAACAGATATGAAGCAAACATAAATAGGTGTGAACAGAACGCAAACAGGTGCGGACCAAACGTAAACAGGTGGGAACCAAACGTAAACAGTTGGGCACCAACCGTGACAAGGTGTGCACCAAACGTGAACAGGTGGGCACGAAACGTAAATAGGTGGGCAACCAACGTGAACAGGTGTGGACCAAACGTAAACAGTTGCGGAACAAACGTAAACAGGTGGGAACCACGCAAACAGGTGCGGACCGGACGTAAACAGATGGGAGCCAAACGTAAACAGGTGGGAACCAAACATAAATAGGTGGGCACCAACTGTGACCAGGTGTGCACAAAACGTGAACATGTGGTCACGAAACGTAAACAGATAGGCAACAAACGTGAACAGATGCGCACGAAACGTAAACAGGTGGCCAACAAAGGTGAACACGTGCAGACCAAACGTAAACAGTTGCGGATCAAACGTAAACAGGTGTTCAGGCTTGTTAACAGTAGTGTTCAGTCTTCAGTCTTGTGAACAGTAGTATTGAGTCTTGTACCACCAGATCAACGTTATTTTTAGCGTAAGTGTTCTTAGGCTAGCATTCTTAGCGTTAGCGTTTTTAGCAATCTTGGGGTCAGCTATCATGGCGTTAGCATTAAATTTTGCGTTTCCGTTAGTGTTAGCGTTCGTAGTGTTACCGTTCTTGTAAACAGGTGGGAACCAAAAGTAAACAGGTGCGGACCAAACGTAAACAGGAGGGAACTAAACGTAAACAGGTGGGCACCAACCGTGACCAAGCGTGCTCCAAACGTGAACAGGTGGGGGCGAAACGTAAACAGGTGGGCACCAACGGTGACAAGGTGTGCACCAAACGTGAACAGGTGGGCACGAAACGTGAACAGATGGGCAACAAACGTGACCAGGTGCTAACGAAACGTAGACACGTGGGCAGCGAACGTGAACAAGTGGGAACCGAAAGTAAACAGGTGCGGACCAAACGTAAACAGGTGGGAACTAAATGTAATCAGGTGTGAACCGAACGCAAACAGGTGCGGACCAAACGTAAACAAGTGGGACCCAAACGTAAACAGTCGGGCACCAACCATGACAAGGTGTGCACCAAACGTGAACAGGTGGGCAACAAACGTGAACAGGTGCGCATGGAACGTAAACAGGTGGGAAACAAACGTGAACAGGCGCGGACCAAACGTAAACATTTGCGGACCAAACGTAAACAGGTGGGAACCAGACGTAAACAGGTGAGAACCGAACGCAAACAGGTGCGGACCGAACGTAAACAGATGGGAACCAAACGTAAACAGGTGGGCACCAACTGTGAAAAAGGTGTGCACAAACGTGAACATGTGGGCATGAAACGTGAACAGGTGGGCGACAGACGTAACAGGTGCGCTCGAAACGTAAGCAGGTAGAAACAAACGTAAACTGGCGGGAACCAGACATAAACAGGTGGGAAGCGAACGCAAACAGGTGCAGACCGAACGTAAAGAGAGGAGAACCAAACGTAAACAGGTGGGCACCAACTGTGACCTGGTGTGCACAAAACGTGAACATGTTGGCACGAAACGTAAACAGGTAGGCAACAAACGTGAACAGGTACGCACGAAACGTAAACAGGAGTTCAGGCATGTTAACAGTAGTGTTCAGTCTTGTTAACAGTAGTGTTCAGTCTTTGAACAGTAGTGTTGAGTCTTGTACCACCAATTCAACATTATTGTTAGCGTAAGCGTTCATTTTAAAGTTAGATTTTTTAGCAATCTTGGGGTCAGCTTTCATAGCGTTAGAATTAACTTTTGCGTTAACGTTAGCGTTAGCGTTCGTAGTGTTACCGTTATTCTAAACAGGTGGGAACCAAACGTAAACAGGTGGGAACCGAACGCAAAAAGGTGCGGATCAAACGTAAACAGGTGGGCACAAACCGTGAACCAGGTGTGCAGCAAACATGAACAGGTGGGGACAAAACATAAACAGGTGGGCAACAAACGTGACCAGGTGCGCACGAAACGTAAACAGATGGGCAACAATCGTGAACAGGTGCGGACCAAACGTAAACAGTTGCGGTCCAAACGTAAACAGATGTTCAGGCTTGTTAATAGTAGTGTTCAGTTTTGTTAACAGTAGTGTTCAGTCTTGTGAACAGTAGTGTTCAGTCTTGTACCACCAGATAACGTTATCGTTAGTGTAAGCGCTCTTAGGCTAGCATTCTTAGCGTTAGCGTTTTCAGCAATCTTAGGGTCAACTTTCATAGCGTTAGCATTAACCTTTGCGTTAGCGTTAGCGTTCTTAGTGTTACCGTTATTGTAAACAGGTGGGAACCACACGTAAACAGGTGGAAAGCGAACACAAACAGGTACGGTCTAAACGTAAACAGGAGGGAACCAAACGTAACAGGTGGGCACCAACCGTGACCATGTGTGCACCAAACGTGAACAGTTGGTCACCAACCGTGACCAGGTGGGCAACAAACGTGAACAAGTGCGGACCAAACATTAACAGGTGGGAACCAAACGTGAACAGGTGCGGACCAAACGTAAACAGGTGGGAACCAAACGTAACAGGTGGGCACCAACCGTGACCATGTGTGCACCAACCGTGACCAGGTGGGCAACAAACGTGAACAAGTGCGGACCAAACATAAACAGGTGGGAACCAAACGTGAACAGGTGCGGACCAAACGTAAACAGGTGGGAACCAAACGTAAACAGGTGGGAACCGAACGTAAACAGGTGCGGACCAAACGTTAACAGATGGGAACCAAACGTAAACAGTTGGGCACCAACTGTGACCAGGTGTGCATCAAACGTGATCACGTGAGCACGAAACGTGAACAGGTAGGCAACAAAACGAACAGGTGCGCACGAAACGTAAACAGGTGGGTAACAAACGTGAACAGGTGGACAACAAACGTGAACAGGTGTGCACGAAACGTAAACAGGTGGGCAACAAACGTGAACAGGTGCGGACCAAACGCAAACAGGTGCGGACCAAACGTAAACAGGTGTTCAGGATTGTTAACAGTAGTGTTCAATCTTGTTAAAAGTAGTGTTCAGTCTTGTTTTCAAAAATGGTACTACCAGATGACTCTATCCAACATACTTCTATCGCCGGACGGGTGCAGAGATAAAGCACCGCTATTCGTCTTTGATTGTAGCAGACAGGACGAGTCGTTCAAGTCTTCACCACTCGACGTACGACTGGAATTCGAGTCCTCGGAAAATTTCCCCGCAGAAACCACGGCCTTGTGCATGATACTTCACGATTCGTTCAACGTATACACTCCACTGTCCAACACTGTGCACAGACGCACTTGATTTCGCCCCCCTACTACCACTACCAGTACCACCGGGGTAGTTGTCTCCCCCCCACCACCAATAGGAAGTCGAAATTTGTATACATATTACCGAGTGTTGCATCATCATGTGTCAGTTGAGAGACTGCAGTTGACTGGGAACGTTGTTGTTGTTACTGTGAACGTTGTGAGTGTGTGTTATTACCCAACAATATGGCTTCATCGATCGTTGAATTCGAACAGCAACAGCAGGAACAACAGCAGCAACAAAAATCGCAATCGATACACCGACCGGAACATGTCTTTCGCATACGCGGAATTCACGATGCGTCGAACAGTGTCGGGTTCACAAACAGTCTCGTTGCATTGTGTCGGTTCGAGAGCGTCGTCCACGAGTGTACGGTACCCGCGACCGCTCACGCCTTACCGCGGTTCGACACGTACGAGAAAAGAATGAAAACCTTCGTTGAAAAAGAGTGGCCGATCGCGATGTGCGTACGAGCCGAAACGGTGGCCGAAGCGGGTTTGTTTATACGGGACGCAGCGATCGCATGTTTGGTTTTTCCTTGCGGCGGAGGCCTATACATGTAGGAAGCCAACGACGATGCGTGGACGCAGTCCATCTGCCGGAATGCCATTATCTTTTGTTGAAGAAGGGAAAAGATTTCGTCGATTCCGTAAGAAACGCGGTGAGTCATAAACGCAAGCGTGAAGAAGAAGAAGTTGAAGAAGCAGAAGAAGAAGAAGAAGAAGAAGAAAAACGTACGCGGACGTCTGAGAAACAAGACGACGAACAACAAAACCGGTGTAAGTTCTATTACGCGGAATCCATCGAAGTAGTGGTTCTACCGTGTCGTCATTTCGTCGCCTGCACGTTGTGTAGAGTACGTGTGCGAAAGTGCCCGTTATGTAGGACCAAGATTCGCGCTTAGGTCAGAGCGTTTTTATAAAATTATTTATTCATCAATTTTGTATCACATTATTGTTAAAAATGTTGCATCATATCTATTTCACAGATTTGTTAAAAAATGTTGCGCAAGTTATTGTGAAACAGTATGGTGCAATACGTGTTGACAGGATGTTGTGCAATAGTTACACGCAACAGTAGAACAGGGAGGTGGTGGTGGGGGGGGGGACCGTCCGTCTATATAAACGGGAACTCGTTCGCCCGCTATACCGCATATAGTCGGTCGTCGTCACGAGTGGTAGGTCGGTCACCACTTCAGCTGCTCGCTCTGGAAGGACCTGTTCTCTTGGACCAGCTCTCTCTGGACGATTGCGGAAGCTTTTCTCGCTGTTTTCAGCTGCTGCCCCGCTGCCTTCGCCTGAAGAGGACAGTCAATCGATTTCTGCTGCCCTGCTTGCTGGATTTCGCCTTGGAAGAACGAAGACTACAACTCAGCTGGCTGGTGAACTGAGTAGCTAGCACACACAGCTGAGTTCGTCGGACCTTCTAAGGACCACCAGCCGAGTGACCCTTTTCAGGACCACCAACTGCCGTTGAAGAGGAAGCATTTTCAGCCTGCCAGAGCTTAAGGTTGCGCAGCGCATCTAGCCCGCTGACGCTCAGGCTCTTAGGTAGCGCTGCCTAGGACGATCCTTGCGAGCCCCCACCAGTGGTAAGCGAGCTTGGATATCGCCTAGGTAAAGAGGCCGGTGGACACCTCTCTTGGTAAGGAGAGGTATCTAACGAAGCCGGTCATTAGCCCAGCTCGTAGAAAGCCTGAGCGTTCCAGTTGTCCCGCTTGCGATCCGGCTCGGGCCGGACCCTAGGTCCCTGGTTACCGCCGGAGGCAGCCTGGCTGACTCTGGTCGGCGAACTTCCCGCTCGTTGGCGGATATGCCCGGTTCGGGCGCGTCAACGAGCACGCAGTCGCTCGCCTCCTCCATACCCCACACGAGCGATTCGCCGTGTTCTCCGGCTATGGATGCGGACCAAGTTGTAGATCCCCGGACGGTTCCGCTGCCCGGCGACGAGACCGACGCTTTCGTGGCGGTTGGGCCACGGGGGCGCCCGGTTAAGAAACCGAGGCGGAACCGGTCTTCCTCAACCTCTTCCTCGGGGTCTGCCATGGAAGTTGTCCCCGCCGATGGCGAATCCGGCTCGGGGCCGACTGTGCCCGGCGATGTCCAAGCACCGCCGGCCACTCGTCGCATCCCGCCCGTGTTCGTTCACGGCGTGAACAACGTCACCGGTTTTTACCGGCGACTGATAGTGGCTCCCGGACTTTCCCCGGCCAACGTAGACTTGAAGCTCCTTGGGGGCGATACCGTCAAGATCGTTGTCCGAGGAATGGCCGAGTACCGCAGCGTCATGGCGTTCGTTGAATCCGCCAACCTGCAGTTCCACACCTTTATCCCGAAACACGTGAAGCCTCTGTCCTTTGTGCTCAGAGGCTTAGACGTGGAATCTCCCCTCGAGCAAATCCTCGAAGAGCTGCGCGAGCTGGGCTATCCGGTTCGCGCGGTACATCGGGTATTTGCTCCCGCCGGACCAAGGCGTCCAATTCCCCTGGTTCGCATCATGGCCGAGAACAGCGAGGCAGGCGCAATCCTACTCTCTCTTACGCGGCTTTTTGGTTTCCGCGTAAAAGTGGAAAGAAGCCGCGCTCCCGGGGCTCTGCCTCAGTGCTACAGGTGCCAACGCTTCGGGCACCACTCAGAGACATGTTCCAACGCTCCGGCGTGCGTGAGGTGCTCTTTACCTCACGCTAGTAAACACTGCGATGCACCTGCATTCAAAAGGTGCATCAACTGCGGCGGAAGTCACCCCGCCAACTACCGGGCATGTCCGGTGTTTCAGCGGGAGCTCGAGCGGCGAAAGCCGAAAGGGCGCCTGCCACCACCGAGGAATCCGGAAGCTGGTTCAAGACCTGCAACCGAGCAGCCAGGCCCTTCGCCTCCTGCTACGGCTGCCGTGTCTTTCGCCGCAGTTGCTAATAAGCAACGAAAACGTATCAAAGGGCCGAAGCAGACACCTGTGGTACAGGCATCTCCAACTCTGGCTCCTTCCCAGGCCCCTGTCCCGCCTATGGCGAAAAAGCGCCGTAACCTCGCGGCATCTAAACAAAGTGAGACAGACCAGCCAATGTCAAACATCTCGGTTGTGGAGCCTGAGACCACTCAACCCTCCCCAGCACCGGAGAATCCTGCCCCTGCTTTAGAAGCAGCTTCGCCTGGCCTCCCGCCCCCGCGGTTTCCTAACGCAGGCAAAAAGATGCGGCATCGCAAGCCCCGTGGCGCTCGTTCCCGGGCTCCTGCCAACCCGGCCGCACAGTCCAGACAGCCTGCACAGCGCGTAAAGACCGACGAGCTCGCATCTGTCCCTCTTCCTAGCACCTCCGCTAGAGGCGCTACACCTGGCCCTTAGAAACCCCTGGCTTCCACCAATCCCCCGATTGATAAACCTTGGCGCTCTTATGAGCATACAGTCTCCGGGCACTCTGCCTCAAAAACCGAACCTTACGACTACCAAGTGGTCAAAGACTTCCTTGCGGAATTTGACCTCCGCAAAGTTGCCCAGACCTTCAGGTCCATCCGCTCCCGCTTGGAGACTGCCGATACAACCGAGAGATTCATGCTCTTGGTGGAAGCCGCCACTTGTGTAGGTCTTCTATGAGTCGGGTCCTCAAACGAGATCTCTCAATTCTTTCCTGGAACGCAAAAGGGTTGTACAACAAGATCCAGGAACTCCAAGAATTACTGGCCCGACTCAAACCCGATGTAGTCCTTCTCAATGAGACCCACTTGACCCCTACGAACCGGTTACGACTGGTCAACTATGTGTGCTATCGAAACGACAGACCGGGCACTGCTGGTGGCGGTACTGCCGTCGCGGTGAGGCTCAATCTCGAGCATCACCGAGTCGTCTTGCCTGCAATGACTCACCTCGAAGGCACCGCTGTGGAGTTGTTAAACACTCTAAGCGGTGTACAGATGGTCGCGGCGTATAAACCGCCGCAAAAGAACTCCTTCACCCCGATCTAGCTGCGCGTTCGATGCACACAGGAGGGTCATCATGGCCGGCGACCTGAACTGTAAACATCGCGATTGGAACAGTCGCTGGACTGCCCCAAACGGGAAACGTTTACGCAGGTTTGCCGATTCTCGCAGGATAACAGTGATTGGGCCTACCCAACCTACGTTCACCCCTCACAACGCCACGCGGCTCCCGATGTCTTGGACATAGCGGTGATCCAAGGAATTGACTGTCCGGTCCATGTGTCCGCGCTAACGTAACTATCGTCCGATCATCTCCCCATCTTGATACACGTCGCTACCCAGCACGTCGTACGCAGAGATGTCAGGAAGTTGGTAGAATGGGACCGCTATGGCCCGGCGTTAAGTCGCCGATTGCCAGAGGCGGGACCACTCGAAACCGTCCGCCAAGTCGACGAGGCAGTTGCCGCGTTTGACGAGGCTGTCGTATCTGCGATCGACGCATCTTCCAGGATGAAGCCTGGCGTCACGCCCCACTGGCAGCGGATCCCAGAGGAGACGAGTGCTCTCGCTTGCGAGAGAAATCGCCTCCGGAGATGCTGGCAGCGGACCCGTGATCCGGCCGACAAGGCAGCGTACAACCGGGCGACCGGCATTTTACGTCGTGAAATGCAGGCCTACCGGGGACGCTGTTGGGAACTCGCCGTGGCACAAGCAGGGGACGGATCGCACGAAAGTAGCCCTTACCGGATACCTTCGGCATTGGTAGGGAAGAGGCGCTGACCTCGCATCCCAGCCATTGCTGGACCTTTCGGTCAAATCCTGGCTCGCCCGGAGGCGAAGGCCAAGTACTTGGGCGCGTGTTTTAACCGACAGTTCGCACCTAACCCGCCCATGGACTGGGACTTCGACGAAGAAGTCGAGAACGAAGTGGAAGACTTTCTGTCTCTTCCGATCACTGCGGAGCCCGAACCCATTACTAGGGAAGAGGTCACAGATCGGCTCGTTGAACTCGTACCGAGAAAAGCTCCTGGCCCGGACGGCGTCTCGAACGCCGCTCTTACTCGACTCCCGGAGCGAGGAGTACTTTTCTTGGTTGCGCTGTTCAACGCGTGTCTAAGACTGGCCTATTTTCCCCAGAAATGGCGTCAGGCGACGGTCATAGTGATCCCGAAGCAGAGAAAGGATGCTTCCCGTCCCGGCAACCTCCGGCCCATTAGTCTACTGTCAGCCACGTCAAAGGTCCTCGAACGTCTCGTACAACGGAGAGTACTAGACCATCTACGAAATTCCGATGTACTGGTCCCCGAACAGTTCGGCTTCCGTGTGGGGCATTCCACCACTCATCAGCTGATGAGACTGGTGGAATACATCACGGGCGCCGGGTGTCGGAAAGAGCAGACTGTCGCCTGTTTCCTAGTGGAATGTGGAAAAGGCCTTTGATAGTGTCTGGCATGACGGGCTCTTGTTCAAGCTCCGGGAAGTCCAGCTCCCAGATTGCTACCTTCGCTTGATTGCTAGCTTTCTGACGGAGAGGACTTTCTGCGTGCGAATAGATGACCATGTCTCTTCCGAGAGACGCATTACAGCCGGGGTACCTCAAGGTAGCGTGCTAGGGCCTCTCCTGTTCTCTGTGTATGTCAACGACGCACCCTCCAAATAGAAGTGAATTGACTTCAAAATATGTTAGACAGTTTATTAAATATGTTAATAACATTGATTTTGATTCTTTGTAGTGCTTATTGTTATTGTGCTAGTCTACCTATTTTGAATCATTGTGTGCGTTTATTATTATGAATTATTATTAATTCATATATTATAAATTATTACATATATTGGTTGAACAGCTTCATCATGCATACATACATACATGCAGTTTGAACATGTTAATAATATAGAACTAATTCATTGTATCATTGTAATTGATTGATTTTTATTTTCTTGTTTATTTTGAATCTTTGTAATTGTTGTTTTGTTGTTATAATAATGGAGTTGTCCTTATATTTATTGAGAATTAGCTTGTAATAAGTTTATATATAGCATGTAGTATTACTTTATTTGTAATGGAGCATGCTGATAAAATAAAGGTATTAAAACACACACACACACACACACACGCGCGCGCGCGCGCGCACACACACACACATGAAACAATTCTCCGCGCCCGCCCGCCGCTCGCCCTCCGCGAAGATGAGATTGTCCAGATGTCGCTCCGTTGATGAACAGAGCGTGTAACACTGCGTTTTTTTTTCTTTCGCGTGCCATTGAGAAAGGTGAGTGGCAGGTCTTATTTTCTACATTACACAAAGGGCGCACGCTTGCTCACGTTTATATTTTTTTTACCGCAATGTCGTATTGTTACCTACTTTCGTTTCTTATCGGCTTCGGTAATTGAATCGGGTAGTTGATCATCCGTTTTTTCTCCTCAATGATTTGTATATGTGTATGATTACTTGTACCATTGGCGATAATATGTATGTATGTATGTATGTAATCGCTATTGTTGACTTTGTTTCTAAACCCGAATTCGGGAGTTTGGACTACCTTAATTTCTTTACAAGTACGTCTTAACGTTAGCGCTTTTTTGGAGAGGGGGGTATGGGGGTATATATTTTTAATCATTACTTTTTATATATATTATTTTTGTAATATATACGATTATTTTTCTTAATTATACTTTTTAATCGCTTACCACCTATTTACATTGATTAACATTACATTTTTGTATTTTTGTATATAGCCTATTACTTTTATAATGTCTAAAATTATTTATTACATTTTTATATTTTATGACGTCACGTTCTACTCTGATGACCGGATCAATGAACTCACGATCGGCTGCTCATGACCTACCTCAACAACCAGTGACGGCATTAAAACAGTAGCGCCACTGAAACAATAGGCGCTACTGAAACAATGGCGCAAATAAAACAATAGGCGCTAGTGAAACAATAAAGTCGCTAAAACAATAGGCGCTATTGTTTCACCACTAAAACAATGGGCGCTATTGTTTCAATGACGTCACTGAGTGTTGAGGTAAGTCATGGCTGATCGTGACATCACTACTTCCGGTCATCAGCTGATCGTGACGTCACACTTCCTGTTTCAATACCCCTCCTACACACTACTGATAGTTTGTTTTCTTTATAGTAGATATAAAAGGCAAAGGAGAGTGATAAAATAAATAGAAAATCCTTTCAGAAAGAAAGAAGCAGATATTTTAGAGTCAATAGTTAATCAATATATTAAAATGCGTTTGTGGGTGAGCGCAAATTTGCAATATACATATTTTCTTATAACATCGGTTTCTCAATTTTCAATAATAGTACTCTACTCCCACTATTGAGCTATAATCCACAAATGGTGTAGCCCTAAACTAATTTTACAAGGTCGACTGTGTCACCAACAAAGCAGCAGTATATTTCATGAACATTGCGAAGTAAATTATTTCCGTTCCGAGCCTATGATTTCCAATAGTGGTGCAATAACAGTATTCTGAATCAATATCTGTTTAGAGTCGCTCTACTATGAATGCTGTTTCATTCTGTTATGAGTTTAAACGTATTTTCCGTAACAAATTTCATGTTAGTTTCGATTAGTTTTTATGTGCATTGTTGTTTTAATTTACTATTCACCTACACCATTTATAAGTTATATTGTTTGAAAACGTATTAGAGTGCAGTAGGTAAAAGGTCGTAAATTAATTTTTTATTTAAACCGCTCAATAAGGCCGAATTTTTAGGGTAGACAAACATATTCGAGACTTGATAAAATAGTTCTGTATTCAGTATTCTTCCGTGTCAGAATGCAGATGAGGAGCTACGACTCGCAGCTGCTACTTCTGAGTATTCCGTCACACATCGCTGGAGACCGAGACACGGACGCAGCTTGGAAAATAGTTTTTCTTATTACATACGACCGCTACGTTATCAGTGTCGCGTTTGAATGAATAAGACGCCTCTGCGCTGTAGCCGCATCACTGATACTGCTCACGGGGATTCAGGAGTCTGCAGGCTTGAAAACATATTTACAACACGAAACTATACATTCCTATCCGCATTTCTGTCAGGCACAATGTGTACGTTGTTATCTTATAAATATTTACTTAGAATGTCTTTCTAGGTCATCGCGATTTTGTTTCCATATCATAAATACCTTGCGTTTAACAAACGATAATAGATTTCTTGGACTTTGTTGTCCATGACGTCTCCGTTGAGTGAATAGTCATAAATATAATACTACCGACTCCCGGAACACTAAGTTTTTTATTGGTAAAAATGAAATTTTACATGATTTGAAAATGAAATTTTTACATTTAGATGATTTTAAATGACATGTTTACCAATAAAAAACTTAGTGTTCCGAGTCAGTAGTGTTATGCTTATAATTAGATGATAGACTAGTAGTAAGCTCCCATTACTCGCTCACGATTTAGAACGAAAGATAAATGTCAATACTAGATAATGTTTTAATTAGCAGAAAAATGAACTTTGATTACATTACAATTTTTTAAAAATTAAATAACAATTGTAGACACACAACCTCACAACGTACACCAAAAATTCTGAACTACTGCGTTGTTTTTTATTTATTTATTTAAATAAACTTAATGCTTACATGACAAATAATTTATTCTCAACTTTTAAGAATACGGGTGTTTCCACAGATATCAACAAAACTATATCCAATACTTTTTACAAACATACGTAATATATAATATACGATAATAATAAATAAAATATTTTGAAACACAGTTACACAGTTTTGAAACTTCTTGAAAGCGATACAAAATTTTCAAGCTTTGTTAAGAGATATTAATGTTTTTCCAAATTGTTGAAGATTCGGTTTTTGAAATTTGAAATAAAATTCCTCATAACGTAATGCTGTACTAACACTTTTCCAATTTCCGTAAAACTTTTACTTTTATATTCATTGGCCATGAATTTTCAGAGAAAACAATTAATTCGAATTTTTGTTGGGATCCTCTTTTATTCTTCTCAAGAATTTTTACGATTTTTTCAAAATTTTGATCCACTTTTTGGGGCTTTGGTCTGAAAATTTTATAATTTCCAAAGCTAAACATTATTTTTAGATTATGGTTAAAATTTCCTTTAATTTGATGTCTCAGATAGATTTCACGATAGTTCCAAATTGTTTACCCTCACGTTTTGCTCCTACCCACCCCTCATTTTTGAGAGAATGAATTTTAAATCAATAAGGGGGTAAAAGTGTGGACATGCATGCCAAGTTTCTTCTGACATGCATGTAAATTCAAAATGTGACGTATCCAGAACAGATGGCTGGTAGACAAACGCCAATCAGTCAAATTCATCATTAACATCATCATCACCACTCCAAGGAGGCCTTAGACCTGTTCCGGAACCCATCTCCTCCTCGGTTTGTCGATAGTATCTCTCTTCCCAGTAGGGTGATAACCCAAATCAGCCATAAGGTAGACGGATAGCAGGCATGCGATTCAAGTGTTCACACCATCTCCTTCTGTAATCTTAAGTCTTCTGGTGCAATGATACAATGTTTAAATCGTGTCTAATATCCTCTTTTCTTCTCCGATCCAAGAGAGAACAACCTTGGGTCGCTCTTAATAAATTTCATTTCGGGTGCCTGAATCCTCTGGACGTCCCTTTTACCAAGAGTCCATGTTTCACTAGCATACAGGAATGTGGGGACAGCCACAGTTTTATAAAATTTCATTCGGGTATCCTTCTGTGCTTTATTTTTTTTAGGTACCTATGAATCGTTCCACAGATGCGTCTAAATTTTGTTAGCTTACTATCCCAATCAATGTCAGTTCAAATCAGTCAAATTAAAACTGAAAACCTGCTTCGCTCATTTAAAAATCTTAATTAGTATTTAGTCACTTTTTACAATGAAACTTAACAGAGAACATTGTTAGCCTGCTGACGTTGATATGATTGCAAGGAAGTGGAGAGGGCGACGTGGAAGCGCCAACGGAAGCGACGGCGGACGTCATTCGAACTTGACGAATGTTTGAGTTTATAATGAAAAGAGAACACGAGAAGTGAAAAACAGATTGTTTGGTTTGGCCACAGCCACAGCTGGCGAACTTGTGAACCTGATACCTCTCAGTTAGCGGAGAAAAATATCGCTGATTTACGAACCACTCTGCAAATGACAGGCGGATTTTTTACATATAATAATCTGGCAAGGCGACAAATATACCGCAATGTCACAATATAAATGTTCGTTCACGTGCGGCGGACATTTTTATGATCGCTGCAGTTTAGTAGGTCATCTGCGCACACGAGTCTGCCAATTAAAAAGAAAAAAAGGAGGAAAAAATAATTTGCCCCCCCCCCCCGCGCAGTGACTTGTAATTTACGAGCACAATACGTTAGCCGCTTGCAAGGCATTCATTTGGAAGCCCGCAATTCAGTCCTTTCTCGTCACTTATTTATTCCTAATTCTTTCAACCTTATAACTATTTGACAGCTTCAAGATGTTGGAATATAAGTTTACTTTCTTAGAGGTCAAGAGCTGTTAATGCTTACCAGTTAATAATTAATATTAAAACTATAAATACTATTTGCCAGAATCATTTTGAGGAATATTATATTATGATACACTTTATATTTAGAAGTGGGTATGGTGCTATCATTAACCTTGTCATTGTATCAAGACGCATTTACCAGTTAAATTGGTAAATCAGTCCGTAAAAAAAATATGCTCATATCTGGGTCGACTTCGTAGTCCTGCGCACTCTTTAAGATACGGCAACCTTCCCTAAACTACTTTGGTGGTTCAAAAATTAGCTTAATATTATGAATTATTATACAAGCTGTTAATACTGTGTGTGCGAATAAAATATTGTATTTTATCATTGTTTGTGAATCGAACGGAATCCCAGCCTGCCGCTAGGGAGCGTCTACTACGCACCGGGGGCGGCCAGCCTTAGGGGGAACAACAGGGGCTTCGACGGGCGGCGCGACTGACAACCCTTGGCGCTTGACGGAAGAATATCCTGAGGCCCTTGGCGGACGGCCTCTGCTTTATCAAGTAAATAAAGTAAAGAAGCTACAAAAATAAAACCAAAAGATAAAAAAAATTACTTTTTCTATTGTGTGTGAAAGAGTGTTTAACAAGAACTTAAATTATATTTATATTAAAACGTGCATAAACTTAACATGTAATTAAAAATTAAAACAAACTAAGTAAAAAAATTAAACAGATAAATCAGAATAAAATTGGACATTATCAATCACCAATTGGTTCTTAGAGCTGCGCTACTTTTACCCATGCAATTGACGAATATACTTTTCTAAGATCTTCTAACATGTTTCGTTTATCAGTCGCAGTGTATGTAGGATAAAAAAGTAGATGGATTCGACGAGATGCTCGGAACATGAAAAGTCTTCGTTGTGATTAGTAATCTTTGAGATTCATAATGGTTATCACTAAGTCTATTTATGACCGTTAGAATAGATACTAATAAAAAATAAATGAACACAGAAAGCGTTTTGGTACACTGTGTGCGTGTTTGTACGAGTGCGAGAACGTGTTCACACTAACCGTTGTTACGTCGCCCGAGGGGGGTAAAGTGCAGTCTAATAGTATGACATAATGGTTTTAATTTATGAGGTCTGGCGCCTGTAATGTGTCTGCCAGCCACAATGCCTGCACCAATTGATTACACAATACTTTATTTTATTAAACAAACCTTCCTGACCGCCCTAAACAACCCTAGACTTCAAATTTACTGTACTGGTTAGCAAACTATACGTAGGTACTGGGTTTTGGTGTACTAACCTTTCTCATCGGGCGATCCAAGCGCCAAGGAATTCCCACCCACCTATTCAATTTCGAATCCTTATCGCCTTTCATTGTTTACATTTACCATTTTCATTGCTTGTTTTTTCTAAGATTATTACTTCTAATTAATATTAATAAAGTGTAAAATAGTCTCCTATTAATCAACGACTTTTTAAAAATGACTTCAAGTGTTATTATCTCACCCCTTGTGTTGGGAGTAACCATGAAATTTATCAAAAGGCGTAACACGGAAAAGAAAAAAGAACTTGCAAACTCTGAAAAAATAACATGGTTACATCTTCTACGTATTCTACTGCAAATAAAATAATCTAGTTTCGATTATTTGTTTGAAATCTTTACGGTTGTAAAACGTTTGCGAACCAGAAATCCTTTTAGACGAAATTATATATTTTATATTATAATTCTGAAACTATATAATGTATCTATACCATATATAGGCCTACAGAGGTACACCCTTGACTAAGGTATTTAAATGTAGGTGATTTAAGGTAGCCATCGTGGTAACAAAGCAGAGAAGGTGGGTACCATATGAACAGGGAAAGATCGCCTAAAGGTGTTGTTATCTTTAGGGTTTAAGTCTAGAGTAATAAGCATCTCTTCGCCTGTGTTCTGTGTAATTGAAAATGTTGGACACACCCGGTTGCGCAGATGCACTGTGGACTGGACACTGACTTTAGTGCGGATGCGCAAACAGTTTACGAAATTGCCAACAGCTTGAAGTTCATGACTGTGTACCTCAACACTTGTTGTCCTAGAAATGTATGGCTTAAAAGTATAGTTACACGTGTCACGAAAACTACGCTTCAGAATTATAAAACGTTCCTGCGCGTACGTTAACAGACCAGGACAGAACTATACATCAGATGGCTTTTTCTTTCTACAGCGGTAACATTCCCGTTTATATGCTCTTTGTGGCTTTATTAATAATGTCTTTAGAGGTGTTTCACCCGGTAGGCCGTAATGATGACGACGCATTAAGTGTGGCATAGGGACCAGTGATACGAATACGGCATAATCGTACTGCAAAACTAACTTCGGGTTTCCTTGGAAGTTTAAAAAATATTTTAAAGTAAGTTTGTACAATAACTACTATACCCGGTCATAAAAAAGAATTTTTCCCTTTTATTGAGTATTTTCTCTCAAAAGGTTATGTTAAGGTTCTTTCAATAACTGTTATCTCGTCGTAATACCGAACATTAAACATAACAATAATAATATAAAATTAAACCCGACCTACTGCAAAGTAAATTATATGGGCTGTTATTGCAACCGTGAATTGAGTTCCTGCAATAACCGTTTCAAGTAATAGTTTCTAGAATGTTCGGTGTAATAATCTGTGCCATTCGTGACAGGAATGTGAACCAGCCTCGGATGGGTGGTGAATTAACATTCCGCACTGCAATAACTGACGATATATCTGGTTACGATATTTGCCGCCCGACGTGTGAAGAAATCATTCAATACAAACACATCGTTTATTCGTAATACATAAAGCACAAAAATGCGGTTTTTATTATTATTTATGCGAATAGTGTACATGACTAAGTAAAATTATTCTGTAGTATATGATTCATCAATTTTTTAATGTTGTCAGCGACATTTAGGGAAAACCTTGTTAAGCATTCTGGATTTATCATGGAGTCGAAGGAAACACACTCAGACAATTAATTACGACGAGCCGGTCGGTGATTAGGAAATGACAATCCGACTTAGACAACAATGTAATAGATACACAGGTGAGCTAGAAACAGCACCTTCATGAGCTTCTACTCGAATCCAATAAAGCTCGTGGTGTCTAGTTTCCTCATGGCTTCTACTGACAACGTTAACAATCAATCGACGCCGACGTATATGAAGCAGAGATAGCGGGAACGGTCGGTTTAGTTAGCGAGTTGTTTTATAGCGATATAGTTGAGAGTTTTAATTAGTCATTATTTACATAATTTTATTATAATGATCATTACGAATTTAATAATTGTTATATTATTATACCTTTCCATAAAAAATGTGGCTTAAGTGTACTTTTGATGTACGAGGTTTGATCATGCAGTTCTCGTTTATTTTTAAAATTATGCCTTCATTCAGCGACACTTGTACTGCCCCTTTAAAAAATCTCAGTCGAATGTAACACGGTTAAGGCAGCCGTTTTCCAGCCTTCAAAATATTACAAGCATGTACTTTTTGGTACAGCCTTGAGCACGCTTAGCCATGTTCGTTTTACGTCTTCGAAAGTCGCGAAGCGTTGTCATTTCGTGAGAAAATTATCACTATTGGGAGAAGGAAAGATCGCGTTGGTACACATCTAGTGAAAACGGCAGTTGCCGTGTCATCGTTATGACGTTTTCTTTTGCCTAGCCTGGCAAAATTCGTAACAAGCAATGACGTACAATTCAAACGCATTATTGAGCTGAAATTTTTATAAATTATTCTTTTGTAAATCTAGCCGTTTTCTACGAATAGCTCCATACAAATGGCGTAAAATGTCTGAATAGTACTCTTTATTTATCACTGCGTTTTTGAAATTTCGTGGAACACGAAAACATAATCTTCATCTGACAACCACAATCTTTAATTCATTTACGGCAGTCTCTGAGGCTTGTAAACTGCTTCTTCACGTACAGCAGTCTCGCCAGAAGCCTTCTGAACACGTTTACCCGACAGAGCAGTTTATCTCACAGTTTGCACAAAATTTAATCCATGTTCTTCAATCTTGCATTGTAGAATGACAAAAAATCGCGTAATACACCTAAGGGCGACTTACTCAATTACTTGTGAAATGTAAACTATGTGTCAAATAGGGCTAAACGTTTAGACGATTGTCACTAACATGTGTACCAACATCACATAAAAATAATTTTTTAATAGGACACTTGCAGCGGTGGAAATTGCAAAGTTGCACAAACTTCTTGATCAAACCTCGTAAACGATAAATTATACTCGTTACTGTTTCAGCTTCGCCGACATTAATTTAATTCCACCATATTGAAAGAAACAGACAAAAATTATTATTGTTAGTGTTGTTTCTTTGTTGTCGTCGTTGTTGTTGTGTTATTTTCGTTATTATTTTTAATTTTGGTATCCCTCAGGCAAACGTTTAAATAACTTTAAAGAGCGGAAATAATTTAGCCGCTTTGCTGTCAAAACATACAGCCTATTTACGCATGTCTCTCACATAACCTGCAATGAGATCATACTGGATGCCGTTTCCGCCACAAATGTTGCCACAATTGTGTTAATTGATCACAACAATTCAAATATTACGTATAAAATAAGTATACATGCTAAAGTGTTGTGCGACATGACACCGTTAAAGCCTTTACGAGATATGTAAAAAATAATTTAGCTTTTCTTTAAAGTAGACACGTCTGGGGCTAATATGGATTTAACGAAAAAGGGAATCACAAAACATGCCAAGGTTATGTTAGCAGTTACTGTATAGTATTAGTTTGCATTTTGATTAGATCATTTCCATTCTTGCACTTCCTTTTTGAGACCAAAGTTTTCGTTTTTTGTTCTTAGAAAGTCCATATCTTCTCATTAAATTGTTAAAGTTTATGTTTGGATTCTAAATTTTGCATTTTCTGAACTTCGCAGAAAAGTTATAGTATTGGCTGGAAAAATTTGTGAAACTGTTTGTAAACCAGGAATCCGTTTAGTTGACATTATATTATTGCGTGTTATACCGTTATTGTGTGTATTATATCTATACCCTATATATAGAAGTGTATGCTCGACTAGTGATACTGTAAGGGCGACGCAGAAAACGAAAGAAACCAACTAGTAACGTCCTGCGTGTTGCGTTACAGAACGTTATGATTTATCAGATAATAATGTAATGTGTAATGAGCTATAAATAATGCGACTTGAAGTTAACAGCGAATATACAACACACAAGTCAAGTAAACTCTTGGAATGTTTACATGCTTCAATTGGTAGCTTTTCTTCGGAGCAATCAAATAGACGAAGCCATCGAATAGTTATTTAGCAGATTATTTAATTTTGATTACTTTGCGCCTTTAAAGTAGTAAATTCATGGTAAATGTATATTTGTTTTTAATTGAGATTTAGTAGACTTTTATAAATTTAATATCAGTTATTGTGAATAGAATGTAACGAATTACTGTATTCGAATAGAAGCATTTTCAAATTGAGTAGGATTTGGGTGAAACTTAAGGTTATGCCTTTTATTAAGTTTTTTAAAACTTTTGATTGTCTTGCTGAATTTAGTGTCACCAACATTTCATCACCCTGAAATTTGTTATTTACGAAATAATGTAGAGACTTTGGAACATTGCAAACCTGGTTGTATAAATTAAGTGGATGATAAAATCATCTTTGTTTTTACGTTGTACAAATAACAATAAATCGTAAATATGCACAGAAGTTTAGAACTTCCGTTTCGTGCGACTTGTATGATGTACAAGGTTTATCAAAATCTTAAAACAATTTTTGTTTACTTTTAAAGTCGTGTGTTCATTCGGCTATATTTATAATATCCTCGCGGATATAAGGCGTTTATGTTAACAATTTTCAAGACTTTGAAATGTCTCTGGATTGAAATTTATGGCATTGTCTTAATCTTGCTCAGCGATATTTGTTTTACGTCTTTAGGAGCCGTAAACCGTCATGACATTCTTCCATCGTGAGAAGAGAAAAAAAATTAAATTAGGCCATATCTGGCGAATATGGTAGTTGTGGTATCATAGTGATGTTATTTTCAGCAAAAAGTCCTTAAACAAGATTATCGCTGAGAAGCTTCTACAGTTAATCTTTAAATAAATCCGAGAGCTTTCTACAAATAACTTCTCACAAGCGACTTAAAACGTTACACTGGAACTCTTCATTTACCGTATCAGCCAGTGACGAAATTTTATGGAACGTTTTAACACCATGATCTTTATCTTCATGTCACTCTCTTTAATTGATCAACGACTATTATGAAATTTTTGTACCATTTTCAAACAACTTGATGACGAAAAAATCTATCTGCAGCATTGGTCCCATTAAACACAACGTTAATACGGTTAGAGAATTTTGTCTCATTTTAACTCAATAGCTGATGCACTGCAGTATATTAAAAATTGCATAACAATCAAACCACAACTTAGTCACATGTCAAATCTAAACTGTGAGTCCAATTTAGCTAAACATTTAATAAATTATATGAACATTTTTTTATCAAACTCGTATACTGACATTTTTATAAAGATCATATAAAGGACGGCGAAATGTGATAACAGAAAGCAAAAACATATGGTGAAACTGTTTAAGGATTATGTTGTCTGTTAGGCGCATACGCCAATAACCATATTGGACTGTATACTCTGATACTTTTGATAAGTAGGATACACTTCACAGTCAGACAGTGCGGCTAACAGTTAGTTACTGGATGTGATTGATTATAGTCGAGTGACAGCCGACAGCGGAGTACGTACAGTCAAGCAAACGATTGTCTAATCTATTGACTTTAGTCGGCCGACTAATGTACTGTACACTCAATACGTGAGAACACGTTTGCTTTTAACGAGAGCCGAATTTAATACATTTACAAACAAGCGTGTCGTGTTACCGAACGTAACCACAATCACGTGTTTGTAAAACATATGGACATGGATTTTTGTTCCAAATTCATTTACAAATTAGTTTACCATCGTTATTTAACGTTCTGTTTAATACCGAGATAAATAACATCAATACGTAGAGAACACCGAGTTTTGTGATGCAGTTATAGCTCAGTATATGGTTTAATCCCTTTTGATGGAGTATATTTACAGGTCTTTAGCCTATAAGTCAAGGCAGTGTTGAAAACAAATGCGTTGAAAAACAATGTAACTAAATGCAACAATGTAACTATTCTTTATTACTGACGATGAGGTTTTTTGCTAACATAATGCTACAGTTTCTGTAACAAGAGTGTTACATGCTGAGTTCTATATAACCGAGTACATTTTAATGTAAAATAAAAATAGTCTACTTCTTATTATGGATATACTAGTCTCAGTAACGTAAAGTACAGAAGTCTTGTTACTGAAATCTAATCTTAGCAGTAAAATATTTTTATAATTGATAGCTTGAGACAAATTAATTATCTAAAAACGAAAATAATTTTTTTCAGTAACACACAATGAGAAATTGTGTGTCTTGGGTTCTTGTAGTTATTGATATTTCAGCGACTAATTGAGCAATGCAAGGAAATGAAACTCTACGTGAAGCAACGCAAGATCTGCTGTCCCGAAAAAAGATAACAAAGCAAAAAAAAGAAAAGTAAAACAGCCTCCAGACAGAAAAATATAAAACAAGTATGAAAAAACGTTTGCCTTATTTTAATGTAGCCTATTAGTAACAATCCGTAATTCTTTATTAGAAGTCATTTAATCTTTCCATCTGTCCCTATATGATGGTGCCGAACGCGGGACACTACGAAACATTAGAACTGTAAGACTGTGGCAAAATTCCAGAACAAAGAAACTGTCAACCGTCAGTAATTGAAAACGCATGGACCATTACACTTGATGTGGTGAACCACGGAAATTAATACCAAACATATAAAAAGAAGTGGAATTTTCCATCAGCGAGAATAGCCAGAGAACTTCTCATGGGCACCTACGCGTCAACAACGTTGGTTTTACACGTGTGGAAATCATTGATCCAAAACCTTTCTAATCAGTCAACAACTAATTAATAAAAGAAGGGAGAGATAAATAAGAGTCACAGAATGATGAAAGGAGAGTTTCTGGGAAGTCTGGGAGTGTTAACAACATGGGCAGCAGCAACAACAATCAGTAAGAAAAATATTTTGATTATTTAAAGTATAAAAGGGGATTACTCTCTTGTAAAAATTAAACACTAAATTATGTATGAGTAATAACATGTTAGTTAATTCAACAAAAAAAAAAATTGAAATAAAAGAAATGGAGAAAATCTCACAAAATACAGTATGCATACAGGTGAACAGAAACACGAGGTAACGAGGAAAATAAATACCGCAGGTGATGAGATGACGGCATAATAAGTGTGTCAGTAAATGTGTGCTGTAGAGCGCGGTAATCCGGTGAAAAACGTGAGCTGTGAAGGAACAAGACGTTACGCTGCTGATCCGGGTTAATAAAGATCGCTGCAACAAGGTATTTACAGTAACGTTATGAAGACGTTATAATAGAAGACGGACGGAGCAAAGTAGTTGGAGAGGAAAACTAATTTGTGTTATCGATCACGCAGGCGGGTAATAATGTGACGATAAGAGAAATGGGCTGTCGTACTCGAGTACATCACAGTTTCTTCTGGGCTTCATTATTAAGCAGCTGTGGGCGGCTGTCAACCAAGGCAACAGCTAGAATAAGCGGGAGAAAAATAATTCCGTCCTCTTATTAAAAACTGAATTTATTCGAGAGTTTGGCACAGCTGCGCCTCGGCTTTTTTAATTATTAGTATGCATAAATAAAAGTAAAATTTTAAATGTGTGTGTTAAGTAAATCCGTATTTTAGCTAAAACTGTTTAAAATTAATTATAAATTAGTAAATAATGTTCACAAAATAGCAGTCAATCTAAAAACTTAATATAAGAGACAGTTAAATTAAACAAAGAGTGGAACCACAAACATAATGTAACAGTGTGTTGTGTAGTGATACTAATAAAACTAACTGACTACGTAATACGGTGATATACGTATCTTTGATATCAGAAATTACGAGGTTTGATTTAAGAGTTCCTGCAATTTTGCAATATCCACCGCTACAAGTGTCTGATGAAAAACCGTTTTTATGTGATGAAAAATAAGTTAGTACAATCGTCTAAAATTTTAGCCATATTTGATACATAGTTTAGATTTCACAGATAATTGAATAAGTCGTCCTTAGGTGTATTAGACAATTTTTTGTCATTCTACGATGCAAAATGGAAGAACGCAGATTAAGTTTTGTGTAAACTGTGAGATAAACTGCTCTGTCCTGGTAAACGTGTTCAGAAGGCTTCTGGCGAGACTGCTGCGCGTGAACAAGCGGTTTACAAGCTTCAGAGACAGCCGTAAATGAGTTCAAGATCGTGGTTGTCAGATGAAGATTATGTTTTTGTGTTCTAAGTAAGTTCATCGTTTGGCGCAAGAGTAAAAAAAGAGTATTATTCGGACATTTTACGCCATTTGTATGAAGTTATTTGTAGAAAACGGCCAGATTTACGGAAGAATAATTTGCAAAAATGCAGTTTGATAATGCGCCTAAACGCACGTCCTTGCTTGTTAAGAATTTTGCTAAGCAAAAAAACGTTATAATGATGACATGGCAGCTGCCGTATTCACCAGATGAATCCCAACGCGATATTTTCTCCTCCGAATAGTGATAATTTCCAAGAAAGGACAACTTTTCGCGATCGTTGAAGATGTAAAACGAAAATTCCTAAGCGTGCTCAAGGCTGTACAGAAAGTGTATGCTTAAAATATATACTGAATAGCTGTAAAACGGCTGGCTTAATCGCGTTACATTGGACTGAGACTACTTTGAAGGGGGCAGTATAAGTATCGATGAATCAAGGCATCATTTTATAAATAAACAAGAACTGCATAACTCTTTGATCAAACCTCGTATAACTTGAATTTTACAGCAGCTTCCTATAAGAAAAAAATAAAATTTTTTAGAAGGGAAGTTAGGCATAACATATACTACTAAAACAAAGGTGTACACCAACTATTACTCCAAGAAGGTAGGATTGGTAAACCGAAGTTATCAGCCATGAAAAGTGATGGAAACTGTCGATGACGAGATGATCGGTGGCACATACGAGTCTTCCAATTTAACAGCAATTTTATGCCTTCTTTCATATCGCGAACGTTTGTTACTGAAACTGGCAAAGTGAAGGATTCATGTCCTGCCGTATGTTGCATATTATTAAATACGTCTTTGCAGCACTGTGGTTTAGTGACGTTACTCATTATTTTATTACTACTGTGTACTGTAAGCATTCTGTATTCGATTACCTATCCGTTACAGAAAATTGTTGGTCTCTATTTAAACTGGGCTAGGCAAAACTGCCATTGTTTTTTTTTGTTTTTTGTAGGAGTTTGATATTTCACTTTGAAAGCCAACGTTCCGTACATCGCTCTTACATAACATTATAATAAATATAAATAGTAAGGTAAATAATATACTAACATACTTTTATTAACATAATTTCTTATTTTATTAATATAAAAACGGATACTTTTTGTGGTACCGAAGTAGTTTACGGGTTACGAAGGGTAGGCTGCCATAAGTTATGTGAACCTTTTGGTACTGTAATGAACTTCAACATAAGGACGTCCATAAGGCCGTATTACGTCATCAGCGATACCATGTACTCAATTCCACAGGATGAGTCGGCCTAGGTGTTAGAAACGTATATTGATTTTATAGAACAATTCACTTTGGAATAGAAACTCGCAACTCTAGATTAGTAACCAGGTGCCACAACCACTGGCATATTAAAAGCCTTTACAAATATAAGTACATAAATATACATGTATACGTGTGTGTGTGTGTGTGTCTGGTGACCGAAAAACAAATGCAAACTGTTCAGTAATAAGAAATACCGATAGAAGGATTCAAGAACGAAATAACTGAAGAACGTTGGCAACACTGAACATTAGCTATTTATAGTGGCTAGGTCAACAATCCAAAAATTCAGGAAGGAAAGAATAAAGATAAATCACAGTGCAAAGTAATGCAAAATTCAAAATTGAATGTACAGAACTACGTATGTACAGAATAACAAAAATCGAAGAAAAAACTTGGAACACTATCAAAGTACACGTGATAAAAGAAAGTGTACAAGTATAAAGTACGAGACATTCTGAGGCAAGGGACAAGACATTTACATATACATATATAGCTAACAAGTGAACACGGCCATTAGTAATAAAATGTAATCAGAGATGGAAGGAGGAGAGTAATGTGTGAAGAAATATTCTATAAGGAGTAGTGATATAGTAGGGTCACACCAACAGATAATTCAGGTTTATTTACTAATAGGCTTCCTTTATTTACTAATAAAAGAAGTGTGGATATGTTATTTGAGCATATGTTAATTATTCCCGAAATATGTTCCACATAAGGGAAAAACATCTTGAGGTAAAGCAATTTATAAATATTAAATAAATTATATATGTATATATATAATAAAAAATAAAAATAATGAAATTCTAGATATTGTACAAAATAAGTTTAAAAATATAATAAATTATGTTCACAGGTAATAACACATCAACAAATAAGGTACTGAATGGAGAAACTGCAAATGTAGAAAAACTAAAGAGGTTTCTCATAAGTTTAGAAAGCAAAGAGTGATTGTTACTGCTGCTAAAATACTGGCCAATTTGATACGTGTTTGCGCGTGCTGTGTGCTTGTGTGCAATATACGTGTTTGCGCGTGCTGTGTGCTTGTGTGCAATATACGTATTTGTTATTGTAATCATAAGGGTTGCGGCGATGACCTTCAATTTTTTTAAAGAGGTAGTTTATTTTTTCCCTAAATTTATATATACATAAATTTTCGGCGTAAATATAAACTTCCTGCTAAACTCTATAGAACAATGAACTTTGACATTCTTTTCAATATTATAATTCAAATTTAGGCTTCCTGAATATCTTAATTTTTAAAACACGCCATCTGTCAGAATTATAATTTCGTAGTAGTAAATGATTGAGACAGTGCAAAAATTACTTAATGCCATGAGCTTACTTAAATTCTTCTCTCTCTCTCCCCCTCTCTCCCGTACTCCCGTGTTTTATCTTTCAGTCGCGCTCTTTACACACACAAACACTCAATGTGTGTGAACATAAAGGATACAGTCTACCTCTTTGCAAAGTTTCTTGCATTTAATATATCACAGATATCACAATAATAATTAGTGTCTTGTATGAGTAAACAATATTTTGTCTCCACGTTTAGCTGAGTAAGCTATATAAAATTTGAAAGTTTTCAAGTCACCGATGACGCAGATTTTATTCGTGAAACGTGAGCAATATATATACACGTTCCATAAAACTTGATTAGGAATACATTTGTTGATTTGTAATCCCTATGCGAAGATGGTGCTACGAAATTGAGCTCTACATAAAGACTGAACTTATACGATCATGTATATAGGTAAGGGCTGATGTATAGTGTCAGTGTATCACAAAATGTTTGAAATAAACAACTCAGAGTCGAGTAAACAAATCAACAATTAATTGTTTTCAAACGTAATCCGCCAACCACTAAGTTATTAGTAGTGTCTGCTTTAAGGAAACGTGTATTACCAAATTTTCCTTTTTTAAGGGGGTTCTTATTGTAAAGACTGCAGTTCGCGAGAAAAGATTGTAAAAAATAAATGAAAATAGAAAGAAAAGTTTACACACTGGGATGAGGAGTTTAAAAAAGACCGCCTTTTAAGACGTACTGAAGTTCACGGCCACAAAGGAAGTCTGCGTATGGATCGGTTTGAACGAGGTGTTGTGTTTCGAAAACGTGGACCTGGCAAGTTACCCTGTAGCCAATTCGCAACACGTAAACACGTTCCACAGTGAGTGAACTGTTTGAGCCAGAGCTGTCTTATGTTTCTGAAAATATGAGGTCGATTAGATGAACTTTGTGTGAAAGTTTATTTGAAACTTTATAAGACGGTTACTGGGTCCGCCTTGCTGCACGTACTGGACAAGCCTGCACATATAGTACAGTCACTGAAGGAAAAAAATTCAAATTAAGTGGCTTCTACGAGATTTTTTGCACAAGGCTAGATAAAAGGGTGAAAAACAATTTAAAAAAAAGTTTACATAAATTCCGTTTCGGTTTTTCGAAAAAGAGGAGGGGGAAAGTACAAAAAATTAGTTTTTCAATTATCTTGAAAAATAACAAATTTACAAAATAAAGAGAAATTAAAAAAATTAAAGAGCATTACATTTTCTACAAAAAAGCTATTTACCATTTTTTTGTCAGGCCAATACTTTGTGAGAAAAATGGAATTGAAATATTAGAAAAAACTGATTGTCGGAGTTCGCCCCGATGAGCGGGAAGGCTAATTTTTTCTGACATTGCAACATACAAATTTTAATAAAATCTGTTATAATAGTCGTAGAGACAAAAATCAAAAAGCATTTTAAAGCTAAATGTTTTTACTTTTACGTAAAATGAAAAGAAAATAATTAAATTATTAAGAAATACTTAAAATAAAGTAATAACTTTTTTGTTTTTAATTTTTTTCAACTAATGCATAAACATATTAACAATTTATTACAAATGTATTTACATTAAAAAAAAACTTTACAATATGAACGTTACATAGGTTTTCGAAAAACATAATAAAATTAGTGTTGATTAATTGGCATATAATGAGCGAGTTTTAAAAATAAATTTTTTTTTGAGTTGGCAAGTATACATCATTTTCTTAACTTAAAATTTCTACAGAAATTTTCAAAATAAATATATTTTAAGAAAATTATGAACAAGTATTGGTCAAAGTGTCTTCTATAAGACTGCGGTGTAAATAATTGTTAAAATTTAGTTAAATTTAAATAAATGTAACTTTTATTAATAAATGGAAAAATATGTCCATTGCGCGTATTAATATTAATAGTTAAAAACTAAAAAAAAATATTAAAATGTAACAATTGTACGTAAAACTACAATATTTGAGGTTTCTCTTCTACATAGTGAGAATTTATATCCGTGCATGGGCATAATTAAAAGAACAGACCCTGAAAGTTGAAGAATTTTAGGGAGAGCGAGGACAGCTGGCACATTACATGCGTCATACAGATGCGCGGTGAGCCGACACACAAGCTTGTACGTTGTAAGTGTTAGTGCGTAAACCGTTGCCGGATCGACTATTATTTTATTTCGGAGCACGTATAGTGTTTATTTTTTGAAATTATCGCTACTTCTTAATTACTTTTTGAAAATAAAAAGGTTCTACGATAAAAGTGATATATGCGAGTAAAACGTCAGTGACACAACTTCGTGTTTTCATAATAAAGGAAAAAACAGTAGTTTTAAGTCCTTTGAAATAAAATGCAAAAAAAAAAACCAGAACTTACGGCAGCTGTACAAGTTTTTTCACAGCCAAATCAGTCACATGAAATTATCCTCAAAAGTGGACATATATGTTTATTGAATACTTATAATGCTTCACTAAAAGTCAAAGATATTAATGAATCTAGATATATTTCTTTTACAAAGGCAGTAGTTAAGAAAAGGGCAGTGAATTTGGCAACATTACCACCAACTGCAGATGCCGCAAAATATCATTTTTTCAGAGTATATTTACAGACACAAAAATGGCTTGGCAACGATCTTTTACCAAGCGTGGGGTGAAGAATGGGGTTGCAGCGTTAAAAATGAAATGTTAACTCCAATTCAAATGTCACAGTTACCCGCACCGAAGTCACTTCTGCAAATGATCTTCTGTAATTGCAAAAAAGATTGTGGAAAATTATGCAGTTGCAGAAAAAGTGGATTGTACTGTTCATCGGCTTGTTGAAACTGTGAATTTAATTTGTGCACAAATTTTTCAAATATTGTGTATGATGTATGATGAGGGATAAATAGAAATAGAAGACTTGACTTCTGAATCTTTTCGAAAAATTGGAGAAATTGGAGAAGAAATCGATTTTAAAATATATTTATCATTATAAAAATAATTGTTATAATTAAATTTTATAAATAAATAATAAATATACTAAAATTATCTTGTTGGTACATCCTCTTCGTTCACTTTTTTAAATATTATATATATATATATATAAACTTTCACTATGAACAACTTACTTTATAGTTTTATTTCCCAAACGTTTCAACGTGGTATACGTCTTCTTCAGTATTTACTCCCACTGAAGAAGACGTATACCACGTTGAAACGTTTGGGAAATAAAACTATAAAGTAAGTTGTTCATAGTGAAAGTTTATATATATATATAATAAATATACTAAAAAGTTATTTTCCACCTTGATAATTGTGAAAAATTCCGAAAAATCGAAGAAAAACGATATTTTAAAAATGTTGTAAATCATAATAAGTTATAAGTAAATAATTTATAATTTGTATAAATAAGAAATGTGTTTTAAAAGTTATTTTATTGTCAAAATCTTCAATGATTGGAAGAAAAACTATTTTTGAATATATTTATAAAGTGCATTTTAAATAACATTTTTATTATAATGCGTAAGAAATAAGTAAAAAAGTATACATAATAATATATACACAAATGAATAATAACGATTTTTTAAACTTATATTCCTGAAAAAATTGCATGTCTACTAAATAAACATGTATTTTATGTGAAAATCCACCTTGTGAAAAATTTGGCCAACTTTAAATTAATTTTTCTACTAGAATTATCGCCCTGAAAAAAAATATTAATAACCTTTTTTATGTAGAAGTTTATGCTCTTTCTTTTTGGTCTTTTGTATTTTTCTCATAAATTTAATATTTATTAAGATAATCACGAAAAATGAATGTTTTGTACCTTCCCCTCCCTTTTTTCGAAAACCCGCGACTGAATTTTTGTAAACTTTTTTAAAATTCTTTCTTACCTTTTTATCTAGCCCTATACAAAAAATCTCGTAGAAGCCACTTAATTTGAAATTTATATTTTTTTCGGCTTCAGTGACTGTACTAGTATTGGTTAGCTGGAATGTAGCTAGATTTCATTTTTGTTGTACAGACGTGATAATTAAATTCCTGTAATGAAAACAACTTGACAATTATTTTGTTACGTGTTGTTGTTGGTAGAAAATTTGGCAGTGTTGTAACGCTTGTAGCTACAGTACATACCGTCATGCAGTGTGTTTACGAGTCAACTGTTTTCATTACTTAATTGTTTTTAATGCGTCGTTAGTTCAACCCCCATGCAATGAGAAATTACACGATTTTTGTACGGTTATGCCGTGTTATGTCGTCAGCATAACGATTTACGCCGCACGTCATTAAGGGAAAAACCTCTTTTCTTGTAAGAAAAAATTCTAGTTGATCAGAATTTAACAGTTAGTTGTAAATATATTTTAAAAAGTATATTTTATAGAGTAATTAGAGAAACGTTATGGACGATATTTAAAAGTAATTTGTAACTTACGTTAAATTTGCATCATTTCGAGAATCTAAGTTTTATAACTTAGATGTATAAAGATGTATGTACAACTTATACAGTTAAGTTGTATAAATACTGTTCAGTGGTAGAACATTACGAATCATCAGGTTTGTCAAGGAAAGATGAGATTTACAGATAAAAACAAATTAACTTGTACTGGTATAAATTTAGATGTTATAACTGAAGGTTTTCGTTTTCTGTCATAATACGTCTAGGCCGGGTCAACGTGTGAAGCTCCTGGTCAGTACCAGTGTTTACTTCACGATCATGGAGCCTAACTTATTTTCTTTGCTTTTCATGTGGCGCTGAACAGTATCTTCTAAAGGAGTGTGTAATTATATTTAAAATGTTAAAGAAGAACTGTCAGATCTCGTAGGCATCGCAAAACGCAAAAAGCTTACGACAATCGAATTTAGTTCAGTTGTCTTCTACTACTCTAATTAGTGTAATTGCTTTAAAATATAACACATATTTCAGATTTGAGAATTGATTTTACGAGCATACTCAATACCTCTGTATTAAGTAGTTGAAATTAATGTGTTACATTGATCTTTTTTTAACATTTAAACATGCTTTGCTTTTTAATAACTTTTCTAATATTTAAAACTTGGATTTAGTATACTGTTGTAAAAAGATGTAATGTTTTTCATTAATATTAAATTATCACGATTCTGGTCTACTCTACCATTTTTATTGTGTTATAAAAGAGATGTGTTTCGCCGGTTTGAAGATATGTCGGAATTGAAGACATGTTAAACAGAGGTGAAGAAAAGGAGAGTTAAAGACAACTCAACGGTTTGAAGATAAGTCAGAGTTAAAGATGTGTTAAACAGAGTTGAAGAAAAGGAGAGTTAAAGGCCACGGTTTCAATCGTTGTAACATATGTACCTTTAGTAAGCGAATAAAAAGATATGGTCAGTTTTAATTGGGCTCCTTTCATATTAATTTAACAACAGAAGAACTAAATGAAATATTCTAGATATTGTGTTGCAAGTGGCAAGAGAGAATTATGAATGAAAAGAAACCATTAGAGCATGTTGTGTTATGACGATTTAGATGAACACAGGATACATGGATATACATTAACTAAAAAACGGATAAGTAGGGCAGTGATAAATACCTGTGACTTAACTGTAGAGATTATATGAAAGTGGTACAATCTTTTTTGTTTGAAACAAATATGCCAGACTGCTCAACTGAATCGAACGTCCCATAATAATGAGTGCATAACTGGCTCTTAGCAGCTGGGTAACGAAGTGGATTGTCTAGAACGGTAACCTAAAACCATCTCGCCTGTGTATCGGATGCTATTTCCTTTTAAAATCTGAATTCACACTATGACGTTACAGATAACTCAGTATTAAAGTGCTGAGAGCAGTCGCCGACTATGACAAAGTCCACGTTAACAATAAATATATATTCTTTAATTTGAAGAAGTAGGGCTAAGCCTTGAATAGGGTTGTAGGCCTTGACAAGGCAGGGTTGTCAAGCTACCCAAATAAAACTATTGTACTCATAAACTTCAAATATTCCAATGTAAACGTCCCTAACCTCAAACTAAAGAATGAAGAGGACGTGCAAAGGAAGTTAGGCACAAATAAAATAACAGAAACTACAATTTTTGAAAAACAAAATGATAAAATAATAAACTTTGTTTATGTCTAGTGTATCTTAAATGTTAATCAACCACATTAAATGTGCCTGCACTGATCTCTGAACTGATAGCACTAATGTAATTAGTGTTGATGTTATTAGCTAGAAACCGTTAAGCAAATGAAACAGTTTTGTGTTAATTGAGTCAAGTAATTTCTTTTTTTGGTCAAAGGGTCGTTACACCCGAATTGTGGTCGCCGGGTCTTATGGCTGTGACCTGGTTTCACTTATTGAATTTCACACCCCTCCGGATTATGATGTCTCTCGATTCGCAAACCCTAATGGGTGAACGGCCTATAAGGCAATTGAATAAGACTGCCTGCTGTCGATCCTTTTTATACGTTCTCACAAGACAGAACGATGAAGCAGTGAGAACGTTCTTCAACATAATTTGAAACATATGTTTTTAAGAAGTGGTAAGATGGGTTTATTGAATAAAATAATATTCAATAATACATAATATAATAATAATAAGAATAATAATCAATATTACATAATGTTTATCTTAACGAAACTATTTGGTATGCAGTCGTGGCATTCAGCGTGTGTGTTCAGGGTGGTACATTATCTCGATACCCGGTAAATTACATCCCACATGACTGCAATGCGGTGACGAGAAATATTGCTTTCCACGATTTCGATACCAAAACAAATGTTGGTTCAAATACCATTAGCAAATTCTACCTACAAAATTGAAATTACTAAAAAACAAATCCATTTCAAATTATGACCAGAACCCTTTCAAAAAGCATAAATAAATGTTGTCATTAATCTAGCTCGTAAGAGAAATATACTAAAGTCAAGAGAAAAAGTTAAGTTGTAGTAATTACCATTTGTATATGTTTGTAAATTACAACTCGAAATGTAATAACAACTTCTACTAGTTTTTATTAATGAGAATACGATTAAACAAATACTAATTAAATTGTTCTTATAAACAAAGTCATTGAAACTGATACATTCAATATAAACATTCAATAGAAACTGAAATTAAATAGCTTTATCTCTACTTCGATACCACTCATCTTAATAAAATGCTTTTTATTTCGCAGTAATCGAACCAGCGAGTGAATATGCGAGTCACACAAGAGAGCATAGATAACTCAGTGCTTCACATTGATTACTGAAGTGGATTTTATTAAAAAAAAAAGGGTTTCCATTAGTTAAACAAACAAGATGACAACCTTTCACTTATCTCATAAAGTAACACACACAAACAAAACACGGAATCACCAAGTACGCTCTTACACGCGCATTTATAAACTCACAGAACACACACACACACACACACACACACACACACACACACACACACACACACACACACACACACACACACACACACACACACACACACACACACACACACACACACACACACACACACACACACACACACACACACACACACACACGCACGCACGCATGCATGCAAGCACATACCCACACAAATACACGTAGATAATAAACAAGCAAATTTTTTTTTATAAGTGACTTTCAATTAATTTGCTATTAGTTAGAACATTAAAACTGTAAGTTTAAGAGTGTATAAATTTTTCTTTTGTTGACATACTGTCAACAAGAATAAACGTTATCATCTAATCTCTAAAAATATTAAAGAACTCACAAGTTTTTCACTTTTTCTTTCAAGAATTACTGTGAATAAATTAATAATAAAAAACATTGGAACAGCATTTTTATGCAAACTTTCACTCACTATGATACTGTAACGATTCAGTGATCACTATAAAAACATCATCACTAAACAACTGAATACAATATCTTCTGCTTCTTCCTTTTTCGCATTGTTTATCAACACTGCTATTACTGTAGAGTGGAGCACAGGGAGTCGGCAAAACCAGCGCTCCACTGGCACAGGCGTCTGGCTCAACATGACCCCAGCCTTTATTGATCTGTCGTAGGTACGTGCTTTCGACACACACACACACACACACACGCACACACACACACACACCACACGCGCGCGCGCGCGCGAATGCACGAACCAAATTTTGGTCCAGTGTAGCAGGTGAGAGGACCGAACACTTACGATGAGCATACGCACTTTGATAGAAGGGATAGCCCATATAGGCCTATGTAGATACATGCCAGTATCTGTGACTAAAAGCAACATCTGTCGCTACCGATGTTTCAGATTACGGGTACACTGGTAACAGAGGACTTCAGAGAATTAGAAAAACTATTTCTTGCGAATATCATAATATGTTGATCAGACTGTAGCCGTACAGAGAGTCAGATCGCTAGGATTACTGTTGTTTAAGAAGAAACATAATGTCCAAAACGTTTGTGCGATAAACAAGAGGCAATACGTCAGTTCCGAGGAAATGTAGAATTTACCCGCAATCGTTAACGATTGAGTGTTCATATCAATTTCACTCACGAGTATAGTTTTTGATAATCTTTTACGAATATAGAACACAACAAATATAGGGCACCCGACTCGATCGTTCTGTCTGTCTGAATTTTTATTTTTTCACCCGCTTTCGTTCTTATCTACACTTTTCTTTCAGGTTAAATAATTTTTCAAATCTTTTAATTGTGAGGTGGAAATTTTTATCCATAAATTTTGGTATAATACTCAATTTTTCATTTGTTCTTTCCATCTCTCCTCTCTTTCTAAAATATACGCTTGCGCGCGTGTGTGGTTAATTTTACACATACAAAGCTACACAATACACTCACGTATGGCAACTCTATTTCTTGCAGTTAGGACGCACTATAATTTCCACATATATAATTGATGTTTTACAAATTTTCTTTTATTTCGCCGACGTGCGTTTCACACATCCAGTCTGCATCTGCAAAATGTATCACGGAATAATAACATTTGCATTTCAATTTAGGAATTTTGATTTTTGTAATTTGTTTTACTTAATCAACTGTTTTGATGCATCTAAAATTCTTAGTTATGACGAGTGTATTTATTAAAATTATTTTTAAAATTTATATATTAATATTAATATTTAATATTTACAATTTTAAGTGAATTTATTTGCTTTGTTTTATTTAGTTTGTTCTTTAATTAGTGTGTTGACTATAATTTGTGTATTATCGTATAACGGCAAAGTTCAATTTTCTTTATAACCGACACAACAGCTTAATACTGAAACAAATATTACAACTATAAAAATACTTAAAGCGAAATATAAGTCGATTGTTTCTTAATACGTTTTATATCCTCTGATGTATTAGGTTCAATCTGCAAAAAATTGTGAGAGGAAATAATAAAAGGGAACATAATTATTTTCATAGTTATGATATAATACGTATTATTTATATCATATAGTATTCTGTTATTTTGTATTATATATATATATATATATATATATATATATATATAAAAGTAATAACCAATCTCTCTAAAGCAGGTCTAATTCTTCCAGTTATAACTTGTTAAATAAATTATTTTGCAAAATCCTGCTGTTGTAATCTCTTAATGTTTGTTTGTTGCCCTCCACATTACCAATCTTCTTGATCATCAATCTGTCCAATCTATGGATTAGTGCATCTCCATTTAGTTTTCTTTATTCTTTAAGCAATTCTGATTTTCTTGCCTTTATTCTTTAAGTTTATTCTAATTTTTTTGTAGGCTTTATGCTACTCCGTTTTTCGTAGTTATTACTTTTACTTAGTTTTTTTGGCTCTAATTTGATTGTTACTGTTGAGAAGCTTTTTTAGTTGGAAATATTAAACAATAAAGGCAAGTAATCGCTATCACATAGTCGTTAGACTGTTGTATATTCAATAGAGGTTCTTGTTTTTGCCATTGAAGTGTCGTGGCTACATGTTTATGATAACATAACAACACTTGTAAAGGAGTTCGTAGGCTTACACGGCCGGAGTCAATGCTGTTAAAATTCCTTTCCGGGCTGTTTGGCCGTGGTCCATTGTTTTCTACAAACACAGACGTTTCGGCAGTGCCATCGACTCCCAACTTCAGTTTAAAATCGAGTTACACTAACGTAAGGTGGTAGACGTTAGTGACCACGGTACTGTCTGTTAATGCCTTAACCACAGTATTGTCTCTTACGTCTACCACCTTACGTTAGCGTAAATCGATTTTACACTTAAGATGGCAGTCGATGGCACTGCTGAAACTTCTGTTTTTGTAGAAAACAATAGACCACGGCCAAACAGCCTGGGAACGAATTTTAACAATACTCGTAAAGGAGGATTTGTTCTGAAGTTGTCTTACACAACATAACACATACAATAGACGTCTTTAACTCAGCACTAGTAAGATAGTATTCAGACGAAAAAGAAAATGTAAAGAAGCAGTTATTCGTTTAACGTTTACGATTTAGGCCTACAGACGATAATGCCAGAGACAGATCAGCAGATATTTACGAAAACATAAAGATCTAATAAAATAGATTATTGAACGCTAGTTTACTGAAGATAGCCTACGAAGGTGTGGCCGAAACGTTTAGAAACAATGATAACTTAAGCATTCGACCTCTGCCCAACAGCCCTGTAGATAATGATTTTAATAACGGTCATGATTGCCTCCGTAATAGGTAAATAAAATCTGTTACTAAACAAGTGTACAGTAAGCGGTTAAACTATGCTGTTGTTTATTATAGAGTTGACAGTAAAACTTTATTACTAATATTATTACTCTGTACGTGCAAAGATGAAATCATTCACCCTAGTAAACGCTTATCAGCAGTAAGGTGTTAGCGATAATAATTCTCAGTGAGTAGTTAGTTACAGTTCTATAAATGCTCCTTAAAATAAAGCACTTCGAGTGTGGCGTTGATACGATTCTTTTATAAAAGCGATCTGTAAGTAACTATAGTGTGTCTTAATTACGAGGATTAAGGGAAGTTTCTAGACAAATGTACTACTCGTTGGCTTTCACTCTAATCGCGATTGAGCGTGACAAAGTGTAAAAACAAATGGACAGAAACGTAACCTGAATCACTCGCTGGTTTAATTGTCACTTCATTACTGTTATTACCGATTATAAGTTACAAAATTCAAAAATTTTAATGTTATAACTGCCTTAATTATATAAGGACCGAGTTGTTATGTTACCAACACCATGCATGACTATTTTAGCAAATATTTACTAGGTTGTGTTACCGTACCTTTAATTATTCGCGCAATGAATTAAACCGTGAATGAATAGTCTTACGGATAAAGGTGCCATTTATAATGGTTTTATGCAAGGATATACTATACTTCGAGGTGTACCTGGAGGTACCAATTCATGTACAGCAAGTACGCTTAACCCAAAATTTATTTACAGTAATGACGAGGCACAAATGAACCCACGACAATAGAAAGTAATAAAAAAACAGATCTAATGTGTTTTTTTGTTGTCTGTGGTGTTTCTGAGTGAATTGTTATCATGTATTAAATATGATAAGAAAAACTTCTAAAGAAAATAGAACGTGTACAACTAAAGATAACACATATGTATATTATACATTGTATAACCAGAGTGTGTACTACACAAGATGACAGGAATGGTAGTAGACAAAATATGTTAGCAAGAATGGTTACTACCACGTGTCGCAGTCATGTTACTGCAATTTACTTAAATTAGTGATTAAGTCATTATTACTGAAGGTTTTGAAGTACGAACTATGAATTGGATTATTGTATTTATGAGACAAAAATATGTTATCAAAAAAATATTTAGCAAAGTCGAGAATAATTTGATGCGTAACTTGCTTATATTAGGTATAGACCTACGGAAGTAAAGATAGGTGTAGTCCTACTCTCACACCGAACTATAGCCGGGAGCACACACAATGGCGAAAAATGAAAGCGCATTGCGCAGAGAGCGACAGAGTGAATCACTGCGACGACAAATACCACAAAAGCGTCATGAAGTGCAGTCGCAGCGTCTACGCAAAACGATCGACTGGTTCTTATTGGCTGACAGATCACGTGATCACGTGCTCTTTCCTCTACGCAGCTGATATGTCTCGCTTTCGTATGTGGTCCCGAGTACGCCTTTAGTAAACTTGCAAGATTTCTGTTCTACCGGAGTCGTATTCATTAATTACTATCATGTGTCGCAGTCATGTTAATTCGATTTACTTAAATTAGTGATTAAGTCATAATTACTGGAGATTTTGAAGTACGAACTGTGAATTGGATTATTGTATTTATGAGACGAAATAGTTAATTAAGTGTTAGGTAAAAGTAATTTTGTTTTTAATATTTTAAAGTTTTGTAGTTTCGACTATTTGCAGTTATTTTTTCACTTTTTATTTCACTTTGCACTAAACGTTTCGCTCATTCTTTATTAAAGGGCGTTCTGAGTGGCTCGACTAGGATTGACGACGTCTCATCGTAGGGTCGGCAATACTTTTGGTTTTAAGGAAAATACAACGTGTGCTATGCTGAAAGGAAAAGAGTCGTTATAAAGTTGCTGTCGAAATTTCATGTTGTATAATATTTCTGATAAACCTTTCCGGTGATGTTTCCTCATTTGTCTATCACAGCAAAGACAACGGGCGCTAGTAATTAGAAGACGCCGCTCTTGTTGGAAACGAATATTTGTGTTTGCACGTTCGTGCAAATTTATGAAATTGCAAGCCGGCAGTATTCGTAGCACGTCGACCGCGAGCGTGTTAAATCCCTCAGAAGCGTCCTAAGTAAACAGACTACTATAGAGCTTATTGTTGTTACGTACGGTTGGCAATAACGGGGTCCACTAATACCAGTGTATACATACTGTATGGAATTAATGGACCGTACAACGAGTTACTGTCGTATATAGGAAACTATATTCACCGTCTGTCAGACACGCACAACAGAACACGCATAGGCTATAAATAAACAAATTATTCTCTTGTTTATTAGTGAGACGAATTCCGATGTATTCTAACTCTGAAACGACTGCGTGGCGCTTGTCATGTTCTGCGCAGCGATGTTTTGACAAATCCAGCGGAACTTTCAACTTTTCCGCATTGTCCGATTGATGTGGAACATTGTGTCACTTCTTCGTCAACATTCGCTACACAGGCAACCTTGGTTGACAGATGGTGTCAGTTGAGTTTAGAAGTTTTGCGATTAAGATTGTGCGTGAATTTCAGGGCTTCAAAGAAGTGAATAATATTGATCAGCAGCATTTAGAAAAAAAGAATTGAGCATTTAATTAGCAATTAAATCAAGACTATTGTAATTAGTTAATTTAGTGACTTTTATCCCTTGTTCTGTAAAGTATTTAACGAAAAATTGTATAAATAAAAGATCTAATATAACAATTCTTTATTATTATGTACAAGTGTTAATAAAATTTGTGTCTATTTCTGTGGCGCCTAATAATCTACTGTATTGTTCATAAGATCACAATTTATGGTATCGTCATACAGTACCTACATATAACGAAAAAAGGATACGTTTAAGTTTATTTATTCATCTGCCTTGTCCTCCGGTTTATCTTCATGAAGGTGGTTTTATTCTTTCAGTTTGTGCTTTTAAAAACTTGCTATCCTGTTCCAACTATATTCTGATGATGGGTTCTGTGAATATCCTGAAGCTTCCAATGTGTAGCCCCGTACATCTCAATGAAGATATACTCCCTGACTCTTATCTTTTAATTTGAATTCTTTACAGGAAATTTCCCATTTCACCTGTTTCTCCCTAAAGTCAGGTGACAAGCTCTATGTGTTTGTGAATCAAAGTGAAGTGCAGGAGAATTTAATGCCTGACGTCATCCAGTACACCGATTTTCATTTTTACTGACTAGTAAATTTGGTGTGCGCGTATTTATCTTGTGATTCAGCAAATTCCTTAGTGGCATGCGAAGTATGCAGAATATATCGAAAGTAGGTTAAGTATGTTTTCTAAGTATGTTTAAGAAAACAATTTTTTCGTATTAAGTCTTTTAATATGGAGGCATTTGTTTTCGTTTTTAGCCACGGCACTAAGACAGTACGTGTTCAGATCTATAATTTGAAAAGCTTCGATTATTTCCGATTGACTCTCTTACCGTCAAAGTTTCAGACGATAAGTATATTAAAATATTTAGATAATTATTGTAAATATCAAAGTATTTACTTGAATGTTTTATTGCTTTGAAAAATGTTTCATATATTGTAATACTCGATTACAAAATAAAAATAAGAATAAGAGCTTAAATACGTTTTGCCGCGTTTCTCTATTACGCCTCACGTTGTGGAAGCCATAATATGTAACGTATATTTTCTCTTTTTTTCTTAAGTTTGAGTTGATGGTTGATCTATTTTAATAATAAAATCTTCTTAATTATGTTTTCTTAGGCCTCACTAGTTGTTTGCACTGATTTGTAATATAATTACCAATAAGAATTATGGTTCTGTTGATAAACAATTAAACTCTCCAATTAATAAAATTGGTCTGTTACTATGGTTTCGGGTTTTCCCACCTCTTGTTTGTATTTATATATAATTATGTGGAGAATTTTTCGGATTGTGGCTTTACTGATCGGATATATTGTTGTATTAGGGTGTTAGTGGTCTCAAATATTTCTACTAGTAATTTTATACAAACCAGTATGTTGTCTTTGGTATTGACGAGCGCTTTCGGCAGTCAAGCCATCTTCAGGTCATTTACCAACCTAAAATTACTAGTAGAAATGATCGGATATAGTTTCGTAAATTTGGAGAAGTGGTAAAAAATAATCACAATATATTTGTATGTCATACTAAACCTGACTTTGTATGGTAGAGAAATAGCAATACTAGCTGTTTATGGTCCAACGGATGACAGCACTGCTGCAGAAAAAGATTACTTTATGAATACGCTACTAGATGAAATTGCAAAAATAAAACAAAACTACGAAATCATAATAGCTGGTGATCTTAATGGAAGAGTCGGGAAGAGGGAAAAAGACAAAACAGTAGGAAGAATTGGAGAACAGGTATTGAATGATAATGGAGAAAGGCTAATAGACCTATGTGAACTAAATGACTTAAAAATTACAAACGGATTCTTTGAACACAAAAACATACTTAAGTATACTTGGACACAGGAAGCAAAAAAGCTGAGGTCGATCATTGACTATGTAATAATAAGGAACAGAACAACAATTATAATAAAAGACGTCAGAGTTCAGAGAGGAGCGGGGTGTGGAACAGACTATAAACTACTGAAAGCAAAAATGAAATTCCCATGGACAGGAACCAAAATGCCAACAAAGACAGAAGAGACAATTCCGCGAACGCAAATAAGTAAGGAAAAAAATTCAAAATTCAATTATTACAGGACAAATCGATAAGGAACCTATACAAGCAATGTCTAGATCAAAAGTTAATAGAATTTAGGTATGATGAAGAAGTAAACATCACATATGAACACATAAAAGAAGCTATGCTGCAAGCAGCACTAGAAGCTCTAGGAGAGACTGAACAGGGAAATAATACATACAAATGGGACATGAAGAAAGAGACGATAGAAGAGATAAAAGCAAAGAAAAAAATTATATAACAAATGGATGTTCACGAAAAAAGAAGATTACAGAAACTACAGAGAGAAGAACAAGGAAGTGAAGGAAATGGTCAGCAAAGAGAAAAATGAAGCATGGGAAAACAGGTGTAGAAATGTAAACCAATACAGGAGCTAGGAGTTCAGAAGCATGGAATGTAGTTAAATCATTACGAACGAATAGGAAGGATAAAACCTATATTCAATACATACAAGACAATGAGTGGGAGACACACTACAAAAACCTACTTACGGAGCGTAGACAAGAATTCCTGAATAACGATGAAGAAGAAATAGAGACAGAAACAGAAAATAGAATTACTATAACGCCAGCAGAAATAAGGAAAGCAATAAACTCAATGAAAAACAACAAAGCATCAAGCCCAGGAGGGTTAGTAGCGGAACTAATAAAGTACGGAACCGAAAAACGTATGAGAATGATAGGAAGAATGTTTGAGAAGGTTATAAATGGAGAAGATTTATCGGTGGAATGGAAAGAGGCACAAATTACATCGTTATTTAAAAAGGGCAATAGAAAAGACTGCGAAAACTATAGAGGCATAAGTGTCGTAGCAACAATGGTAGGGTGCTAAGAAATAAAATCGAGGAAAAGATAGAGGGAAAGATTGGAGAAGAACAAGCAGGTTTTACAGCCGGGAGACCATGCGTAGACCAGATATATACAATCCAACAGATCATAGAAAAGAAAAAGCGAAGAACAGGGAAGTACATGTAGCGTTTATCGACCTTAGAAAAGCATATGATACAGTACCCAGACAAGAAATGTTTAAAGCTCTATCACAATTGGAAATACCGAAAGTCGTGACGCAAGCGGTATAAAATCTATATAAAACCAACAAAGTACAAATTAAAGTAGGTAACAAAATTGTCTGTAGGTTTAAAACATCCAAAGGGTTATTGCAAGGCTGCCCAACATCGCCCACGCTGTTTAAGATATTTTTTGAATATGCATTAACCATGTGGAAACAGAAATGCCATGGAATGGGAATACCGATACGAAATGAATACCTGTACACACTATGCTTCGCCGATGACCAGGTAGTTATAGCCCAGGATGAAGAAGATCTAAATGTCAGAAAGCGGAATGAAGAATACACAAAGATGGGATTGGAAATAAACATAAAAAAGACTGAATACTTGGCAATTAGAGATTAAGAAACAACAGATTTAGAAGTAGACAAAAATGTTAAAATTAGAGGAACAGACAAATTCAAGTACCTAGGATTTACACTGAGTAAACAAGACACAACGGAAGAGGAAATAAAAAGTAGATTAGGGCAGACGAGAACAGGGATTAGACAATTACACAGTGTTATATGGGACAAAAATATTAGAAAAAGCACCAAAAAAATGATATATCAGATCATAGTCTAAACCATTATGACGTATGCAGCGGAAGTATGGGTTATTAACAAAAAGAATGAAAGAAAGATTCTTGCAACGGAGATGGAATATTGGAGGAGGTGCTGTGGAATAACGAGAGCAGACCGAATAACAAACGAGGAGATCAAAAGAAGAATGGAAACGGAAAGAAGTGTAATTGACTACATCGAAGAAAACAGATTGGTGTGGTACGGTCATGTCCGGAGAGTCCAAAATAGGTGGATCAACAAAGTGACGGAATGGAGTCCATTAGGAAGGAGAAAAAGAGGAAGACCGAGAAGATCTTGGAGGGACGAAGTGGATGAATCTATGCAACCTATAGGACTCGAGGAAGGACAATGGGAACATCGGGAGAATTGGAAAGCCAGGTTGAAGGAAGGGAGATGGCACTAGCTGTAGCAACCCTATTATATATATATATATATATATATATAACCCTATTATATATTTGTATCGGCCTCTTCCTCCGCTCTTGGGGAATGGGCCACAGATGTCTATAAAGAGTTTCTCAAGGTTCCGGTTGGAAGTGATGGTAATCATGGCGCCTTCTTTCTGTTCATTGTTTACCTTGACCATCTGACAGATCCGGCAACTCCTCACCGTTTGTCGTACCTTCTTGTTGATACTCTTTATATACATGTGTTCCTGTAACGCCCTTACTACCTTGAGAGGTCCCATGTGTCCGTATCTGATGTGGTAGTCTAGAATCACTGGTGACTCGGCTAACTTCGGGACATTCAACTTCCAAGAATTGTCCTTTGGTGTGGGACGAGTGAATATGAAATCGTCATGACTACAATAATACGGGATTATAGTGGGGTCATTTAGTTCTAAACATTCCTTGATCGCTGTTAGTTTAGGATCTGTTGTCTGTTGTTCTTTCACCTGGTTTAGTATCCCTCCCAAGTCTTCTCTCGATTGTATAATGTGAAATACTTTCCCGATGTCTTCCTGTTCTGTTTCAAAGGTTCCCCTTTCAATGTTTACCCTGGATAGTCCGTCGGCGACTATGTTTTGCTTTCCTGGTACGTATTCCCAGTGTATGTTGTACTCCTCAGAGTCAGTATCCATCGGTCAACCGGTTGTGATTTAACTTACATTTTTTCAGGTCCGATCTGATGGTTAGGGGATAGCCTAAAATGTAGGTGCGAAACTTCAAGCAGGCGAAGACTACACTAAGTAGTTCTTTCTCAGTAACGGTAATCCTTTCGCAACTGCTTAACACTCTACTGGCGAAACTAACCACCTAATGATTGCCCTCCTCGTCTTCCTGATACAATTCGGCACGTAGGTTGACATTGCTGGCATCACAGTTCAGGTAAAATCTCTTATTAAAATCGGGGTGGTGCAGTACAACACTATTTAAAAATTTACTTTTTATTAAACTAAAAATTATCGTCTTCTGGCTTGGCCCATTTCCACTTGTTCTTTGAAGATAGTAAATGTTGAAATTTGGCAGTCAGCTCTGAATAATTTTGTTGAAATTTGCGGTAATAGTTGCAAATACCTATTGTAAATCGTTGAAACGATTGTAAATGCCTAATATTCTTCGGTTTGGGGAAATTCTGAATTCCCTCTACCTTCTCAGGTGATGGCGTTATTCCTGATTCCGATAGTATGAATCCTAAAAAGGGTAATTCCTGTGTGATAAATTGCGATTTCTCGAGTTTAAGGGTGATGTTATTCTGTTGTAGTTTCTTTAACACCAGCTCGATTCTGTTGCAATGCTGGTCCCATGTTGCTGAAGTAATCAGTATGTCATCAACGTAAACAGTGGCGAACTCTAAGGCTTCCTAGAATCTGGTCCATACACTATACGAAGATGGCAACTGAATTGACCAGTCCGAAGGGTAACCTTTTAAACTGGTAGTTCATCCCTTTGAAGATAAAGGCAACATATTGGCGACTATTTGGGTGTAATTCGATCTGCCAGTATCCGCAGACTGCATCCCAGGTGCTCATGAATTTGCAACCATGAAACTTCTTCATGATTTCATTTATCTCCCCTGGTGATGTCCGGTCGTTTATAATCATCTTATTGATCTCACTGGCGTCGAGGCATAATCGTACCTGTCCGTCTTTTTTGGGTACTGCTACTATTGGGCTGGTGTACGGTGAACTACTTCGTTCGATGATATCCTCTTCGATTCGATCCTCCTCCTCCTCCTATGGCGCTACAGCCCAAGTCGGGCCCTGGCTTCCACCAATCTCCGCCTCCAATCCACTCTATCCACTGCAACCCTCCTCCAATTTCTTATCCCCATGTCTCTGCGTCCTCTGCAACGCCATCTTCCCACCTCTTACTCGGTCTACCTCTAGGTCTCGTTCCCTCCCATGTACCCAGCAAAGCCCTCTTGGGGTTCCTGCCATCCTCCATTCTCATAACATGTCTGGCCCAACGCAATCTTTGTATTCTTATAAATTTTGAGACTTGTATCTCTTTATATATTTGATACAGTTCGTTGTTGTATCTCAGTCTCCATGAGCCATTTTCTTGTATTGGGCCTATAATGCGTCTGAGGATTTTCCTTTCAAAGGTGTCTACTATGTCGACTGTTTTCTGTGTGATTGTCCATGCCTCACATCCGTAGCATAGCACCGGTCTGATGACAGTCCTATATATTTTCATTTTTGTTTCCCTGTGCACATCCCCAGACCTAAATGATGGCAGCAATGCGAAGTATGCCTTGTTAGCCATAGTGGTCCGTCTTTGGATCTCCGGCTCCTCTGATCCAATCTTTGCTAGATTCACTCCGAGATACGTGAAATTGTCCACCACTTCAATTGTGTCCTCCTCTATCTCAATGTTGTTATGAACCTGGTCCCTTCTTGTTTGGCTAAGCACTTTTGTTTTATCCGTATTTATGGCTAGCCCAACTTCCTTGGCTTTGTTTTTAAGCTCAATAAATATTTCTTTAGCTGCCGTGATCCGTTTTGACATGATGTTAATGTCATCTGCATATACGGCTATCTGTACAGTTTTATTTTTTAACAGATTGGAGCTATTTACTGATAAGCCTCTAATTACATATTCCAATGCAATATTAAATAGTGTTGGGGCTAACCCATCTCCTTGCTTTAGACCTCGTGTAATATTTATGGGTTCAGTTAATTGGCTATCCACCTTTACTTGGGCTTCAGTCTGCTGCATGGTCACTTGTGATAATCTTACCAGCTTGCCTGGTATTCCAAACTCTTGGATTATGGCGTAGAGTTTGTCTCTATTAATAGAGTCATACGCTTGCCTGAAGTCCACAAAGATTTGGTACACAGCAATATCACGTTCCCATGCGCATCTTAATATCTGTTTTACCGAGAAGAGTTGGTCGATTGTAGACCTTCCAGGTCGGAATCCAGCTTGGTATTCCCGTATTATATTTTCTGTGAGGGGTCTCAGCCGTAAAAACCTTGTAGGAGGTGGACAGCAACGAAATGCCTCTGCAATTTCTACATTGAAGTTTGTCCTCTTCGATCATCCTGTTGATTTCTTACCTCACGGCTTCTTTCAATGACTGGGCTATCGGATATGATTTCCTGTTGAAATTTACTGAATCACTGAAATTTAACTCACACCTAAAATTTTTTGTTTTGCCGGGTGAGTTGGAGAATACGCTTCTGTATTTGTTATATATTTTCACTAACTTTTTCTTCTGTTTCACACTTATCGCTTCTGTAGAGCCCTTTCCTTGGAATGACAGTATTTCCTGCAACTTCTCCTTCCATACATCTACTTCTGTTGTTACAAATTCATTATTTCCTATGGGTGCCCTTATTATTTCCTTAACATGGTATGAACGTCGGTACTGAGGGCACATTGGCTTCCTATTATCTTAGTGGACAAAACGCAGTGTCATTTTTCCACTGTTCAGGTTAATTATAGCAGAGTGGCGCCGTAGCATGTCACACCTTAATAAAACCTTAAAGGGTAGCCCCTGGGCTACTAAAAACACCATAGGAATTCCTATTCCTTCGCTTGTAACATTTAGGATTATTTGTTGCTTCAATATTTTGTTCTGTCTTTCAGTTGCTCCCATTATCGTTATGTTGTGGATGGGCAGTGTGGGTATTCTCTCCGTACTTAACTCTTGTATTCTATCCAATTCCCTTTTATCGATCAGTGAAATATTCGCTCCAGTATCTATCATCATGTCCGTTTGTACACCCTGTACCTCTCCCCTGACGTATACGATGTCGCTGTTCGGTTTTGCCTCTTCAGCCGTTCTCTCTTCCATTAAGTCCGATTGTATGTTTTTTAAGTAGTTGGTTCTAATAATGGTAATAGTGTCTTGATTTTGGTTAATTATGTCTATCTGCCCTATGGCTGCTTGCAGTGACGGGTTGTCCAGGGTTTTCACTGCGGGCTCGCGTTTCCCCTATTCCCGTCAGAGGTTATGGGTCGCTCCTGGTCCTCCCAGGTTTTCAGCGGGTACTTCTCTCCTTCCTTCCCAGCTACTGGACCGTCGACTCTCCGCACTCCTACTGCGTTGAGGGCGTCTATTATCCTCGTCTCTTCTGTCCTGATTTCTATAGGTCTGGTCATTGTTAAAACTGCTTCGACGACCTCCGAACCGATTATTTGGTGGACTCCTGTTATTATTGTTGTTATTGGCCCTGACGTAATTTACCCTCTGTCGGTTGTCCCGATTCGGTTCATTTCGCCATTCGTTTGGGATTTCTGGTCTCCGGCGATTTCTCCTGTAATAGTCCTACTGTTCGTAACTTTCCAGGAGGGCTTCCATTCCTCCGATATTCTTTACCTGTCCACATAGTCTGGCACGGACTATCCCTTCTTCGAAATGGTACGAAAGTTTGGTTACCAGACATTATTCCGGGATTCTTGGTTCCAAATGTCTCGCTATACAAACTTTGCCTAAAAACTATGGCGCAACAAGAACACCTGTTTGAACTCTGAATCATTGTGAACGTCATTCCTTATCACCGTCCACCAATTATCAGTGATGTTCTTGAAGCTTTCTTCCAGCAGTTTCTTTATCATATGCCACCGGTTTTCCTTATTTCGACTGAACAGTTCCTCTAGTCTCTCCAGGAATTCCAGTGGGTTTTCTCGATAAGCTTTGAAGTTGATGGGATCCCTGTTTTCTCCCATTGGCATATGTGTGTAGCTCATCGGTCTATTCCGAAGTACCTCCAAATCTTCTCTGATGTTTATCAGTTCTCTCCTCTGTATTTCTTCTATTGTTTCTTAATTATTGCTCACCTGGGATTGTATTTGCCCTAAATTATTCCCTAGACGGTCGAACTGCTCATCCACTTTGACTTGAAACTTCTCTAATTTTTCTTCCGTTTCTTGTTGGAGTATTTCGGCCCTTATATTGCCATTATCCTCGACATTGTTAATTTGGTTGATGATTTCTTCTCTAAATTGGAACAAAGTGTCATTAGTCCTTTCTATGTTCTCATTAGTTATCCTCTGTTTTATTTCCTCCCTATATTCTTCTAATTGTTGTTTTACCGTTTCACTATTCTCTTCAATCTTCTTGTTGAGTGTTTCATGTTACTGTCCATCTTCTTGTTGAGTGTTTCACTGTCCTCCTTCATTTGTTTTTTCAACGATTCGTTATTCTTTTTTAAGGTTTCATTGCCTTCCTTCATTTGTTTCTTCAATGTTTCGTTGTTTTGGTTAATATCCTCCTTCATTTGTTTAATGCTTTTCCCATAAACTCCATTAAGCTATTTGAGTTGACATTCTCTGTTGTTGGTAATATTGTTTCAATATCTTCCACAGGCGTTGCCTCTTTTTCTAGCATGTCTATTTCTGTTTCGGTGTCTGCTGTGTGTTTACTTGACGTCGCTCTACGTGGCATTTTCTTTTGGTATTGTAGTCGCCGCTAGAGTAGAACTATTGAAAGAATGCAATAAATGATACAAGGTTATCTTCTACTTCTAGCCTCACTGGTTGCGCGCCATTTTGTAATACTCGATTACAAAATAAAAATAAGAATAAGAGCTTAATTACTTTTTGTTGCGTTGCTCTATTAAGCCTCACGTTGTGGAAGCCATAATATGTAACGTATATTTTCTCTTTTTTTCTTAAGTTTGAGTTGATGGTTGATCTATTTTAATAATAAAATCTTCTTAATTATGTTTTCTTAGGCCTCACTACTTGTTTGCACTGATTTGTAATATAATTACCAATAAGAATTATGGTTCTGTTGATAAACAATTAAACTTTCCAATTAATAAAAATATTATTAATTGAGAACTGAGTGTTGTATTCGACTTGAGTTGTGGTTATATTTATACCTTTACTTGTTGATTTGTACCTATAGTGTTCCAGTTTTGAGGTTATTTTTCATGAATTAATATATTTAATGGTTTAATAGATTTAAATGATTTAACTTCTTTTAATTCCTTCCTGGAGGCTGATTGAATTCACTTACCCACTTTAATTCAATTCGCACATGGTACCCGGGCAATAGGTATTATCAGCTTTTACTTCGAATGTAAACAAACACTAATATTCCGAAACTGATTAAAAAAAAAGTTAAGTATTTAATGGATAGTTAGTGAGGATCTGTCAATAATACAAATTTTAACTATTTTGCGTCGACGTTTCGACAATATTATTGTCATCTTCAGGACCTGTGTATGACATACAAAAGAAATATCAAACATAACGAAACAATTAAATATTTGGGTGAACGTGTTGGTGTATGTGAGTGTGTGCGTGCGTATGTATGTATCATTTTATATGTGAAGACTTGTGATAGTTTGTTTACATCTTCAAATTATCTTTAAGAAAACGAGCAAATTATAGTATGAGAGAACTTAATTTATACAGTATTACAATTTAAATTACTAAATGTAATGTTATTTTAATTAATTAAACAAACAGTAATCAACAATTGGATATTAGATTGGTACATAAATTGTTTATACCTACAGCAGTCAACATATAGCAAAGTAATATATTACCTATAACTAAAACAGATTAGGGGATGTTAACTACGTAATTATTAAAAGTTATTTTTATCATGTTTCACTCCCTACTGGTGTTAACAAACAATCATAATTTAGAAACATACAATTTACACAATACTGTAAAACATTACGACTTAAATCAGATAGTTGACAAAGGTTACAAACAAAAGTTTCTGGTAAATTTTACTAACAGGTAAACTTGGATAATAATTGTAATCATATTATAAAATATAGTCAAGAGTACTATAGAATAATGTAATTTATGTATGTGTCCACAATCACCCTTTTCTCTCACCCATTCTCCCCCTGCCTGTCCTTCTCACAGCCTCTCACTCTAACCTGAAATCGATCTATCACTCACTATCACCCCACTCTCTCTCTCTCTCTCTCTCTCTCTCTCTCTCTCTCTCTCTCTCTCTCTCTCTCTTCTACGTCTCACTCACTGCCTCCCTTCTTCCCTCTCTCACTCTTCCACCCTTCGCTCTCTCTCTCTCACACTCTCTCTCTCTCTCTCTTTCTCTCCCTCTCTTTATATCTCTTCATTCTCCCTCTCTCTCTCTCTCTCTCTCTCTTTCTCTCCCTCTCTTTATATCTCTTCATTCTCCCTCTCTCTCTCTCTCTCTCTCTCTCTCTCTCTCCCTCTCTCTCCCTCTCTCTCTCTCACTCTCTCCCTCTCACTTATCATTTTCCACGATTGGCACTCTAAAACACTCACCATTTTTATTACACTATCATCCTCATATATAATATAGAGAAGTATGCACACGATAACAGAAATGATTTTATTCAGTGAATGAAGAGAGTGAATGAAGAGAGATAATGAGAGGGAGAGAAAGATAGATAAAGAGAGATAGAGATAGAGAGAGAGAGAGATAGAGTGTGTGTGAGAGAGAGAGAGAGAGAGAGAGAGAGCGAAGGGTGGAAGAGTGAGAGAGGGAAGAAGGGAGACAGTGAGTGAGACGTAGAAGAGAGAGAGAGAGAGAGAGAGAGAGAGAGAGAGAGAGAGAGAGAGAGAGATAGAGAGAGAGAGAGAGTGGGGTGATAGTGAGTGATAGATCGATTTCAGGTTAGAGTGAGAGGCTGTGAGAAGGACTGGCAGGGGGAGAATGGGTGAGAGAGAAGGGTGATTGTGGACACATACATAAATTACATTATTCTATAGTACTCTTGACTATATTTTATAATATGATTACAATTATTATCCAAGTTTACCTGTTAGTAAAATTTACCAGAAACTTTTGTTTGTAACCTTTGTCAACTATCTGATTTAAGTCGTAATATTTTACAGTATTGTGTAAATTGTATGTTTCTAAATTATGATTGTTTGTTAACACCAGTAGGGAGTGAAACATGGTAAAAATAACTTTTAATAATTACGTAGTGAACATCCCCTAATCTGTTTTAGTTATAGGTAATATATTACTTTGCTATATGTTGACTGCTGTAGGTATAAACAATTTATGTACCAATCTAATATCCAATTGTTGATTACTGTTTGTTTAATTAATTAAAATAACATTACATTTAGTAATTTAAATTGTAATACTGTATAAATTAAGTTTTCTCATACTATAATTTGCTCGTTTTCTTAAAGATAATTTGAAGATGTAAACAAACTATCATAAGTCTTTACATATAAAATGATACATACATACGCACGCACACACTCACAAACACCAACACGTTCACCCAAATATTTAATTGTTTCGTTATGTTTGATATTTCTTTTGTATGTCACACACAGGTCCTGAAGATGACAATAAATATTGTCGAAACGTCGACGCAAAATAGCTAAAATTTGTATTACTGACCGATCCTCACTAACCATCCACTAAAACATTCATTGATTGACGCTCACTAAACATTTAAGGATTTAATTAAGTATTTAAAATAATTCCATATACAATTAATTCTCTTAAATTTCTTTTATTCTTTGCTTTGTTTGTTTCTTTTCCTTTTAAAATATAATAACAACCTTTTCTTTTTAAACAATGGTCCAGGCTGGTTAAAATTTTTAGTTCAGTGGTTGGCAATATGTTCTATATTTTCAAATCTATGTCTAAGTATTTTTACGTTATTTAAATATAAACTAGGGTTCTTTTGACTACAATAATAATAAACGAAAATGTCTTTTACGAAGTACAAAACCTCACAATATAAGAGTGACTACAATAAAATAGAACAATATCTTAGATCTAGAATAACAATTATTTCGTATGTCGATCGATGTCGACTTTTGAGGTTAACCGATTTCTATCAGTTACACCGCCTTAACATTAAAAAACTAAGAAATAATTGTTTAAAAGTGAAAAATAATAATATTGATAGTGTTTTCGTTTAGTGGTTGTGTTCAAGAGTACACAAAGTGTTATAATTATATTATGGTAATTTGTTATAAGTCGATTATAACTTTAAGTATTTACACTATACTTTCCTTTTCTTTTAAAACACACTTTATTATTCACTATTAATTATTAATTCACTTTAACTCTGCTTTTACTAGTATGAACTCTCACGACACTCTTTTCACTGTTTTGGTTACGTTTCGATGTTTACGTTGCACCTAACCTAGCCGAGGTTCGACTCTGATGTTAAATTCGCGGCTATGACTGTCGCGGAAGAGACGTTCTTTACGCGATGAAATTCAACACTAGACTCCTTTGGCGTGGCGTCACTTTTTGGCTAGTTGGCGTCAGTCTTTGTGTTAATACACACGCCCTTTGGGTTCATACACCCAAAAGTGAAAAATTCCCATTGGTCGATATCTAACACATTGTCGTGGCGTGGCGGCACCTTTCTGATCTCAAAATTATTAAAATTCTTAAATTTAACATAATTTCCTTATGCTAATTACAATTGTCAATATATTATTACCATTGAATTGCTTTCTTTCTTCTGATCATTTTAAGATCTCACATGATATGTTTCCATACAGTATTTCTAAAAATGAACAATTTTAATGTTTGGCCTATGCTAATACATTATTTTTTCAAAAGTTATCTTTTTTATTACATTTTTTGTTTTCTCGGTTGTATATATGATTTTATGCTATTAACAAACATTTTAATGCTAGTAATTATAATTATGAACCTTTTTTAACTTTCTGTAAAACCCTTGGCTTGTAGTCATATAATAGGCCTAAGAATGTATTGTGTACATAGGACTATTCTGGCTTCTTACAATAAAATTGCTTGCTTCTAGTACATTGTAACATTTGGTATTTAATCCTAATAAACAACATGATCTTTTATTATACCTATTATGATTTAAAACATGCTTTGTACCATGTAATGTCCATGTCTACCATCTCAGTAGATGTAGGGTTTTTTGTTCAAGTACATATCTTGTTAATTACCTTCTTATTAGTATATTACAGATATTTAAGATTACTTATACTTTAATCTAATAACATATACCATTCCTTTTTATATTGGACATAGTCTATTACAATTTTTGTACATAATATTGTCTCTTTTTATCTATCAAGTGGATGCAGGTTTTGGTGTAATATTTATTTCTTACTAACTACATTATTACTTGTCCATAAACAACAATAGTTGTTGCTTTAACATTATTGGCTAGTAGTCAGTTTATTTGTCACACTTTATACTACTAGTTTATTTACATTACATTCTCCCTTACATTTCTATCATTCTTTAATGAACAATAGTAATGTTTCCTTCCTACCACACATTACAACATTATTATACAAAATAAAACTTTTGTAACACATTTATAACATAATGATCTCTATTTGAATTGTCTAAGTGTCTATTAGTTACACTCAGATATAACTGGATCTATACTTACAGTATATATTATACTGAATCTAAGTTTATAGTTTTTTGTTTTACATTTTCTTTAGGTTATGTTTCCATGTTCCCAGTTACTGGTTACCAACTAGGCTCTATAGGTTTTGACCTATTCTTTATATGATTTGTTATGCAGTTTACTGGAATTATTGTTATTAGGTTTATTCTATACATGCTTTATATCGTTATAAGTTTAATGTTTGATATTTTAATTTTCTTTTTACTTTATAATGATTTAAAATTTTCTTGTGAAAACATCTATTTCATAACCCAGGTGTATTATTTAAATTCTGTTTTGTACTTCATTATTTTTATGACAAACATTATGTAGAGTGAAACGTCACGTTACAATATTTATACACAAATAAACATTGAATATTTAATGTAATTTGCTTGCAAAGTACTGGTATTAGTTTCGTAGATTTTAACGACATAGAAAAAATACTTAGCATCGTAAATATTCAGTGTATCCTGAATATTCAGTAATGCCAGCATATCGAAAAATATTCAGTATTTAATTGTAAATGGATTGCAACATTAGGCGATACATGTGTAGACAGACGTAATTTGCGGACAGACATGAAACACTCTTTCCGTGTTTGTGAACAGGTAAGAGTAAATTATTGATACGATACTACTCAGCTCCGCCGGTTGTGTTATGGTTTATTCAGTATATCCTGCAGCATCATGTCCGTATTATTGCATTACGTATTATCGAAACGAGAGGAGCAATTAATTATTACACCGTTTATCTGTTAATAAACCTGACTGGCTACATACTACGTAACAGTTAATAGAGTTAATAGTTAATTTCGCTTTGTGCTAGGAAATCGATGATATCGCTTCATCGAATGGGGCCGTAACATTACGCTTCTCTAGAAGGAATCACAAACTTAAGGAATTTATCGACTGTCTAGCAGCAAACACAATACGTTTTATCGAATTAAAAGTCGAGTTTAAATCTTAATCTTTTTAAGACAACAATACTTTTGTGGTCGAGCAAATTTAAGAGCTAGTAACTTCTGTTTTGGGTTGACTAGGCATTGGTAGGCCTACAGGTTTTAGCTTTAAGCTCCCAGGATGGATGAAACAAAGTTAACTTTGTTAACTCTGAACGGAAGCTTAGCTTCTGTCCCTAGCCGAGTCCGTTTGCGCGGTGAAGAGTTGATCCTGTTGGTCTGGACTTGAGGGGTCCACGAGTGCCGAGTTAGAGCGTGTAGAAGGAAACGATCTTGGATGGGTTTCACTTTGAGCTGTTGCAGACGGAAAGTAAACGTCAATCTACCCAACTGTAGTTATGTGGTGTAGAAAAGAGAGAGAGAACTTTACTATTTTAAATTGTACCAGTACTATTCTAGAATTAGCTTACAATTAATGCTTACGTTTCAAGATAAAGTATTGCAATCATGAAGGTTTTTTAAGCCAATTAGTGTAACAATTGGACCGGTAGTGTGTAATTCATAGAGCCATGGGAACTTTTTCATAAAAGACAAAAATGTCCAAGACGTGATTGGTGGAACAGATCGATTACGTAGGTATTATATGAGTTACATTGAATTTACCGAAATCAGAGTTATCAGCTATTAAAATATTAAATTTTAAAACCAAGAGCCAATAAAAAAAAAACTGATAGTATTAAAATTAACAATTGTTAAAAAGTGAAAACAGGTTCGGTAGATGGCTTGGCAGATGAAAGTTTCTTCTGAACCTCGCTTCTTTAACAAGCTAGAAGAACAAAGTCTATCTTCCACAGCAACAAAAAATTAACATTATATTTTGTTGTTTACAATGTCATTAAGTAACTTTGGACATGAATGAACATGCAATGAAGTGAAGGCGTCGTAAGAACACGCTTCTGCTACTGTTCGTGTCTGGACTTAATAGATATTTGTAAGGTACTAACATTCTGCTTAAAGCTAAATGCCGACAATGGTTATATTTTTGACAACGTCATTTCATCTTTGGAAGCAACTATTACCGCAGCAAAAGTTTTTTTCGGTTTTTGTTTATTTCCAATTTTGAATTATTACTTAGTAACAAACTTGTTGCAAAAATTTCTTACTTTTAAAAGTAGAAACAAAACAAATTTTTGCACGTAAAATATGTCAACATTACTGTTATTACTTCTCTCTCCCCTTACTGTCGATAACTTCTCAGTGTTATTCTCCAGCGGCTTTTCTCCACAGTAAATCTCGGTAAAATCACTGTATCTCAATATCTTTTCAAGCCAGTTTCTTCATCTGTCAAAGAGTCGACCGTCGCGATATTTGTTATGGTTCTTGACTTTCTATTCAGCAACATTGAAGACCGTGTGCATATTCAAGATCTCGCATAGCCAAATACCCTACGAATCTCCATTTTATTTTGTTTAATAGTCAAAATCCTTGGCATGTTTTCTATTTCAGTTTCTGTTACTTTCATTTCCAGTAAGATTATTTCCACTTTTTTTTGCAGTGCACAGTTTTCCAAAATTTCCATAGCTACAGATTAGGATTCTGGTCCAGGAGTCGTTGGAGGAAGCTTTTGTGAATAAAATAAATGTTTAATGTTGTTAATCTTCACAATTTTGTTTACCTTCCAACCGGAGACTATCCTGATGTTATTCGATTCACACTTTTTGGCATTACATCTCATGCGGTTCTCTTAATTCACACAACTGACTTACTCGCTACATCAATTCTCTTGTCAACAGTTGATACAGGCATACCATGCACTGATGTACTAACATTTCATTACAAGCTTAAGCTTTGCGCATTCTGTTTGTTCCCTTTTCTCTCTAGTTATTGTATTTTGTACAAAAAAGAATATAATTATCAACAATATCACTAAAACCAAAACCACCACCACCACCACCACTACCGAAGCAACAAGTATCATAATCATAATCATCGTCGCCACCACCATCATCATCATCATCATCATCATCGTCGTCGTCATCATCATCACCACCATCACTGCCACCAGTACCATCAACATCAAATAATATTTATTTAAATAACGGGGCATTGATAAATGCAAAAAATAATTTTGTTCAAATAATAAATCGTGTTTCTTTTGCCGTGAGATTTACTAAATGTAACGCTCAGTTTATACCACAATATGAATTTCTCAAACCATACCACGAACGCTCCCTGGGAAGTTTTGGAAATTTCGTTAATATATTAGGCAATCATCACAACCGAGACAAGGCACAGACTATATCTTATAACACATCGGTTAAACAGTATGGGGACAATGGCTTTCTCTTTATTTATTCAAACCCCTTGAAATTGTTTTACAAACATTTCTTTTGTAAACAAACCCGTAGCTGTTGTGTAAACATATCAAACTATCTCAATGCAGAGGATTTACTTACTGTTTGTGGTGTGCGCGATCGTGTATAAGTTAGGAATATGGCAAGAAATTTATCTGTTAATAAGCAGATATTTTATTTTTTTACTTTCGTGAGTAAAAACTACTCGATGACTGCAGGAACTACAGAGGAGTCAGCCTCCTTAATACTGCATATAAGTTATGTGCATCTATATTACGAACACGGCTGAATGCGACAAACGGAGACCAAACTACGTGATGACTGCAGGAACTACAGAGGAGTCAGCCTCCTTAATACTGCATATAAGTTATGTGCATCTATATTACGAACACGGCTGAATGCGATAACGGACACCATACTTTCAGAGGCCCAGAACGGTTTCAGGAAGGGCAGATCATGTTTAGATTGTATATTTACAATAGCCCAGCTCATTGAAAAGCGTAGAGAGTATCAGCTAACCACATACTGTACATAGCTTTCATCGACTTCGAGAAGGCTTTGGACGGAGTGAATCGGAGCAAACTACGGGCAGTAATGGCAAGGAAAGGGATCCCACAACTTCTAATTAGAGCAATACAGAGTCTGTATATAGAGAATAAAATCTTAATAGAAGCAGGGAGACCGAGAACAGCTCCTAGAGTCGGCCTGATCAATTGTGGAGTACGACAAGGGTGTCCATTATCACCTTCCTTTTTTAATTTATATATTGACGATGTCATACAAAACTGGCTGGCAGATGTGTCTTCCAGACCTTTTTATGATTGGTCACTCTACAATTGACACTTTGTTGTTTGCGGACGATCAGGCTATTCTGTCGGACTCTGAAAACAGATTGCAGATGGGTATACATTTGTTAAATGGAATCTGCAAAGACCCTGGATTGCAGATCTCCACAATTAAAACCAAGGTGATGACTTTCTGTGGAACTGATTCCGTACGGGCAAACATTGCTATAGATAATACTGTCCTGGAACAAGTTAGCAGTTTTGAATACTTGGGCTGCAGTGTGTCTTATTATTCAAGCAACGACGTGGTGAATAAGTTGCATAAGTTCAACCTTATGTGCGGGACCATCAGGCGAACCCTTAAGTCAGCAAGTAAAGGAACACGCCTAAAATTCTACAAGGTGATGGCTCTTCCCACACTTCTTTATGGGTCTGAGAATTGGACTTTAACGAAAGGCCAGGCCAGTCGCATCCAAGCGGCTGAAATGAGATTTCTCAGGCACGTGGCAGGGTATACTCTCCATGATCATAGAAGAAACACAGATATACGGCAGGAACTGAATATTATAAGTATTCTTGAGAGGATCGCCCAGTATCGGCTAAATTGGTGGGAACATCTTTGCGGAATGGATGACTGCCACATCCCCAAACAACTATGGAACTATAAGCCGAGTTGACGGAGAGGCGTGGAACGTCCGAGGAAGCGCTGGAGTGACCAGCTGTAATATTTGCCTATCTGAGACCGGAACAAACCATTCTTGGTTTAAACCTTGAGGATGATAATGATGATGATGACTTTTGTGAGTACTGAAAACTTAATTTCCTACGTGTTTCAGATTTATTTAAATATTTCAGCCTTATCTTCTTTAAAATAACAATTGCTTCTTTTTGTACTACGGAGAAGTGCTTTATGCAATTGGCAGGGTAGGTTGTTTAGTGTAAATCGTTCGGTTTATGTAGACAGTGCGCCCAAAACTACGTTTTATAGCCATCGTAAGAAAGGAAAAAAGGAGTGCAGCATTAGGATATACATACGGACAACTGCAAGCTGGTAATTACGAGTAGTACCAAGACTTATAGAGCTCTTGAAACTTGAAAACTCTCATAAAGCGAAATTTGAAAACAATAAATTTTCTTACACATTATATTTTGATAAATCAAAACGCTTCTTTATTTTTGAAAGCTTTTTTTTAAGACTGCTTATCTAATATTCTATTTGTTTCCAAAGTAGTTTTTTAATTAGTAATTGAGCTGATGAGTAGTAAATATTCAGTAGTAAATATGACGATAAATTTGCTTTTTTTTTAAATTAATGTATTTTTGACTTTGGCGGCTCAGTATACCAGTGGGTATGCCACCTGGCTACTAATATAGAGGACCCGGGTTCGATTCCCGGGCTCGCACCATAAAATCAAGGTGCGTTTTTCAGCCCCCAGGTCGACTCAGCCTGTTGAAAATGAGTACCTGGGATAACATCCTGGGGATAATAATAGGCGGCTGAAGCGTAGTGCTGGCCACACTGCCTTCCTTGTACGCCGTACGGCTCACATAAGGCAGCCTTTCCCTGCCTTACTCCTATGCTACTTCGGTGGTATACATGGGAGCCATTATTATTGTTATTATTATTTTTGACTTTGCAATGACTTACAAATTAGAAAAAATTGCAAAAAATAAAACACAATTAAAAGAAAAGAAGAACTGAGAGATTAATTTTACTGAATAGCTAAGGTGATTTATTATAATATAGATCAGTATAAAGGTAATGTTAGAGATAGCTGATTGACGAGATTCCCAGTAAAATTCACAATGGTAAAAGTCACCGGTCCTTTCAGCTTATTTTTAACGCTTCAGCATTTGAGTGTATCGTAAATTTCAGCTTGTGCATATGCATATCTAACGTAACAATACGCGAATAACGTAGGTACTAGTTTTGGACTGTAGTGTGCATTCTTTGTACGTCGACGTGCCAAGCTGGCAGCCTGCTAGTCATACTAGTAGTACTACTTCTGTGGTACAAAAAAAGGCTATTAATGTTCGTTTTACAAGCCTATTAAGGATTTTTACGAGTGGAAGGCTATCAGAGTCGCTCAGCAGTATTTACAATCATGCAGGCAAGCTACTCTGCAGACGTCAGATCTTCAGTAGATTTCATGGACCTGGCTGAACCCCGCTATAACTTTGCTAGACTGTGAAATATGATTTTACACTCAGTTGAAATATAGGCAAAGTGTTAGCCTACATACAGACAGACAGACAGGCAAGCACGCAAGCACACACACACACACACACACACACACACACACACACACACACACACACACACACACACACACACACACACACACACACACACACACACACACACACACACACACACACACACACACACACACACAATTTGGGTTAAATTTTGTAGACTACATCGGAATATATTTTGTCAACTGTTCAAGGTTATTACTCAACACGTGAGATAATGACGAGTGTCTGGATTGCCTAACAGTTAAGGCGATCGTGTGAAAACTTGTGATGTTAGTTTTTCGTATATCAGACCACAACGTTTGATCGTCAGCCAGACTATTCGGCTATAACTGCAATATTCCGTCTCCAGCGACTTTCGATCATAACGGTCGCCGAACTACTCTGTCTACATATTTAGATTGCTGCGTCTACGTTTTTCCACTGGTGAGGTGGCTGAAAGGTGTTTTGATTGGCTGAGATCTAATCTAGTTGTATAGGAGATTTACTTCACAGGCGAAATAGTTTATTATTGGAATTAATGTGCTATATTTTGTGCAAATCCGTGCTTTTCCGTTGCACCACTATACTGGATGTAGGTGCCGAAGCCGCGTTCCGCGTCCTTCGCGACGAGGTGTTTACCAGCAACATTTTACACTGGGAAGGCCACAATGTTTAGGTGGTACGTACGGGGGGTACTTACATGGAAAACATTTTGTTTCTCTCAGCTAAGGAAATCTGGTACACCACGAAATCTCTTCCATGATCTCGTTAATTTATTATTTTTTGTTTTGTTTAGTTAGCAGTATTTCTGTTGATCTTTTAGATTTCAGCTGGCACCGCTGCTTGTGTGTTAAATTACACAAAAAAGCTGTCTTTAGGTAAATAAATATTTTATATAAATTTTCCAAACTTTTGTCAGTCATTCCGAATAATTTGCATTACACACACTGTGTACTGTTAAAACTTTACACAATAAATTGTTTGGTTCAGAGGTAATGTGTCACATTACTCAAAGTGTTATCGAAGCGTAAGAATGTTTAGAATTCTACGCTCCACACGCCTGTACAAGCAAAAAACCAAAGTACATTTCGGACAAGTTGATCGGTAATCGTGTGTGCGTTTCACACCATTTTCGATTGTATAGCATCATGCTCTGTATACGCTGAGCCGTTCTGGCGTACGGAGTGGCTGAAGACTGCCAGAATGGAAGAAGGGCGATCAGGGAACGACCATTATTATCTGTCTCTTATAGTTAAATTTTTGCTTTGTTTACATCTAGTTTTATAAATTTTGAAACCAAGCGTAGTTTTACGATTCTTTACTGGTCTTTGTATTATAATACGTTTTTAACGACCAGGGCCTACTAAGTTTTTTACACTGAAAACGATTCAACCAACGGCAATCAATAGTACTTCGTGGTGTTCACGGGTAGCGCTAGAGTCTCAGCTGCTGCAGCGTAGCGGCATTCACATTCACGCCTACACTCCTACTTGAGGTTTGCTCGGACGCACAACGTATCCGATAACCCCCAACGTGCTTTCAATTCTTGTAACTAAGATCTATCTTTCAACGGATATTACTGGAACGTCTTACGGGCATAAATTATTTTGTCTGAATTTGTGATAAAGATGAGCCAATAATTTTTGCACATTAAACACATACTTACACATAATAAACATTTTTTGAATATATGAATATTGTGTACTTACCTAGATGTTTCTTGCTCCATGTTTGTTTTCTATGTATTGAAAGTGTGCATGACGATGACACTCGTTTGTATTTGCACTACACACTTTTTTCGAAAAGATCGTATTGAGTCTATTTTTTCAACAGCGCATTGCTTGGAGAAACCTTATTACGTCATTGAGATAAGGTTTGCGTATGTTATGTAGACAAGGTTTCTGTCACTGTAAATCAGCTATTTGTATCACTCTCCACTGGACTTGAGAACAGTGGAGATATCAAAAGGGCTCGCTTAGAGCAAAGCGATTTGGCGGATTGGCTGACAACGATGACAACATTATTTACTTCGTACAAACGTTCCGAAGTGTACACACAATAAAACATAAATTGTGTGGGCTGTTTGACAACTGTAAAACTACTGCACAGTAAAAAAACTTCGTGGGATACAGTTGCCTTGTTTGAATACAGGCGATGTTTGTTTACTCCTTTGTTATGTTAAAATTACACCTAATTTACTTTGATGGAATTTTAAAATCCTCTAATGCCTTTGGAAAGTAATTTCATATTTGTTGTGTACAATAATAATATGACAAGAAAAGATGTTTTATGATCGATTTCAAACACTGTAATAAGTTATAAAATTTTGATTGTTCCTATAATTGAAGGTTCACGGTACTTCTAACTACAGTTATATTTATGACTCTTGTGAAGTTTGTATTATACAGTTTATAGTCATTATTTTCATCAGTACGTAAAAATAGTGTACCCCCTATTCATGGTTCCCCATTTTCTGATTTTCTTCTTGTAGTTGGATTCCTTATATACTATGGGTTTTAATTATTCTCGCTTGCAGTATTTCTTTTGGCAGATGTTTTTCTGAATAAATGATTTCAGCTTTGTAAAAATTGTCATTCTTGGGATCACGTCTAAGAGAACTAGGAGGAATCTAATTCCATATCAATTAATTATTCATGGGGAATTCGAAAAGCGTGTTATTAATCATTATATAGGGACCGGCATCAGGGGATCTGGAGAATTTAGTGATTTTGTGGCAGCAGTAAGTCTTGGTGTAGGGAGTTCACCGATTACAGTTAAAGCGATCTACCATGACGCCATTTAATACGTCATGGACAGTTGGTCAATGGATAGGCGCGTGGTTAATGTCACTACGTTTCTCGAAACTAAGTCTATTGTTTTAACAAAGTTTCTGTGTAAATTATCAATTTGGAAGACACGATAATGTTCCTTCTCGTCATTTTATCCTGTCGTGAATGATTTTTTTAGTGCCGTCGACCAATGCGGCAAGAGAAACAACGGACTGGTTGCAGACGGTATTTAACAGGAAACTGATCTCAAGATTTGGCGATTTATAGTGGCCTGAGAGATTTCCTGATATACCTATTTCAGACTGATTTCTCTGGGGCTACCTGAAAGATATTACAGAAACAGACCACAGACAACTCAAGAATTGAAGAACGAAATACGGAATGAGATAGATGATGTAAACCGCCATCGTGAAATGACTAAGGGAGGTCATGCAGAATTTTCATCGTAGACTGCAGGAATTTATAAAGCGCCGCGGTGAGCTCCTACAAATTATAATTTTTTAAAGCTAAGGTGTAAGGAATAACTGGCAACGATTAGATATTTTACTTGTTTTATTTTTATTTCCATGTTATTTTCCAGCATTCCTTTGTGAGACTTTAGATTGTCAGATTCTGTTAGGCCGAGAGCTAGTGAGTCGTAAGCGGTGAATTGACCCAACCTAAACACAACTGGAATGTTTTAAGAAAATTTGAGGAGACTTTTTTTAGTTATACGTTACCTAGTAGAAGAACACTCGTGTTAAAGGCACTGAGATTTGTTTTTACGCTATTAAAAATAAACAATTTGTTGACATTAAAAAATCAATGGGTCAGAGGAATTCTTGTAGTTAGATCAAAACGTATGTATGTGCAACAGGGATTTAGAGTCTGCTGTGAATGTCTGAGAACTTTAGTGCTCTGTTAAAAAGTTCAATTGTCAACAAGGATGAATGTGACGATTAGTGAAAAGCAGTTTTAACAGGGAGAAGTATTAACACATAATTATTAGATATCCTGTCGTTAGAATCTTGCAATTTTGTGAGATTCGTTGGAAATAAGCCCAAGATTTCTGGCAAACCGTGTTAATATTGAACCATAACATGGACATATGGTGTTCTGTACGTTAGATAGGATGCTCGTTTTCACTGGCGTGCCCGCACGTTTATATTGCCACATAGCGTTTAGTATTTGACTTTAGGTGTTTGACACCAACCAGAACAGTCTCTTCATCCCTCTAAGTTGCACTTCACCCTTCGTCACAACCGTATTATTATTTCTTCTTATCGTGTGAACCAGTCGTTTGAGTCTGCCTGTCTTTAATCTAAGGTGTAAGGTTAAAGTTTTCACAAATTGCATACTATCCTCCATTTTCCTCAATCTCTTCTCTCTTCAATTATTGGTTATGAGCTACACGTAAAAGAGACCAGTTGGCGCAGATGAGATTTCTAGCCCAGTTCTGAGGATAACAAGAATAAATAGTCTTGAAAACAAAGCAATTAGGTACAGCCTCGTAACTTATGATGTAATAAAAAGTATAAAGGGGTCGAAGAATTTAAAAGAGTGGAAGGACCACAAGTTAAAATGAAGGACGATCTCCTAACAAAAAAAATCCTGTTGTATAGAGCCACAGGAATAGAAAATATTGAAAGACAGATTGATCAATGAGTTGCAACGGACACTGCCGATTAGTTGAGGATCCAGGCGTCGTTGAAACAGACTCGATAAATAAATATATAAAATCGACAGTTGTTTACTATGACGTTAGTAATTTCTAAGACTAGTTGTTCAGGTTACCGAGGGTTTACTTTTTGAAATAATACATCTGTGGTTGCAATATGGCTTTGTTTGTCTTTCTGCTATGGAGAAAAGTAATTTGTGATTTACTCGGTAACTCGCATCTCGCAAGACACGAAATAGGAAGAGACATCTATAAAGAATAACAGTACCGTCAAAGCATAGTCTACTCCGTCAAGATTGGAGAAGATTCCTTACAACACAAATCCCACACATACGTAATGGCTACCATAACGTTTGCTTGTTGACTCGATGACAGGAACAACAAAATTATATTTTATTGTTGTATTGGAGTGTTAGTGGTCTCAAATATTTCTACTAGTAATTTTGTACAAACCACTATGTTGTCTTTGGTATTAACGAGCGCTTTCGGCAGTCAAGTCATCTTCAGGTCATTTACCAACCTTCAGGTCGTTGGTAAATGACCTGAAGATGGCTTGACTGCCGAAAGAGCTCGTCAATATCAAAGACAACATAGTGGTTTGTACAAAATTACTAGTAGAAACAAAATTATAGCTTAAGCTAGAAGCAGCGAGACCAGACAAATTGTTTTTCTGCTTTCATAGCCAAATCGTGTCACATTGTTGGTCTTGTGTTAGCAATAACATATTTTATTATTAGTTTTGTCTTTAGTTATGCGAATTTGAAGAGATCGGTTTGCTTCTTGAGGCACTCGCTACACTAGCTCTTGCCAGCTGGTGCTTAACGCTACACTACACCTACACAAAATCTATGCTGGCACAAGCGTCAAGTACAACATAAGCATTTGTAAGCAACTCACACTCTAAGTTCAGACTGGCGGTAGGCTTTGTTTGTCGGGAACGGCGTGCACCACACGTCTAAGTGCATACACTCACACGTGAAACACAAAACCATGCATCAATCACGGTAGGTTAGTTGTGTACAATGGAGGGAGGCAGGGATGTCTTGCAACTTGATCTGTTGGGTTGGAGAAGCACAGGGTTTGGCGGATCGCATGCTGAAACTTGTTCCCGAGTATCGTCACTACGATTTATCAAAGTCCGTCAAAAAGTTAAATTCATCACGTGCGCCTTTGTAAGCGTTGGAGAAGGCTCTCTGTATGAGGTCTTGATCGATCACAAATATTTAGTCTATTATTCCAGTCCAGTAGGATTGTTTTCATGTTTTATGGTATGTTATTCAGAATATAATGAAATATACTGTTTGAAATATTGCTTTAATTATTATCTGAAAGTTTTAAAAGTATTTAAATATCTTCAGATTACAAAAGGCTTGTAACATTCTTCAGACCTTTGAACCTTTTACTTGTAAGTAAACATGTTTATTCCACTTAGAGGGTAGGTTAACAAGACAAAAGAATTGGTGGCGTTTGTAACGGCAGACTGAGTAAACATCGATGTTGTTTATTAAAATATTTTTGGGGAACAGTGTGTTAGTCTAATAAATATAAAAAGTAAAATGCAAATCAGAGAAAGTATTTTCGAAGCGTCTAATTCTTATATGGAACAGGGGAAGATATATTATATGATTGTTTGAAGTTCGGTGTCAGCTGTGTAAGTTACTTAACGGCGGGCGTACCATGCTACTTAACTAAATTAACAAGTTTACAAGTTGCTCGAAGTTGATACTGCAGTAACCACAATCAAGGCAGTAGAGTGTCATCAAGTGGCGTGTGCTGTCTTTGTTCATTAACTTCCAGGATGAAGTAAAATTTAACGCAGTTCAGAAGATACTGGTTAGGCTTCGTTAAACTGAACGCACTGTTTAAATTCATTAAGATTAATGGCCTGTGATATTATGGTGTAATTCAATATCAACGTATACATGTTCAAATTCAGTGAAGTGAGGCGTTTCTAACAATTTAATTTAAGTAAACAAATTGATACACATCGATGACTTAATTAAAAGACGAGAAGCCTTATTATCAATGAGAGTGCCCCTAAGTCCAAGAAAGCCTCCTAGAACAGTAGTATCTGCAGATGACGGTGCTGTCCTTGGCCTTTCAGAAGACGATCTGGAAGAAGCTATTTGTATCCTCACCAACATAGAAGAGGAATTAATAAAGAGAAATATTATGAGACGTCCATCACCAAACCAGAAATGTTTAAAATGGTATATTTAACAGATACATTTAAAGGAAAACGACGGCTAGAGAAAAAATGTCTGTAAGAAGCAAAGCTTTAAAAGCTAAACCACTTACGAAAATTGTGATTATATAATTACGAAGTTGGCACTTTCCTTCTGTGCATTTTATACAACTCGAAAAACGAGAGCAATTTTACAGAAAGGCGACTTGACTAAAATTGTATGAAACTGTGACGGTGATAATACATTTGTACAACAGAACCAAAAACGGCTGTCCGATAGAATCCCATTCGATGAGAGCATAGACAATGTATTATAAAAAGGTGTACGATGTAGTACGAACAGGTTGAATGCCTAATCCACATCGACGATGACAGTGACAAAATGAAGATGAATACAATAAAATATATAATGAAAATATATTTTTAGGTGTAGGTCGGAGTGTAATGCTCATGAGCAATTGAGCAGGTAGGAGTGTAATGTTGTACAGTGATTCAGTGGGTACAGCTAAAAGTTTAAGGAGCACCTATTAACAAAAGAAGGTTTAATTAGTAAATTTGAACCATGGTGTTAGCTTACATTAGAAGGCACAAAGGCACTTCTTACTTATGAGAATGTAAAAATAAGGTGACGGAAATGTGGGTAAGGATTGGACTAACGCCGCAGATATGTAACGTTACGCTGGTATGTAAGGTTATATAAAAGTAGATGGCTAAAAAGTGGGCTGCAAGAACAATAAAAAAATGCCATGTTTAGTATGGATGGTTAGATGATAATATACACTTACGACAAGAGTCTGAGGAAAGAGACTAGTTAGATCGAGATTCATGAAAGAAGAAACCAGTAATCTCTAAGTGGAAAGTAAAAGACAAGGATAATTACGGAAATCGGTAACTAAATGTGTAATACATTGGTAAGAACATTGATATACAGACATTCGTCATACAGTTCAAGATTGGAATTATATTATCAGAAAAAGTAGCGTATCAGATTTATCAAAAAGACATATGCGCTTGAAACGCAGAGCCCAATTAGTTCTATGATTTAGTATCAAAATTGTGAACTTGTATGGCCTTTCATGTCCATTTGTCTTAGTTTACTAAACCTATACTATACTACACCTAACTTCATACATTTGAGCATCGTAGCCGTGCACAAGATGCTGTGAATCAGTACTTATTATGGAATCATACTTCAATAATCACATTTACACTGAACGTAATTTGTGATCGTATCTTTATAGATACAGACGAAAAATGGATACAGACAAATAATAAGCTTGATAATGAGCGTGATAATCCAACATTGCGACTCAGTTCCAATCATATACTCTACAGCTTGTGTACCATGATCAATGTACGGTGAATCAGTTGATACAGCCTAGTATAGATCAGAGGTATAATAATGACATTTCAACCATCTCTTTACAAGAGGATAATGAAAATACTGGATTGCGACAGGTTCAGGTAGTATCCTTCTGAAAACAAGACGAAGTGGAAATTTCCTGAATTACAAAGAGCTGAGAGAAATTGAGTGTATTGGTCACATAATGAAGGCCTTAAATGCATTTTGCTACACCAACACTATAAAAGGGAGAGAGAGAGAGAGAGAGAGAGAGAGAGAGAGAGAGAGAGAGAGAGAGAGAGAGAGGGAGGGAGAGAGAGAGAGAGAGAGAGAGAGAGAGAGAGAGAGAGAGAGAGAGAGAGAGAGAATGAGTGTATCAAAATGAAAACTAAGTCAGCAAAGAAAATAAAAGAATAAAGCACAATAAGCTGTGATTTGCTTAGGGTCTGAAAGGATAGTGCAAAAATTAATGTATCTTCTTAATTTAATAAGAAAATAGAACAGGAAGAAAAAAAATATATAAGAAGTGAAGATTTGATTTTTTTTGTAGCTACTGTTAAAAAAAATCAACGTGCAAGTTTAATTATCAGACGTTTCAAACGCATGTAAAACGAATGCTTTCAAATGGTATAGTAACTTTAGGGGACAGAGGAATGTGCAAACTGTGCCCAGTGGTTTGTAATCATTAGTGAGTAGTTGACTGCAGTGTGGTTTGTCACTGCTAGTGAGCTGTAATTAATCAGCTGTGTTTGACAAACTATAAACACAGTAACAAGAAGCTCAGCCCTGTCGATGTCTACGTTGCTTCGGATATTAATCTTGAACGAGAAGACAATGCTTCTGTTTAACTCCGTCAAAACTCAGATAAACAAAACACAGTTTTTATAAACGAACACAGTCTTATTCATACACCCACAGAGGGTAAATCAGGCAAAGCTGCACGCACATCGCCTCCATCAGTTTCACACTTTTACAATACTCGTATTTAAAATTACCGGTTTGTATGTACCTGGTTTAATCAGTACAAAAAATCGTTGAACGTCTTCAGAAGATGTACGGGTTGTTTTCCATGCAAAGCCATACACAAATAAAAATCCAAACCAGGATTATGCAGACAGTGACATGCAAACGGTTTGAAACGTTAAAAAGCCTTGAGAGTATTTTGCTAAGTTGCATTAAACTGCTCAAAAACATTAAGCAATAAAGTATATGATCGAAAATCTCGTGCAAGAATGATATGGAGGTCGTATACCTATTACGTTGACGATACAATGAGCCTAAACGTCTTGTCTTAAAATGTAGCGGGAAACAGGAAAAAGAAGTCACTTGGCATTAATATTAAAAGATATTTCATTTTATAAGATAAAGGAGTAGGACCTAACATCTTCAAAAGATGTAAGGAATAGTAAAGATACCTGTAGGATAAAGGCATAAGTTGAAAAAATTTAAACTAAGATATCAATGTTGTGTTGAAGATAAAGAAACGATTTTTGGATAGAAAAAAGTATTAGGTACAAGAAAAAAGTACGAGAAAAAAATGTTATAAAACAACGTACAATTAAATATAATTTTACTGTCGTAAATGATTCGAATGATGGATTTATAGGAACGTATAGGTATTATATAAGGTAGGCTAACAGATTTATATATTACTAAAATATATCCTTTTGAAGAGGATATAAGCTGAATTTTTTTAATTTTATAAAATAATAGCATGGATATAAATTTATATCTGAAAATAAAAAAAATAAAGTATGGACGAAAACAAGGTAAACAAACAAGACTGTCTATTTTTTGAAAGGAAAATGTATTAACTATGTATGTGTCAAAACAACGAATCGCACTTTAATTATTTAAAACATGTTAAATCCAAAGAGAGGTTCATTAAATAACCTTATAATGTCAATCTGCATGTACGGTAGGCAGAGGAAATTAGCAAAAATTAAAGATAGAAATTGCTTGCTAGAAAAAATTAGAGAAGATATAAATTAGGAAGAAAGAATATTAAATACATGAGTGGTATGAAGAATATTGAGAATGTTGAAGATTGATTAACACATATACGAAGTTGTTAAATTAAAACAAAAGAGCACATCATATTATTATGAAAGAAGATTACGTCAGTGGTTATATGATAATTTATTGGATTGTCATCTTTTAAGGAAGATACGACGAATATTTTTGGATAGACACGTATAAACTGAAATTTTTATTAGGTTTCTTTAGTCATAACATAGATCTGGATCTACCTTGAAGCTAACTCTATTAAAGAAGCTCGGGACAAAGAAAACCAGTTCAGTTTAAAGTGTATGTGAAAAAAGTACGAGTAGTTATTGAATGAAATACCATGATACGAAACGGTAGTGTGGCAACAATGTGATACAATAATCATAATCAAGAAAGTTATATCACATAAATTTAAAGTTTCGGTAGATCAGAAGCGGATTGAATCAAATGTGTCGTATAGAAATTAATACAAACGGAATCCGTCAGAGGACACAATAAGCACCGGAGATAAGATAGAAACTAACGCCTTGGAAAAGAAAAGACAATTTTAGCGTATGGTTATCGTATGTTTAAAGGTGTTAAAGTGAAAAATAGAATTTTAGCTATGGTTATCGTATGTTTACAGTTGTTAAAGTAAAAGTAAAACTCTGACGTATGGTTATCGTATGTTTACAGTTGTTACAGTAAAAATAGAATTTTAGCTATGGTTATCGTATGTTTACAGTTGTTGAAGTAAAAATAGAATTTTAGCTATGGTTATCGTATGTTTACAGTTTTTAACGAAAAGTAAAACCGTATGTTTACAGTTATTAACGAAAAAGTAAAACTTTAGCGTATGGTTATCGTATGTGTACAGTTGTTAACGAAAAAGTAAAACTTTAGCATATGGTTATAGAATGTTTACAGTTTTTAAAGTAAAAATAGAATTTCAGCTATGGTTATTGTATGTTTACAGTTGTTAAAGTAAAAATAGAATTTTAGCTATGGTTATCGTATGTTTACAGTTTTTAACGAAAAGTGAAACCGTATGTTTACAGTTCTTAACGAAAAAGTAAAACTTTAGCGTATGGTTATCGTATGTGTACAGTTTTTAACGAAAAAGTAAAACTTTAGCCTATGGTTATAGAATGTTTACAGTTTTTAAAGTAAAAATAGAATTTTAGCTATGGTTATCGTATGTTTACAGTTGTTAAAGAAAGAGTAGAACTTTATCGTATGTTTACAGTTGTTAAAGAAAAAGTAAAACTTTAACGTATGGTTATCGTATATTTGAAGGCGTTAAAGTAAAAATAAAAAACTTTGTTAGCGTACACAAAGTGTACAGTGCACAGTGCGTGGTAGAGAAGGGTGTGCAGAACCAAACATTGTTACGATAGGCCCGATAACGATGAACCTAGATGTGCATAGTACAGACAATTTGTACGTGGTTAGCGTAATGGCGAAACGCGTTGGAAATATATTGCAATGCTTATGCTCCACAAAAACGGCAGGAGTGTGAGTGAAATGAAATTGTAATAAACCAGCTAGTGCGTGTGTGTGTGTGTGTGTGTATGTGTGGTGCGGTGTGGATACAAGCAGCGAGAGGTTCGTCGGGGTTGGGACGGGGCAGGACAGCGTTTTCATTTGAGCTTTAGTCGAGCGATTCTCTTGTCTGTTAAAACAAACACACACACAACACAAACATACAGAGAGCTGTTAGTGTTGGTTATTGTCTGGGGGGTTAGTGAACTACATTTATTAAAACTGATGATGAATTACCGTCAAAATACGAGAACGTCCACACACCGGCCGAATGCATCTGCGCAGTGTGTTACATCTGAACAACAGAATACCACAGCATCAGTGACAATATACACACCACTACACGCGTCTACATACACATAGTTACTGTATCACCTTACAAGTAAGATAAATCCACACCAACGGACTTATTCCTCAACTGCGGAGTATTTCAAATTCCGGATTTTTCTCACACGCACACATGCTCATTACATAACATTGGATATATAATTTTCTCTACGATAATTAATATAATTATTAATTTTAATTTTTAAGGAAACGTTTTCTATACCTGTTATTATAGGTTTTCAATATTATTACATTCTGAGTAGTGGATACGCTTTATTATATCGAAACATGTCATTTTATACTTGTCATGTTAACTTATGTCTGACCTTACTATGTGAATAAATATACACACTCATAAATAGTTATGGTTTGTGTAGAAGATTGTGTGTTATCAAATAATTTATTGTACTCATACACTGATACGTGTACATAATACCATACGCTTATTTGTTCATTTACATGTTTTATAGTTTTAAACACACACACACACACACACATTAATTATATGTGTGTTAGTAAAGTAATTATTATTGTAATAATTATAATTATAATATAACTTGATTATAATATAATTATGATAGTTAATTTAACAACATCATACATTATGTGTATTGCAATGGATGTAGCCCCAGACGGACAATTTGTATTCTGTACTACACATATTATAATTGTAATAACACATTCCAATAAGAATTACATGTATCGTTTGGGTCAGGAGCATATATCAGCTCGTAACATCTACTATTATTGTTAAGTAGGCAAAAAATACTTCAAAAGAAGGTAAAGAGCACCACCACTGTGATGTGCGGAAAAAGCACGTAATTCAAAATCAGACTTTTATAACCAATACCAGAACACACATTATAATTCTTTATATAAGAAAATTTACCGACACATTTCGTCACAAAGTGGCCATTGATATCTTCTCTACAATGCACAGGAACGTATAAGAAATCTCTTGTATTAAATGCAGTAAAAATGTTTCCTGAATCTCCTGTTCGAAGGCCCTGATGTCTTGTTTCGCAATCCTCCGTAGTTGTTCTACCTGAATTTTTTGCCTCTAAACGCCAGGCACGTCTTTATTTGGAAATATGTAGTAATTTGACAAACTTTAGTCACAAACAATTTTCCCTAAAGATAGTGTCAAACATCAGGAACTGATTCTACACATTAAACTGAAGGAAAATGTCTAATAAACATATGCTTCGTTTTTCGTGTGTGTGTTTAAATAATTACTGCTGAAGGTGAAGTGTGGAGTTGAAATTTAATATACACACTAAGTTTACAATTACTCGTAAGAAAAAATCAAACCAAATTTTATCTTAAAATTTTTCAAAATGGCTGCTAATTGAAAAGTTTAATTCAAACTTAACAAAAATCTGTACTTATGACAAAAAATTAATGCCCATAAAAATTAGTCATTTTACTGTTAATCCAACGATACCTTGTTTATGGCATTCGGATAAAAAGTAAGGGAATTTTTACATTTCTTTTCGAACAAAACATTTGCCATATTTTCCTTGTATGTATTTTTCTGCGTTTTGAAAATTTGAAGAAACTGGATTATTTTTTTCGATTCCAAAATGATAACGAAAGTAAATGTAAATAACTATTTAATTACTTATTTACTTCTCGTTCCTAAAATACTGACTAAGGTATACAAATACGAGTATATTCTCTCCTACTAAATATTAGTGAGCGCCCGTTTGAGACAGGAGTTGCCTTGTGGGATAAATATAGTATTATTCTGCCAGCATACATTATTCAAAATTGTTAAATCATAGTAAACAGCCTAAAGCATCTTCAAACGACTACTCATGCAACTAATCGTTGTAAAATAATATAAATAGAATTACTCAGTTCCTATGGGGAAAACAGACCAAATGTTTTGTTAGGAAAGAAATGTAATGTCTCCGTTGTTTTTTATTTGGATTCCACAAAAAAGATTACGAATAATAGACTAATTTTTATGTAATAAGTCATTTTTTTATAAGCAATGATTTTTATTAAATTTGGAGTTAAAAATGTTAATTAAGCGCTATTTTGAAAACATTGAGGTAACACTGCTTTAAGTTTAAGCTTTCAACTACAAGTGTCATTTCGTTTAAAAGTAATTAATTAACAAAAATAAAGATACCGACGAAAAAAAAGAATTTTTTGTTATTTTTTATTCAGTTTAATAAATAGAATCACTTCCAAAAGTTTGACACGACCTTTTGGGATCATTCTGTATATACTGTTTTTTTTTTTTGTAAAACGGGCTTCGATTTTAACGACCAATGTTTGATAAAATTGAGACAGTTACGTGGATGTTCGACATAGAAGAATCAGGCCTATTACTAACTAACGTACTGTGGTTATATTGAATGCAGAAAAAAGCAAACCATGTAAAGGTATTCATTATGTAAACAATATCATACAACGAGCACATGCAGATACTCACACTCACATACGCACACACGCTCATTGAAGAATTTAAAAGTGTGTATAGAAATTACAAAAAGATTAAAACAGATTCTAGTGCTACAGTAGAATTCGAGAAACAGATATATAAATTGAAATGTAACATATAATCTAATTAATAACCGTTACTTACTCTGGAATTTCGGTGAAGTCACCTGTAACATTAAAAAAATACGTAGAGAATACAATACAGCACGTTATAATATTATAGAAAAATAAAACATTAACAATACATAAGTAGAATACCTTACATAAAATAGAATACATTACTTTAAATAGAATATCGTAATTTTAAAGTTAGTACTATGAGTCGGTACGGCATACTTTTTGTAGATAAATGCTGTGATTAAGCATGTTGTATTTATAGGTTTATTTTAAACATCAGTTTTATGTTACCAGCTTTATATCATTGCCAATATTTTAGGTTAATGGTAGACTGATTTGCATGTTTTTACTTACGTTATATTAGCTATGAGGTAGGCACGTAGGGAATGTGGCTATAATACATGAATATGAAGCCCTTACTTCACTAGCAGGTATCCATTAGAGATGTACGAACTCAGTATGCCGGTGAAGATCGTGTTAAACGGTTCGAACTCTTATCACAATCCTGACACATTTCAGACGTCCATACACGTATGTCAGACACATATCTGTATCAAGTAGACCCCCTTAACATCGAGGAAAGAATAACAGCAATTACCATTTGAATCACCGGAGTCGCATTTTGTAACACATAGAATTAATAAGAGGTTTAGAATCCGCAGAACGGGTTGTTTACAATGAGGTAACTATCTGTCCTGACATACAAAGGATCTCGTACGTGGGAATATGAGTCAGTTGCTCGGTTGATTGTCTTTATCATTTCCAAGCTTTTGATAAAACTTCGTAAAATTATATTTCAAAAGAAATTAATTATATGTGGCAATATTGATATAATTGTAAGAAACTATGCAATCATGTCTGCTACTGAACTAAATATTATTAATAAGCAAGTATCTGTCTTTATGAGTGAGTACACATTAATTTATCCATAAACCTATGTTGGCTCAGTTTCGTTGGCAACAGTGGTTAATGTATTATCTTTTTGTTTAATTTTTTAACTAGATTCTTTACAAAAGCACGACTTTGTATTTTTAGAAATTTTTATTCCAATAACATTAGATAATTATTAAGTATGAATACGAAAGATTCGTCTTGGATAAAATCATCTGTGATCTGTTAGAACCAAACTACGAGTTTGTATACCCACCCTCGTACATCCTTACCGTGAGTCAGATGATAAGACGGATCCAGTGTGTCTGGTATGGAAAAATATTTGATGTTCCAGGGTCGGGATCAAACGAACTGAAACTGCTCTCATGAGTAATCCATGACGAATTACGGGAATGATAGCGTGCTAGAATTAACTCATAATTACGGCAATGATAGCGTGCTAGAATTAACTCACAATTACGGCAATGATAGCGTGCTAGAATTAACTCATAATTACGGCAATGATAGCGTGCTAGAATTAACTCATAACTACGGCAATGATAGCGTGCTAGAATTAACTCATAATTAACATACTATACGTTTTTCGTAAAAAATGCGCGATGATAGAAATGTATATTAAACGAAAATTTTAGACAACAACAACGATGTCACCACAGAAATTTATAAGTGATTGAAAATAGGAATATGCACTATTTATACTCCTATATGTGTATATACATGTATAGATACAAACATACATTCGCACATACTACAGTGCATCTATTAAAAGTTAACACATTGAAACATCTCAACTAAGATCAATATGACAATAAAACATTAAAACTACAAAGTAACTCCACCAGTGGATTTTTAACATGTGTAGTCGTAAGAAAAATCTTATAAAAATAAACGCAAAAAATGTATTTGCAAATGTGCAGGTTAAATAAAATGTGTCGTAAAATACAAGTGTTTCAGATTTTTAAAGATACCAGACACTCGAGAAATGATAGAATAATATTGTGTAGATTTTAAAATTGTGCCTGCAATGTTACTGACACATATGTGTGTAGACGACGTGTCCCTTCGTTATCAGGTCTGCTATGCAGTCGCATTCAGTACGAAATATAAGGGTTCAAATACCTTAGTAACAGCAGCAGTCAGACGATGTTCAAGTTATCGCACAAACACTGTGTAGACCATCAATGTAAACTAATATTTCTTCTCTTGCGTTGGGACCGTGTTGCTGTCGATTATGTTCGTCGTTGTGGCTCTCGTTGTGGTTTCGGTTTCCTTGTTTATCGTCGACTTTCTTGTCGATGTTGATACTGTCAGGTGGCAAATATCAGCATACAAATCAGCAATTGACAAAACTGTGCTCTAACTTTATAAACTCGCATACGCACGCGCATAACGCATATATATTAATAACCAGTGGCTGATTTATAAAATTATTGGAGCCGGAACGCATCAATTCAAAAGTTGTACAAACACAAATATACTTATATTTTATATTAGCGTATAAGTTTACATCAGGTTATTACAAAGGAGGTCTACATTTTTAAAGCCTTATAAAATATGTAACATACGTATAAACTTGTCTCTAAAAAGGTAATAAAGTTTACTTTTTTTTCTAAAGAGTTTCATCGTCAGGTTAGCCGCACGACAATCGAAAACATGTCACTCATGATGACGTCATCCCGGAGCCTCAATCAAGCTCTAAGTGATGGTTTCGGTGGTTCGGACGTTTTAAAAAAGTTTCCAACTTTTTATCATTGTGTCGTTATATTGTTTGTTTCTTGACCTTTCCTTATTCTTTGTGTCCAACGCTGTATGATGGCCAGAAATCAGCTTTCTCAAATTCACTTGAAGTTATTGCTATTGATTCCATAGCATATTTTAACTTAGAAAGATTCTCCGGAAAAATTCTTTAATGCACATGTTCTCTGAAGCTCCCAATCAGTTACCTTTCATGTAGTTTTAATTTTGAAGAAAGTTTTTTTATTTCATTTTCTCCATAGGTTATTGGGATATTTTTTGATCGATTGTAGTTAAGATAAAGATTAGTGCTGGTGTTTGATTTTGAGAAATGTTTAGTTTTGTAGTGGAGCTGATGAGGGGCACAATTTAAAATAGTAGTAAATTTTTGAAATAATTAGGTTATTCTTTTCATATACTTTTTTGGTAATTTGTTTTTGGATCTAAGAGGTTGCGGAACGCCGTTCCGGCGCGTTCCCCCTGAAGTCAAGCCCTGTTAATAACAATTTTTAAAAAATGTGGACTTAAGATTTACACTTTAAAACCATGTCTATATGTCTATATACACCACGACTGAATAAATAAGTGAATTAAATAAAGAAACACTTGGCATAGTTCTACAGATACTCTTTATTTTTCTAACAGTTGTTTCAGAGTACAGATTCAGAGGTTAGATTTGAACTGAGCTCTGGTTCTGAGGTCACTTCAAATCTAACCTCTAAAGCTGTTGTAACTGGTGAATCAAGTGTCATGAAAATAAAAAAATTTTTGTAGAACTATACCAAGTGTTTGTTTATTAAACTCAAATATTAATAAACGCTCTACCAAGTGCCATGTAACTGTAATTATTCGATGAGTGTAATGAATAAATAAGTGTTAAGAGTTCTTGTCAACTTCATTTGGTGACTCGTTTATAGGCACATTAAATGACTCCGTTGAAGATAAGTGACTACACATATCACAGGTCAGGTTCCAGTGTATACTACTGTTTATTATGTATACATTCAGTCCAGTATACATTGCTTCCCGACCTCTAAGTTTCTCATTTTAACCATTATTCTACAATCATCCACTCTATATAGAACATTTTATATTTTTTGCTTCTATTCTCGTCTTGTTATTTTCTCACAGACCTAGCTTTTACAACTGTATCGTGGTGTTAATGTGGGATAGAATTTTATAGAGATTCTTTTATATGTTAATTCTTCACGGTTGGCACACACACGCGCGCGCGCGCACACACACACGCACGCACGCACACGGGCACACACACAATACCTTGAATTTATCAGAATTGAAGCAATTTGTTTAGCAAAAATTACAAATGTAAACATTACTGAAAATCCTAGTTTGATTTCATAAGCAGTAAATTTTTGCCGAGTCCGTGGAAACGTGTTTACTCAAGATTATATTTGAATTTATCAACATAAATATTTTAACTGAAAGAACCACCAAACATTAACACAAAACGAACTTGATAGTATAATTTAATTATAGTAAGAAAAGTTTAGAACCGCGAAATACAGAGAGAAAGAATTTTCACTGTATTCAAGAATGTCAAGCGATGGTTATAGGAAAACTGTTCTGAAACAGTAACCATTCTTATTTTACTTTATTTGTAATTACAGAATCTACTTCTTCTTACAGTAGGTAATTTGTTACACCTTTGTGTATCGTCCTTGATAGTCTAGCTTGGAAACTAGCTACTAGTACTACTAGCTACTACTAGCTAACTAGCTAGATTCATTACCCTACTTAGGTTCGTGCTTCTTAGTTTGTCTCTGTTAGACTCCGACGCCTAGTGGAAGAACGGTAAATGGGATGACATTGATGTGCCAGGTTGCAAGATGCCATGACTGCTAAAGCGTCTATGTACTTTAATAAAGTATCCTAATAAAAAAATACGTATTTACAAAAACTGTACAGAAAGGTATGCGCCTGGATACATTTGAATCTTCATTGTCAAAATCGACTTCGAGGCCATCGATGATGTCGCCGATATCTTCGTTGTGCCACCGATTTCGTGTCAATTCCTTTTCACCAATTAAATAAGTGTCATTTGTTTCTCTTACCGTGGAGTACCTCATTTTAATCAAATTGTCTCTGCTTTGGTTTCTGCAAGAGTAACGGGCTCCTCGCTCTGGTGGGGAATCTACGAGAGTGGCTGAATTTACACAGTGTGTCGGTTCTATAACGTATATCTAGCGGTAACTATAAGCACTGCTGCCCGTTTTATGACTCCCGTTAGTGGAGTCTGGGACTTTTTCCTTAGGAGCGTGAGGTTCAGGCCTATACCGCCTTACTCAATGGCTCTCTCCGATTGCCGTCCTTGCTTGGAACACACTGCCTCATCGTTGGCGCGTAAATAAACTGGACCTTCAGGTGAAATGGAGCTGATGTGCCAGGACAAACATGTTATGTTCCAAGTGAACGGGACCAGGGTACTGCTGTCCCTGGTATGGTGAATACTAATTAGCGCGCGTGAAAAGGGGCCAGGATTCCTCCGTCCCTCGTCAGTAGCTGCAAGTGCAGTGAATGCGAAGTAGCGCCACATGTTTTGTGAACCAAGGCTCTCTTCCTTGGCAAGTAGTCTCAAGGCGATCGGTTCTTTCGAAAGCCGGGGGGGGGGGGCAACCCATCTCACGCATTCGTGAAATGCGCGCGGGAAAAGCTCGCGTAACTGAGTAGCGACTTATACGGGTGGCCGGGAAAGGACCGGGGACTCACGGCTGGTTATCACCGCCGATTGCGGGTGGCCTCCCGTGGGTCCAGCACCCTACGGAGATACGCACTGCTTTCGAGCACATGGATCTTTCGGTGCCATCGGCACTGACGTTTGGGAAATGTGCGTACCGCTAGCGCGAACGGTAACGGGTCTCACCCTTACTGCTAGTAGCGCCTTGCGAACGGGATCCAGGATGCCCATCCCAGGCAAGTAGCTGGCTGGTCGAGCCTCTCACGCCAGTCAGTGATGTCCATTAAGTAGACAGTTGAACCCTAGTATCATAGGGGCCGCCCGCTTCTTCTCCACTCTTCGGCGGACTGGAGTCCGTTGAGTCGGTGGAGTTCTAAGTTGGAACAATCGAGAGTTGGACGTTACTGCCTTCCCACTGGCCTGGCGGAATAGTGTTCCCTTTCCGCCGCCAGAAGATGTAGGAAAAGCGTACACCTATACCTGGGATGTGGGAGGTCGGACCCGAAACCTTTCAGAGCTACGGGGGTAGTCGTACGGCTCACACGACGTACCCAAAAATGGTACCACTGGATCGTGAACCGGCCCGGCCGGAGGTCCTGTCCCCTCCACCCGGTGTTCACGAGTTGTGGTAAGGTTTCGTGGTGGTCCGTGGTTGATCCAGCTAGAGTAGACTTTCTCTAACACAGATTTTTCTGTAACTGATAGGGCGACGTTTTCGATCACAATTGGTGTGGTTCAAATTTTCACATCGGTCGCAACTGACCGGGTTTTGTACGATTGGGTCACAACCGACCGCAGTCACACACACACACACACACACACACACACACACACACACACACACACACACACACACACACACACACACACACACACACACACACACACACACACACACACACACACACACACACACACACACACACACACACACACACACACACACACACACACACACACACACACACACACACACACACACACACACACACACACACACACACACACACACACACACACACACACACACACACACACACACACACACACACACACACAAAAGAAAAATATTTTACAGCTCAATTAGCATTTCTCGCAACCCGTCTCCAAAAAATACTATTTTCTTCACCATACTTCTACTTTTCATCCCAGAATCCACCATATCCTTCTATTTAGTCCGTGGGTGTCAATTTTATCTTCCTGTAGACTCCTGGTTTCCGTAACAGATCAGCTTTCTTTTCTCTCTATTACCTGCTACTGTAGATTCTACTTTCATCCTACGTATTCCTTTTGTGTTTCTGACGCGGTTCTACCTTGTTTGTTTACAGCATATTTTCCAAAACTCATTGATATGACCTTCATGGTTCAATTTCAATCAGTTTTTCATACTAACGATACTAACGAACATCAATAATACGACTACGAAATTATACAATACAAGGAAGTATTAAGGCAGCAAAAGGTACCTTTACGCGTTCGTTTGTTCTGTTTGCGTATTAACAGGTCACCTGACGGGTGTCAGCGTTAGAAATAATTAATTAAAGAAACGGCTGGGTCAACTGTGGACATCGATTCGACGTGTTAGTAGTTAGCGTAACTAATACAGTATTCCACGTATGCAGGGCGTATTACTTGGCGGCTGCACGCTACTTTAATGGCATGAACTGTGTATTCCCACGCGACTAACCGCACACACACACGCGCGCGCACAATGGTAATTGTCACAACGGTCATTACGCGTAATAGCATAACGATACAAAATAATATACATAACAGAATGTTGGCAACTACTGTTGAACAGACATCAAGGTTACTAATGCCATTGCCCCAAACAATAGCATTAATATTACCGGTAGTTGATTGTCTGACAATAATAATAATAATAATAATAGAAATAATAATAGTAATAGTAATAATATTAGGAATAATAATTAATGTTAATGTTAATTGTGTATATTAGTTCTAATGTGTTTGTGACAGTAACTTGTTAAGGCAAGTAATGCAGTGATGTAAGATTTTCAAAAAACAATATTTTCACAGCTGCTCCGACTCCGAAAACGAATAAACACAGAGTGGTGTCGTGCGTTTTGTTTGTTACATAACTCAAACGGTGACTCACAAATAAAAAAATATGATGCATAATGGTAATGGATGTAAATTGGTATTTTAATGACTGTTAATAATTTAAAAATAATTTACAATAAAATGCAAATTAAATTTAAAATATTTTTTGACGTAAGTGAAACTTTTATTTTCTAATTTTCCTTTATACCAGAGTCAGCATGTAGTGGATAATTGTTCCTACTATATTATTGGTTCTATGACCACGTTGCAAAGTTGATTTATAGGTATTTCAAATATAAGAGGGGAGGGTCTTGAAGCTGTAGTCACTTTGCGTCCTTGTGCTCGACGATCGGTTACATACGAGATTTGTAGGGAAATTTTGAGTCATGTACACTTAGCTCACAATGGGGCCTTAATTCTCTTTAAGCACTCCGTAATCCATCGTTCACTCCTTAGCCTTAAGCACTTCACATACTTATCCCATCGTTTCTTCTCCTTCCTGAAACAGTGTGCAAAATCCATTTTCGTAATGGCCATCAGTTATCGCGTCGTAATTTCCTGACCTTAGTTCACTGTCTTTCAACGGCGATTATAAATTTAGAAACAGCCAGTAGCTAGAGGGAGCTAAATGGATAGATAAGAAATTTGTGTGTTTTCAAAAGTTCTGTATCTGGCTCGCAGAATGTGCAAGTGCTGAAGGTGCCAGTCACCGTTTACTAAAAACTGCTTTCCATTTATCCTCCCGCAGCCTGCCGAAACACTTTAGTTACTGTCTGATCTAGAGAAACGTACTCACACCTTCATAGTCGAAAAAACAGTCATGGGCTAGATGTTGCTTCCAGAACGTGGATCGTTTTCTGTGGATTCTCGGATATCTTGAAAGCGTAAGTACCGCAATTTAATTTAACCATCATTTATGGAATCCTCCCAATGGCCCTGTTAATCATTCGAATGGTTTCTGCGGATGAATGACCAAGTTTATCAGGCAACACGTGATGGAGATTCACTGACATACTCTTTTATTAATTGTGAATGCGATAGTCAGACAAATTACGAATATTTCTTAATACCGTGTCACCGCCGAATGAGGGGTCCGATGGAAGGCTGGCTGGCCGAATGTGCGGTAAGATCTTCTGATTGGCTACGCAGTTTCGTGAACGTCACGTGCTACGTTATCAAGATATGCGACATGGCTGTATACTTTTGTATATCATTTTGAATTCGTACCATCACTCCTAGAAGATCGTCAGTAATTACACTGTACATTGCTTCAAATATTTTTCAAAATCATGCAATGGAATGAAAGCCAAAGTTAATAGTTCTTGCAGTTTGCTGTCTTTGTGTTAGTTCTTCAGTTTTAAAAACGCTCGTCGTAATTCTAAGCTAATGATAAAAGTTAAATTGACAGTTACTAATAGTGCTGTCTGAGAAAGAACGCCGCGATAAGTCCGTATTAGGAACTACATAATCCACTATAATCCCTGTTGACTTGCGACGTAAACTTAACAGTTACGACGTAGTAACAATTATCATTACTTATAAGTTAGAGATGTAGCCTGTACGGAAAGACTTAAGATGGAATTTGACAACTGCATTCTAGTCAACTTGGAATTTTCTTTGTGTGATGTGTTTACAAAATTTTAGTTAATGTAGTGGTGCAATTCTTTTAAATTACCTGATTCCGTAACTCATACGTAAAGTAACATACAATTGTACAATGAGACAGAGCGGGTGGTCATAGTATTTTAATTACTTTATAAAAACTGTGCATGCAAGTCTCATGTTTACATGTGAAACGAATAATAACAAAGGTACACTAAGTTTAGTGAGTAAGCCCGGAGAATACGAAACCATTAGCATGGAGCAGTGGCGTATTTACCGAGCGAGAAAGAACTTAATCCGTTTCATCGCCGGTTGAGTAATTGCTGCAGTCGTAATCACATTAACTCGAGGAAAATTCTGACATATGTTGGAAGCCAAGAAGCAGTAATTGACACACCGAGCTAGTATTTTTAACTCTTTTGTGTAGTACTGCACTGAATTCATTATACAGAACAGCGCAACCTTTAGATAAGTTGACGTACATAGCCTCGGATTTATAAAACTAAAAAGAAACAGTTCTTATATGGAAAGTTATTCGTCTCCTCCTATGGCTTTACAGTCACAGGTCTTATGATGACTTCCATTCTCGCACTACCACATCGCCTTTCTCACGTCTGTGGCGTCAACATTCTCACATCTTCTTCTTGAGTGCCCTTCTGCTATTTTGACCTGCATGTTTCCTATGAAGGCTATTTTTGGCGTTCGCCCATTATTCATTCTCACATTGTGGACAGCCCATTTGTGTCTTTTCAACTTCTGAACATCCTGGTTGCTCGTGTCTTCCGTTTCCATTTCTATAAAATGCCCACGATCTGTCTCAGAAACTTCCTCTTGAATATTTTCAAGCAGTCAGGTGCTCTTGATTTAGCATCAAGGTTATGAGTAGTCTTGTCTGCCTGTATCTTGATTTAGAGATGGCGACAAGAACGAAATACGTTTTGTTGGCCAGAGTTATCATTCTTCTAATATTTTCCTTATCTGATATTGGTCTTCCTGCGCATCTGATATGTATGCTTCTGTGCAATCTTATTTTGTAACAAGGTTTTGGTTGAGTCGGGTAGTTCAGTTCTTCTCTGCTTTTTATGATAGGTCCGCACATTTTGTATTTCTTTTCAAGCTCATCAAGCTTCCTTGGTATGTAACTTCTGTTGTTTTCAAGCTGGCTTCCTTAAACCTTCCTCTTTACTGCCACATTCTTCGTTTTGCTACAACTTCCTGCTATGACGCTTTCAGTTACTTGCCTCCATGAATTGTCTCCTTGCACGTCCTCTCTACTTCTTACCTTCTCTTTTCCTTTCTGTCATGGTTATCAGGTACGTATTATGCCTTATAAGTTATTAGTTATTAAACCCATTTATTTTGTCTGTTACTTAAATGTTTCTACATTGTTCGTTTTTCATTCAGTTTTTTGGAGACATCTTCATTCGAGGCTTTCTCTTTCTAAGATGTATTGCATCGACTATCGGTTTATCTGCGTTTTATCGTTTTATTGTCTTTCTACATATCTGCAATTGAACTATATACCATACCGAGCAGCTTATTGTCTCTCGCTGTAAGCAACAATACCTCTTGGTATGTCAGGCGCCTGATTAATTCGAAGCGCTTATAGTTCCCAGGACTTCTGCTGTTTTTGGTTCTTGTTGTTTTTTATGTTTTGGCGTCTTATCTTCCTCGAGTTGTCAACCCCTCTGTATATTTTCCCAGAAGATTCTCAGAATACTCTTTCAATATCCCTTCTATTTTATTGCTTTCACCAGTCTTTGAATCACTGATAAGGCTAGTCCGTGATTTGTACGCTTATCTAATCCTTTTTAAGCACTTGTATGTCAAAGAGGAATATGTTATTATATGTTATTTTACATTTGTTTATATGTTATTTTATTATATGAGGAATGTTTTATTATATGTTATGTTATATACAGCAACAATTCTGTTTTTATGAACGGTACGATAACAAAGTGACAACTGTGACGAAAGTCTTCAGACTGGGTCACTAATAATGAAACAGGTAATAAGTCAGTACACATAATTGATGTCCTAAAGTATTAGAGACAGAAACACAATTTAAACGATATTAACTTGTGGTTAATAACAGAAGTTATTAGACGATAAACACAAGTATACAGTTTAACAGAAAATCTAGTAACACGTGGCCATAAATTTAGGCTCTGAATAAAAAATGCGATAAAATGCAAAACGTGGATGGCACAAGAGGCGCCTACAGGTTAATAGCGACGGTAAATTTAGAACAATAGGAAGATGATGGTGGATGCGGAAGGAGTGATATGGTCAATAATAAACAGCACAGAGGACCGAGGATTAACGTTTACAGTGTGACGGTCACGTTTAAAGAATTTTATAAAGCAGCTGAGCGCTAAAGATATTTTACTGAGAACTAAGAAGAATTAAAAGTGGAATACCACCTTGACCATAATAACGTTGGCCGAGCAAAGGACTGGTTTCATATGAGGCGATTGGGGCAGATCGAAGTTTATTAAACAAAAGATGACTAATGTTCAAACGGAAAATCTAAAGAGGAAGATCAATTAGTAGCTACAATGATATCCCAAGTTTTGTTAAAAGTGTATAGAACAGATACATCTATTACATGATACGACTATTATTTTTATTATTTTTTAGATTGATTGTATACGACTAGTAGTAGGTGCAAAAGGAAAAAAAATTAAGAACAAGTTACAAAAAACTGTAAGAACTTTAAAGTTTTGAGAACTGTATTTAATAAATTATTAAACTATGAAAGCTTATGGAACAAAAAGTAGGGAACTTTTTGTGTTCCTTTTTTGTATTTGATCACAAGGTGTTAACACTTTATTATGTGGAATAATGAGTTTAACAAACATCTGTATCAAGTGTTCTGTGCGACATTTTATCACTTTGTGCTTATCCGTGCCTAGTGTCAGTAAAAGAAAACATAAAATAAAAAATCCGATAAGACAAACACTTAGTTTTATAGGTTATTTTAATCCAACTTATACTTAATTAAACGAAAATTAAGATACTTAATGCTTCAAACAATCGCTTAAATTCGTAAGAGACGATCATAATGTCTTCACACTGACAACGCCACACACAATATTGTTTACATTTGTTTGTGTCTATACAGACATATGATTTCGATATTACTATCAAAATAGAACTACACATTTTACAATCTCTGCCAGCTTACAACACAGTGGAAAGAACATTATACTGGAACAATTCATTTAGTCTAAACCAGGGGTCTCCAAACTTTTTCACATTAGGGCCGAATTGAAAAATCTTGGAAGTCAGGCGGGCCAAATAACACACACACACACACACACACACACACACACACACACACACACACACACACACACACACACACACACACACACACACACACACACACACACACACACACACACACACACACACACACACACACACACAGAGTAAACTTAGTTTTTTAAGTTTACAAAATAATGAAGTCAATAAAATAGGTATTTAAATAAAAATTAAGCAGACTAATCCAAAGAAAACAAATTCATTTATTCAAAATAATGTAAATTAAAGTAAGGAAAAAATAACATTCAAAGATATTTGCTTATGTATTATTTTTTGGCTTTCTTATGTACGTATGGGATGTGTGGAGTTGCTTTTGACATATAACGTCTGTCCATTTTGGGTCCAATTTTGATGCTCCTATCAAAACAATGGATTTCAAGTGTTCGTCTGACAAGTTAACCAGAGTGTTAGTTCACTCAAGGCAGCCAGACTAACAAGCACATTAACCACGTAAATGTTTTAAACTTATACAAAATATTATAACATTTTACTGAACTTATTTCTAGTTTGGTTATTTAGTAAAATGTTATAATATTTGAAGTATTTTGACGATCTATTTAAAAACTGCACGCAGCATCGGCCGGGTTGCCGCGGGCTTGACAATGATCTTTCGCGGCCGTAGTTTAGAGACCTCTGGTCTAAAGTACTGCTGTAGCTCATCGTCTTGCAGCAGCAAGTACTGTATTAAATGCGTTTGAGACGTTGTTGCTGCAACGGGTACAATGCAAAGGGTACAATTCAATTAAAAGTAACTCTTAAGTGTTTATTGAACAAGCAAATTGAGTTCTAAGTTTTAACACGATCACTTGGCACGTCTGTATATCCATGTTTGTGATTTGATGTACAGTATGTCTCACGATAACTTTTGAACGCATCAAACGAATTTCGCGAAACGTGGCACACGTGTTCATACTTTTATCTCACAGAGCCGTAATATTTTAGAGATCCTCCCCCAATATTTGTAGAGGCAAAATGAAAAAAGTTGACACTGAAAAATTGCCGTATGTCGTATCAAATTAAGGAGATTTTTAACCGAAATATGAATATAATGTTCAGTTTTGGAAAACTAAAACTTTTAGAGCATACAGAAGGATAACCAATTTGAAAAACTTGTAAAATCTGGGTAACAGCCAAGCAGACTGCAGAGAATTTTTATCCAAAATCGAATGATTATAAAAACTCTGATGATTTTTTAAATTTAGAGAACCATGGACGGAAAGTGGAAGTAAAATTTTAAGATGATACTAAGACTCTGTGAGGCATCAAGTTATGAAGAATATTATTAAAATACGACCTTGGTATCTTTAATAATTTGGCAAAATTAATGAGTCAACGCCCTTTTACAAATTGTGGACCGCTGTTGAACGTTTGTAAGCCAAGTTTGCAAAAAACTTTACCTATTTATATGAAAAAATTATATATTTGTAAAAATTATTAAATATAGATCTATAGATATATTTGGAAACGTACATCAACGTAAAAGCTAAGGGTAAAAAGAAATTATTTGCCATTTGTCATTTATCTTTAAGGCATTAGGCCTATAGTTAAAAACTTAACTAAAAAAAATAATTTTTAACGAAACCGAAACATCGAAGCATAATAATGTTTTGTAACAAAATAATTCTAGACTGTGGGGAATCGAAAGTGTGGAAGCCTTACATTTTTCATTGCATTGCATTATGGATGCGGGGTGTCTTTGCACCCGTGGCTTGATTGCAGCATCTGGATCGTGTCCAATGGCTGCCAGAAGTAAACATAGTGCTGGTACATGTCGACAGGTTACCTAAAACTGGAAAAGGAAACCGCCAACCAGTTAACTGAGAAGGCGGGGGAGTATAACTTATATTTGTTTAATGCACTGCCGCTGGTACCGATTCGAGCAACAGATGTTGCCCGTTTCAAGTCCAGTCAGCAGACGCCTTGAGGGCGTCGGTCGCTCCCCGCGAGGCGGAGAGCCTCCGTGCCAGTGATTGATGACAGCGACAAGCAGCCGGCTCAGCGTGCTAGGAGGTGGACAGGATGGAGAGAAGGACAGTTTGGTGAACTACTCTGGTCTAGGACTGATGATTACTTGTTTTTGTTTAATTTAAAGAGGATGGCGTTATGGCGGGTCATCAAGAAGCGCCCGAGGGCGCTTGACCCGAATGGGCGGTGGTGGTTCTGATGCACTGATGGTTCGTAGGTACGGGAAGGCGGAGGTCGAGGCTTTAGCAAAGAGAGTTAGAGCCAGCGACCGGACAAAGGAAGTCAAGGTAGGAACACGGAGACCCCTTCGAATCACGTCGTTCCTTACAAACCAAGGGGACCCCGTCAAGGATCGGAGTGTTCGGGACTGGAAAGCTTCCAGCCTACATCTGTTGGTGGTGGATAAAAGAGACCATCAGGCGGGTGCCGCATAGGTCAATACAGACCTGAGAAATAGTAGATAGATGGTAAGTTTCGTGCGCATGGCCAGGCGGCTGCGACACGAGAGGAAAGGAGATAATTTGGCTCGGACGCCGCGAGCCTTGGCAAGGGTTTCCGTCACGTGGGCGTTGAAGCAAAGGCGACGATCTAGCCGAACGCCTAAATACTTCACCGATTCTTTGTAGGCGATGGGTCTCCCTGCTAGGGAGAGGGGCTGGCATCGGGAGATGGACTTACGGGTGAAGCAGATCGCCTCGGTTTTCTCCGTGTTGATCGTCACCCGCCATTTCCGTAGCCAGTCAGGAAGCTGGTTCAACTGACGCTGCAGCTTTGTACTCGCAAATCGCGGGGACAGGGAGCTGCAGTGATACATAGCATCGTCAGCGAACAAAGACAACGTGACTCCGGGCAAGACAGGCAGGTCGTTCGTGTACACAAGATACAGAACGGGGCCGAGGACAGATCCCTGAGGTACGACGGCGGCGACGGGTCGAACTGTAGAACAGGACCCGTCGACGCTCACCCTGAAGGTTCGGTCGCTGAGATACGACCGGAGGAAAAACACTATGGTCGATGGTAGAGGGGAATTGGCAAGTTTGAAGAGAAGACCTTCGTGCCAGACTTTATCGAAGGCCTTGCTCACGTCCAACAGTACGGCGGCCGTAGCCGCTCGCCTGTTGGTGGCGTCTGACAAGTGCGTAACAACGCGGACCAATTGAAGCGTGGTCGAGTGCTCTCTGCGAAACCCGAACTGTTCGGTGCGGATGAAACCATCTAGCAGCGGCGAGATGCGAGCCAGCAGGAGACGCTCGAACACCTTCGAGATGACTGGCAAGAGAGAGATTGGACGATAGCTTTCAGGAAGCATGCGCGGCTTGCGAGGCTTCGGAATCATTACGATGTTGGCTGATTTCCACAGGCGGGGAAAGTACTGTAGCCGGAGACAGGAGTTAAACAGCTCAAGAACGAGGTCAACGACTGAGGCCGGGAGATTTTGTAGAGCAGCGGCCCCGATCCGGTCAGGACCGGGGGCGCGACGGCGATTTAGTCGGCAGATAGATGAAACTAGTTCATCCCTGTCGAACGGGAGGGCTGGGATTTCGGGAGGGCGTGAAAAATGTCCAGTTAGGAAGTCACGGACTTCTGCCGAGTGGGCAGGGTCCGAGACGCCTTGGTGAACAGTAAATTGCACCTCCATGCAGTCGGCGAAAACCTCGGCCTTGCCTTCTGATGAAGATACAACCCCGTTCGGAGTTTCAAGTGGGTTGCGAGTTCTCTTCTCGCGGGTCAGTCTACTCGCCGCTCTCCAGACGGAGGCGTGGTCGACTTCAAGAGACTCAAGGTATGAGTCCCATCGATCAGAGTTTACGTCCCGCAGTAGCTGCTGGACGTAAAGAGACTGGGCCTGAAAGCGCCTTTTGACGCCGGGATCACGGGTTCTTTGCCATCTGCGGCGGAGATTGCACCGGACGTTGGCTACTCTGCTGTTCCAGGAGGGATGCTTGGCATTTAAGTCGCCGGCTACGATGGTTGGTAGGGGATGATCGAGGAGAGCGTCCCACTCCTCGGGCGGTGGAGGTCTCCGCAGGCCGGGCCGGAGATACGCCGCAACAACGCGCAACTCCGATCCGCCAGCGTCTATCGCCACCGCACAACCTTCAACAAGAGATGTATCTAAAGGGGGTAGTGGCCTGTGGGATATCCGCCTGTGGACTAAGACGGCTGTCCCCCCCGAGGGGCGACAGCCAGGCCGTTGGGGACGATCCTGACGAAAACAGATGTAAGATGGCAGGTTGAAGGTATGGTAGCGAGCCAGATGAGTCTCGCAAAGGAGGACATCAGCGTCGTACTCCGTTACGAAAGTCATCAGTTCAGATCGTCGAGGGACTACCCCATGGGCATTCCACGCAACGATCCTAAGCCTCCTAGCCATTCAAAGGAAGAAGAGGAAAGAGGGTAGACAGTGATTGAAACACCAGGGCGAGAACCGTGGTTGTATCTGGAGCAGACCTGATGTTGTTTACCAAAGTTTCAGCCCAGGCAGTCAGGGGGTCCACCGGGGCCCGGGAAGATTCCCGAGATTCCGGAAGACGGACCTGACTGGCCTCGGCCGGTGTTGCAGATGGCGCAGGGCTCGGGGACGGACGTGGGGTCTGCTCAGTTGGGAGCTTAGGTTGATGGCTGGGGGCGGGCGGGGCCCGCTGAGGTTTTACAGGCAAGGCCTGTGGAACTTGTCGCTGACGGCGACGAGTGCGCTTCGGTTTGGAGCTCCGAGGAGCGGAAGGCGGGACTGATGTAGCGGCCACAGCCGCGTATGAAGGACCGGGCGCTCCGGCAGGCTCCGGGACAGAAGGGACTGCAGGCGGCGCCGAAACGTCGACTGCAGGCGGAACTGGGGCCCTGGGAGCAGCCGGAACTGCTGCCGGGGCCTGAGATGATGCTCCGGAGAGAGGTGGGAAGGCCTCTCTGCGGTTAGGGAGGGGACCTGCAACACGGCCTGCCTGCGCGCCAGGGCGAGCAGGAGTCCGCTGCAGCTTCATGGCTGATATAAAGTCCCTACATCCTCTATAACTAGCCGGATGGTCCCCGCCGCAGTTGCAGCAAATGGCCGTGAACCCCGTCTTGGGCTTATCACACCCACGATGAGGCTCAGTACATCGCACGCAACGCGGAGGGTGATTACAGAATAAGCTGGAGTGGCCAAACCTCTGACAGTTAAAACACTGCGAGGGGCCTGGCCGCGGGTCAAAAGTACGAACTTGCACCCGAAGGTGCAGGAAGTTTTGGAGGCCATAGACCTCCTCGAACTGGCCTACTTTGAGTAGTTTCACGAGGAAACTATTCACAGGACGGCGATCTTCCCCCTTGCCAGCATGCAGTACACTTACCGCCGTCGGCGAATAGCCTAAAGCGACAAGCTCCTGCCTGATGGTATCGGGGGCGGTCCAGGAAGGAAGTCCGGAAACAACAACTTTAATTTCGCGCTCTGAAGGAAGCGCGAAAGTATGGAAGGAGATCTTCCGATCGGTAAGAAACTGTTGGACCGATCGGAAGTCCGGGACTGTTGTGGCCGCAATTCTAAGCGAGGAGCCTTGGCACCTGGCCTCGAGTTTGGCCGAAGGAAGCAGATTCTGCAGGGAACGGATAATTTCCCTATAATTGCGATTGTCGGGAATGACAATCGGAGGAATTTTAGGCTTGGACACAGATTGAGAGGGAGACTGAGTCGGATGGCTGGCGCTGTTACCGGGACTAGATACCCGATGCGTAGCAGCGGCCGGTGGCGGGCTGGCGACCAATTTTCGCTTGCGTTTGGCAGACTTGCCCTCCACAAGCGAAAATTCACCTTCCCCCGTCCCCACACTACACATCGACGCACAATCATCACTTTCACTTTCACTTGCACTAACTGTATGGGAAGGTAACGGGGTAGAACGAGGACCAGTACCGCAGGTTTCCATTAAGGTTACCAGCGGTGCCGGCAAAGGAACGGGAGTTGCGTTCGACGCCATCTCGGGATTAACCGAAATGAACGTCGAAGACGCAAAAAGGGCTAGGAATGAGTAACTTTCACCAGCACTGAATCACTACACTGACAGACAAAGAACACGAACACCAGACGCGCACTGCACACGAATCACAAAAACACTCGCGCACGACACAATACACTTCTGAAATTGTAGCACACTGATGGTTGAAGAACGATGATGATGATGATGAAGAAAACAGATTGAAAAAGATATTACTAACGGTTAAAAACCACAATCGCAAATGCGGAAAAGAGTAGCACAGCCTACCCGGGCAACAGCTCTAGGTAGACTTCTACACATTTTTCAATGACGCATCACGCATTTTGTGGAATGACCCCCAGCCTAAAAACATTATCATGTTAAAAACCAATGAAGTATTCGGAAATTTTAGTGTTTACCTTATGCCTGCTTTATAACGGTTATTTTTCTAAAAATATGTTAGAGTCGTCACGATTTTTGTAATTTTGTCTCATAACCAAAACATTATAAAATACTGAAATATATTTCGTCATAGTAAATAATAAATACATTTCGTTCAAAATAATGAGCGAGTACTGCAGTTCAGGGAGTTTACTAGTAAAATATTTTGTTTTGTAAAGTAATTAAATCATGATATAGTGTGACTTTTCTGGCAGAATCAATCGACGGTATTATTGATTAGTTAGATATAGTAAATAGTTACAGTAATGGTATCATTTGTTTACCATTAATTTGAAATTATGTGGCCCATCAGTAAATGGTCTTGTCATTACTAGAATACTACGGCTTCTCTCAGATTTTACAGTAAATATCTTTGTTTCTATACGCTCGATCATCGCGCCGGACAACCGTAGGAAAATTTGTCCGGTATCCTCGTAACGCATAATCCGCCTTACAGCAAATCACTAGGAATGAAGTTCTAGTTCGTTAAAAAATTAATTTTCTCTACGGTTACGTTGAATTGTTTTTCTTTCCTGATTTGCTAGAATTTTTCATAACATAGGTGAAATGTTTCTTTAGTTGGACATTGAATTTTTGGGATTGATGGATTTTACACTTGTAAAAATATAGACTTCTTATTTTGTTATGTCAGATCGAGTAAGCTGCATAATGCTCTATTCGTAGCTCACTTTGGTTGATCGATCGAAGAGACTTTTCAGTTTTAACTCGACCGTTTAGCATTTGTCTGTCTGTCTATCTATTTAGGGTACGTCTCACGATAACATTTGAACACGTTTATCTATTTTCGTAAAACTTCGTATGCGTGGCCATGTTTTTACCCTACAGAACCCTATTGTTTTTAAAATTTATCTCATTACATATAGGGGAACGAGAGGCAAAAATGTGAGGAATCAAAATTGTGAATATATCCCAAAAGCCCATATGGAGTATACAAGGGAATTTTAACCACAATCCTTCAAAATTTTGGGGAGTCAGGGCTCAAAAAGTTTACCAAAAGTTTGGATAAAATTGAACAAATCAATCTGTATTATTAAATTTAACAGAGTTTAACCACAATCTCAATATAGTGTTCAGGCTTAAAGATTAAAAACGTTTTTGATACCGGAGCCCAAAAAAAAACATTACAATGTTGCACAAATTATACAAATTCAGGTTGAACATCAGACTTAAGGGAATAATGTAAACCAAATCCGAATATGCTTGGTTTAAATATTTTTATTTTAGGGATACCAGAATCCAAAAAGGGAAGTCAAAATTTATAAAAAATGTAAAAGCCTAGGGAGTTCTTAAGGTCAGGGAGCTTACTAGTCCTGGTACACCAAAACGCACGACTAAAATAAAAAATAAACGATTTTGTTTTGTTTCAGGGTAAATAGAAGTAAATGGACGCAGACTAAGTACTCTGTATTTACCACTGACGGAATGATCTTACTTTTTTACAGTTGACCTTCTGTTTACAATTCACCTGTTTTTCTAGCAAAATTAGTACCTTCAGCTATAAACGTCTGATGTAACAGAACTTTTGTGTTTCCGATAACCTACGAATCGTTTCTTATGGTACCTTCTTGTCAGTCACAGACGAATATGTACATCTATATGTTCATTGAAGGATACTGAACAACATTTGCAATCGTATTTGACATATTATAAAAGGTAAATGGTTTGTAATAGTATGATGATTTTTTTAGCAGGAAGAGGAGCACCATCATAGAGAGAGAGAGAGAGAGAGAGAGAGAGAGAGAGAGAGAGAGAGAGAGAGAGAGAGAGAGAGAGAGTGAGAGAGGGGGCAGACAGACAGACAAATAGAAATAAAGATTGTGTGTGTGTGCGCGCGCGCGCGCGAGTGTGCCTGAGTATGCGTGAGTGTGCGTGAGTGAGAATGTTTATGCTCGCGTGCGCAAGCGGGCAAGCGAAATGTGAAAAATTGAACCATGGGAATAAAAAATTAAAATTATATAAAAGAAGCACATTATATACGTAGTAGTATTAAAACTAATTATACTGTGCTAATAACCAGTGGTGCCCAGAAGGGGGGCAAATAAATAAAAGACTATTTGAAAAAAAAACGTAATAACCCTCCTTATTTTAATTATTCATAAAATGGTAAATTTATTCGCAAAGTGTTCAGTGTAGCACAGCGTGGCAACCTGATTCGGCGTACTGGACGACAATCAGCTGTCAAGTCAACTGATCTGATTGAAGCGCATGCACTCCTCGCCATGTCCAGCAATAGCCCCTTCATGGCGCCCTAACCTCAATGTTTCGTTTTCATTTTATGTGTGCATGGGGAGAAGTAGGTTTCGGTCAATAACTGTTTTGATTTTGTTTTTTAGCATGTTTAATCACCGAACATTTAAGTTGAACTGAACATTCATCGTCTGGTCTCGTACTGTGTAGTGTGTTGAGCGAGTGTTGATGTAGTTATTAGTACGTTTCGCTGATTTACAAACTAACTAATCATCCCGAAGAGAGCTAAAAATTTATACAAGTATAAGTGCTTGGAAGTACTCTGTAATACTGTGCATAGAATGGCCAAATGGATAGACCATTTCAAGAAGAAACATGCTTACAAGTTCAAAAACAATTTGAAAATTTACTTCAAAGTAATTGAAATTAAGACAGCCGATGGACCATGGAAAAAATACGAAGAATCCGCAGACACTGCAAGTCATCAACTTAGCGAGGAAATTTCAGGCGAAGGATCGAGGTAAGAGCGTCATAAACATCCAACATACTTTGTTTAATGGCAATAGTTATTATCGTCACGAATGAAGAAGAAGAAGAAGAAGAAGAAGAAGAAGAAGAAGAAGAAGAAGAAGAAGAAGAAGAAGAGGAGAGGGAAACTTAGCAGAGCGGCTTCCCCTCTCCTCTTCTTCTTCTGTGCTCATGACTCGTCGCGGTTTCGTAAGAATGACGATCATAATTTTTTATGTCGATTGCGGTAAGCCATCTTCACTAGCAACTATAGTTGTTCTTTTTTAATTTTATTAAGATCGATGCGAGTTCTGCTGGTACTGTAATTGAAAAGTTTATAAAGAAAAAGGAATATGTGTTTTCTCCTAACCAATATGTGCATTACGTTTTTAAAGCGTCCAGAAACTTTACAGCTATTCTTGTACAGCAAAATATGATTTTGAATATCACACAACAATATAAAGGACATTTTAAAAAAGGTATTGTGAATGAATGTAAAAAACGATTCAAGTTCTCTCAATATAGAATCTTTGAATATAGCATGGACCATGTTGACACTATTAGAGTCAGTGTATCGATTTCCCTACCTTTTTATGACAGTTTCACCATCCAAAGAGATGTTGGTGCGTAACTTTCCGTTGACCCACAGTCTGTTGTCTACTCCTCTCCACTACCAATAAAAAAGGCCAAATACAAGGACCTGATGCATTTAGCAACTAACTTTGTCCCTCATAACGAAATTGGATTTTATAAAGGTTTAAAGTGTGAGTTAAGTGATGGTGAAAATCGTTCTGTAGATTCTGGTACTGATGACGATGGTCAACCAGATGAACTCTGAGACTATTTCATGATTTAGTAAGCATAAGTCACTGTATTTTATTTTTAATTGTGTAGATTGATGTTTTTTGGAATGATTTCAAGTATAAATATATAGTTTTATACCATAATGTAGTAATGAATTTAATTTATTCCCCAAGATAGGGGTTTTTATTAACAGTTTGGTGCAAGAAGGGGACAGCTCCAAAATTTGAAAATTCATCCTGCCATAAAAAAACATATTTTTTCTTAGTAGTAGTGCCAAATGATATGTAATTATGTAGGTTTTGAATTGATAAAATTCTGTGAACCTGTGTTTAGTAGCATTTTTTTGACATTGTTTTTTTAGTTTTACAAAATTTAACAAATTTGGAGCTGCCCCCTTTCTACTGCAAGGTCTTCATTTATTATCTGTAAGATAATCACAGAAAAGAGGTTACCGGAGAACCAATCATATTACGAAAAAGTTAGTTGAAGAAACTGACTTTGAACGGATTAATCAGTCTCCCTTCGGAACCGATAACGAGCAAATCTGTCAGTTGTGACAATCGCAAGTTAGAAATTCCTGTTGAGTTACTACGAAAGTTATTGTAATTAAGTGCTATCTGCGAAACAGTGCTATATTCCGATTAGGTATAATCTTGAACTTTAAGTAGCAAGATGTAAGTAGCTTATAGACACTTCAAGCTGACTGGAGATGTAAGCTCAATACACCAGAACCAGTAAGGCTAGTAGCACACTAGACGTATGATCCCCGGCTGAAGATCGGTGGTGTATAATCGGTCTGCTTCCGTCGGCCGACAGGGGCCTCATACAACCGATCTTCGGTGGCGTTATTCATGTAATGTACATCACATCGAGTTTTTCTGTAGTTAGAAGTTTGTTTTGAACGAGTGAAGTACTGTTTTAATATTTATTTTTATTTATAAAGTAAAATTGTATAAAGTAAAATAAATTTTGTTGTTTGTGCCAGTAATTTGTCACTGTAACATTTGTGGGAAATATCCCACAGACAAACCCTACTCTGCGATTCTATTATAAATCGTTTAGTGTCGAACATAATAAACAGAAAAAATAACAATATCTTTAAAAAAAAAGTATGCATAAAGTATGCACAAACCTCAGCCACGTACTCAACCAATGTGTACTACCGACGACGCGCGCCGACCTTGAACACAGTGAGGTGCATACCATACAAAACAAATAATGTATTGCGGAGTTGCCGATGTTCCGTCAGTCGAGCCGAAATCGAACAGATAGAAGATCCGTTCGATGGACTGATGCATCTTCGGCTCAGTCTGTCATATCTGGCCATTACAACACGAGCGTTACGCCACCGATCTTCTGTCGCGGATCATACCTCTAGTGTGCTACTAGCCTAACAGTGTCGGTTCGCGATGAAAGTGTATGAAACCGTGCCCGTGAGAAATATCTGCACGCGCGAAAGCGACCTTGAAGCCGGACAGAGTATATGAACCCACGTATTCATCCTGACATGATCTGAAGAATTTGCAGTCGACATTAAAGGGAAGTGAACTTACATTATTCGTGTACAATTATAATAAACGTATTTAAACGAAAGACTCTATTTCATCAATAAAGACTTTATAGTTTAAATAAGGCAAAAAGACCTTTTAAAATGTATCTTTCTTTCATTGTATAGAAAGTAAATTTTAGTTTGTGTTACGAAGGTCAACGGGGAGAGATTAATTACTGTTTATAAACTGTATTAAAGCACAGTAAATTGTCAGAAAATAGTAGCATTATTAGTAAATCCATGTCATTCCAGTAACATATTATACTTGACTACTTATTCTATGCGACACCTATATAATATATTACAATGTATTGTCATAATACATATTAGCCTAGGCGATTAGGGGGATGATAAAAAGCAAGGGTAGTGCCCAAATATGCTAACACAAGTATGGAGTGAGAACGAGTCTACACTTATATATTTTTAAACATTTTCATAACCTGACTTCCACAGTATTTTTATCAAATACCGTAAAAATAAGCAAATCTATTGAAAGTAAAAAAAATTATAAAGCAGTAGATATTGATATTACAAAACGATTGATGCCATACACGGCAAATATAATACCTCCTTTTTACGTGTGTGGTATTGACAAGCGTCTCATTTCAATACGTTTAACGCAAGTTAGGCTACAGAATGAAGTAGTCGAAAATTTATAAAGTTAGTTAAAAAACGGTGTAACAGTTAAAAAAAAAACAAAACACAGAAAGTACAGAATTATTTAACCATCTCGAACAAAAATTACACTCGAGGCGTTAGTCTTTAACTTTTTTAACAGTTTCAACTGGCATGATAGAGGGGGGATATAAGAAAGCATTGCCTACGTCTTGTTCTCTTACATCTTTTTAAACAGTCTACAACGATATGTCGATGCGAAAGACAACACGCGCAGAATTAATTATTATCTGCGAATAAAACATCGAGTTTTAACTGTGTCAGTAACGGTCAGTAAAAGTAATGTTTTATTCATGAGTTATAACGGGGTACACACCTTCAGAATTATTTATTAATAAAGAAGCAGTACATGTAAGGACAAAAACCATAAAAAGTTCACCCAACTACAATCTACCTATTCCATATGAGGTAAAAACCAGAATAGAAGAAGAAAGAATACAAAGAGAAGGCCAAAAGAGGGTAGAACGATATAATCGAACTCACAAGTTGGTAAGGTTTGTGGAAGGAGAGGAAGTGCTAGTAAAAGCGAATCCTCTGCCATAGATAATACCACGGCCAAGTTCTTTCCGATATTCATGGGACCTTATAAAATAGAAAAGCAGATTGCAAGGTACACATATATGTTAAAAGATGTGGAGAAAAATAAAATTATAGGAAAGTACCATGGGGATAGTTTAAGGAAATATAAACAAAATATTGACCCATAAAGAAATAATAGTTTGAGCCAATAAGGTATGAGAATCAAACGTGATCAAATAAAAGATTTATAATTGTTTTGAATCAACATTAATAATAATAATAAAAAATTTTTTATTTAAATAAATGTTAGTATTGTTGTTTAAATTACTGACGTTAATTGAGCCAAAAAGGTGATTAAAACATTAATGGTCATATAAATTCCCAATATGTGTATACCATGTTAGGTTAAGTAACAAATTGTAATCTTTAGTTATAAGGTAGAGGTAAGGAAAAGTGTATTAGTGCAAGTTTTGTGCGGGAAAACCAAAAGTGCAAAATTTTAATTAGGGTAAAACGATACATTAAGAAAAAAAAATTAATGATTTCTTAAAGTAATCAATTTATTTTATACCTAGTGGGGGTATATATAACGATTCATATTAGCGTCCTATCTGAGCGTTATATGAAAGTGTAAGACTGTACGAGTATAGCAGCGTAAGCAAGAGAGAGAGAGTACAATCACAGCCATCTCACTCTAACCTCGTCACAGCGACGTCCGCTACCGGTACGAACATGAAACTTTACTCAATTCAAATTATCAGTTCAACCTGCAATAACGTCAAAACTAATAAATATACGGCAATTCTGAAAACAGTATTGTGTTCAGCAAGTAAAGCTTTATAAGTAGCCGCAATCTCAGTTAATATAATTAACAATTGAAAAAGTTATACGGAAGACGAACGCCAAAAGCAATAACAAGAGAATTATACTACATAGGAATTAGGTGTTTTCACACACACACAGATAAAGACCTAAGCAACAATATTCTGTGGTCAGATCTTTGAAAACACATTTGCAAATACCTGTAATCAATCAATTTGCAAACACAGGAAGTACGATTTTGACTAGAAATTCTCTGCCGTTTCAAACCTGTCACGGGGTGTTTCGTCGACCTGTTCGAGATTGTCGAGACTGGAAAAACGTATGATTTATTTGAACAACCAATCAGCATCCCGTATTTAAAACAGACGCCAACTCAAACCGAAGGGTAGCGTTACTCTTCGATCGGATCTTCAATGCGCTAGTCGTGTATAAATTACGTGCAGAAATTTTACAATCACGCAAAGTTGTATTTAAGTGAGAAATTCGAGAAGTAGTCCGCAGTGTAGATGAACTAGTACCGTTCAACAACTCTCGCTGTGTAAAACAACATTTATTAATTAAATTATTAATTAATAATCAGCCGTGAAGTGACCTCAGGAACAGAGTGCTACAGCATCTGTAATTGCCAGAGCATCTTTCTACAGGATTGATCAACATCATTTCTTCTGCGCTAAACCATCAAAAGGAGGACCTCTACGGATTCCTATCTTCGGTCGACGCATCAAACAGTAAGAAATAGATTCATTGATCAATGAAATAAGCACTAAACAAATAATAAAAAGCAATAAACAATTTTAAAAAGACACTAAGAATCACACACTTTGTATTTAATGTGTAAGAGTAGTCATAACATAGTATAGGAGTGTAGAATGGAAAGTGAGGTGTAGTATTGGACGTGCAAATTATTGCAGACCTGTTCTTTAGCACTGGTTAGGGAGATATCAATCTCTTAATCAAACCAGATAAGAGCAGTAGGTCGTTTGAACGTCTTAATCTTTACTTTTCACACACACTCGTTAATTATAAGAGATAGGGTAGCAATGAGCCCTACAATTAACATTTTCAAGAAGTTTAAAAATAATTAAAACGTTAATTAAACATACTCAAGCCAATTTTAAAGTGTTATTTGTAACGATTCCCCTTGAATCCACAATCACTAACGAATCCTGAGAAATTTGTGTCTCTATGCTCTGAGCTAAGCTGGAACCGTGTCATTAGCATCTGGGATTTGTTCTGGCGCCCAGGTAAAGTAATCTCACGGGTAAGTAACGTTTTATCTATCATTCAAATATTAGATAAGAGTGTTAGATAAAAAGTAGCGTTGTAATATATATATATATATATTGCAACGAATCACAGGATCATGATAGGCGGGGCAAGTTCATATATTACACAGACAATGGACATTCATATTATATTGGTAGATGGTTAAGTTTGGTTGTTATCAATTGTATTTAGTAAGGTTAAGGGTTTAGTTTAGAAAAACTGTGCATTATTATTTATGGTTATTCATGTACTGTGTTAGTGGAAATGTGCGCGCGTGCGCGAGTGGGTAACGTTTCCCGGGCGGTGCGTGATGTATTATCGTTGTTTTGACATTAGCTGAACTGAGACCTGTATATCGCTGCAATCCCTATACCTGTCGGACTATTGTTTACGTTCATGTATATTATTAGTATGTAGGCAGTCATGCATGAGATACGAGTAGTCTGATTACCGCTATGCATGCTGTTTCAAAGTAAATGCACTCTACTGCATGAAAAGTGCTTGGTCACTTTATACTTACCATGTGACTTCCATCCACCAATAGAATGCTGACTGGTGGTTGGGAATTTTCTTAAGCCTGTCGTTACACAGGTAGTTCTTCTACGCCATCTACCGCGAACGGGTCGTGCACTCCTTGTACAAGAATTCTACCGCTTGCAAGGTGTTGTAGAGACTATTCGTCGTTAGTGAAACGGGAAGGCTCAGAACTGTGTATGTAGTACATCTGCACACAGTAGTGTTTAAACGCATTACGCGTATAATTACGATAGTTCTTCTACGCCATCTACCGCGAACGGGTCGTGCACTCCTTGTACAAGATTCTACCGCTTGCAAGGTGTTGTAAAAACTATTCGTCGTTAGTGAAACGGGAAGACTCAGAACTGTGTGTGTAGTACTTTTGCACACATCAGTGTTTTAACGCATTGTGCGAAAATTTACAAGCAGTTCTTCACTGCTGCTACCGCGAACGGTACATACAATCCTTGTACAAGACTCTACCGCTTGCAAGGATCTGTTAAGACTTTTCGGGGATAGTAACGCGTGTGTCGCATAACAATTGATTTTATATCTTTACACACGATATTAATATTGTAGTATTACGTGTGTAAGAAGTGAGTGTAACTGTATCACTGTGCGAGATTTTTCCGCAGTGACAGTATCATTAATTGTTACGCAATAGTTCCATCAAGACGTTTCCGTGCTAGTGCAAGATTTCCTCATAGGGTGGTCTGCTGATCGCAGTAGACCTTCGTATTCGCGAGAACACTTGAAGAAGTCGGAGAGGTATAAGCTCAATATACCGTTATTAGATTAACTCACTGTCACCTGAGGTATTACTTGGTCTTAAACTCTATACAAGTTTTGCGATTAATAAAATCCGTAGTACCGTTGTGTGTGTGAAGTGTCGGATTCATCGTGGGAATTGCAGGACATCAGCCCAGCTGTTGTAGGACATCAGCCCAGCTGTTATAGGACATCAGCCCAGCTGTTATAGGACATCAGCCCAGCTGTTATAGGACACCAGCCCAGCTGTTATAGGACCAGCCCAGCTGTTACAGGACGCCAGCCCAGCTGTAAACGTTTCTGGTGAAACGTCTGTCATTTGTAAGCCACACCTGACGAACCATCTATACCGCAATGACCGGCTCTTCTCTTCAACAACATCATCGTGGGAGTCTTCTTATGTAACGTATCACGTCTTGCGGATGAACATTATTTAACATTTTAAAAGAAAGACTCTATATCAAACATTACATTCTGTACATTTCAAATATACCATATAAACTATAACTTGTGTTTGTACAATAAATAATCTTAAACCCTCCAATATAGACTTGTAATTTGAAATACACATACTATCATATCCTATGCGCCAATAAATTAGTAATTTGTGTTGTCGCATAGAGATATTTTTGCGCTTAGCAACGTAGGGCTCGTAAAATAGCGGAAATTTTACGCTATTATATATTTATCTATGAATATAAAATTTGTTGGAAAAATCCGACGTATAAATATAATTAACGTAATAATTGTATGTGTATTGTTCATGTGAATAGCTGAGGATATAATTTTTCAAGTGTGCATATTCTCTTGTATATCATATATGAACAGATTTTATCAGTATATTGGAGGTAGATTATGAGTTGTTGTATGTTAGATAAGGTATTTACATGTTGATGTTTTGAACTGCTTTCCGCGTGCATATAAACTGGTTACCATATGTTCTAATCTTGTTGTGATAATAATAACTTGCTTTGAGTATAAATTACTAAATTTTAAAGTAATTTGTGATCACTATGTCGAATAAAAAAGAGCTTATAGAATATTTAAGGGCCAGGTCACTTGATGATAAAACCATATCTGAGCATAGTAGAGCCGTTAGGCGGAAATTCTGGGATAGAATTGAAAGTAATATTAACGAGGCAACTCGCTTAGGGCATAGTATTTCGTTGTTCGATATGGTCGGAGATATGGATGTTGCATGCAATTATAGTGAAGATGACGAAAGTGAAATTAGTAATAGCAACACTATTAGTCCAGAACATACTTCAGATAATTGCTGCGGGGAGATGGAAGCCGTGGGAGAAGAGATGATATCGGATATACAAGGAGTTTCAGAGGAAAGTAAAGCCAGGGATGAGGAGATGATAGCCATTAAGCAGAAATTTTGGGAAGAAATGGACGCCGACGGAGAGGAGAGGATGGCGAAACTACAGGAAGTGTCAGCTGATATTGAAGCAGATTTATCTGTTGAGAATATTGCACCGTGTGATAATTTTGAAGTACCTAATGTCCTTGTGGAACATACTCTCAACGAAAGTAATATGGAAGTTAACCAAGATGTGACATCTGAAGGATTAACGGAGAACAGTAGCGTAGCAGGTGAACTTGAAAGTGATTATACAGAAACCACCTTATTAGGGCCTAGTAGTTCATATCTCGGTAAAGTCGAGTATTTAGATTCTGCATCGGATTGTAGTGAAGATAACAGAAATGAAATTAGTAGTAACAACACTATTAATCTGGAACATACTTCAGGTAAGTGCTGTGATGAGATGATATTTTATAGTGTAACAGATATAGCATGCGAGAACCGTGAACGTATGATAGGATCTGAAGCTATCATGGATGCGGACAGTGTATGCATAACACATAAAAATTCCGAACCAGTAGTAGAGCCTGGAACTAGTATGGATACTAACGGTGCAGGTATTTATGACACATGGCCTGATGATGAGGTACTAGATGAATCTATATCAGGTACTGAGGTGTTTACGGAGGACGGAGAGGTGAATGATACTGGTGACAGTAAGGTGACAACAATTATGGTAAATAATAATGAACCGCCGCGTAATCAGTTTCATGTTCAAACACCACAAAATCAGCCGCAATCACAACAACATAAAAATACAACTCAGCAATTTAATACCAACTTATTAGCAACAGTTATTGAAAATGATTTAGTTGAAAAGCAGTTCAATCAATCAAGTATGAAAAATGTTAGTTATAAGAATGAAACTGTTATGTATGGCCTATATCCTGCCGAAATTAGGGATAATTTAGTATGTAATAATGATAATAGTAATAAACATGAGGGAAATATTAGGATTGAAAATTGCACCGACCTTATTGTCGAAGCAAAAGTCAATGGTTATGTCGACGAGAGGTTGTCCGACAGTGGCACAGAAATATCGCTGTTGGACAAGCAGTTACGAAAGAGGTGTAAAAACCACTTTGTACAAATGCCGATTCTGCAGGTAAGTCACACAAAGATAAAATCAGGAGCGTGAGTCGCAGGTAATTGAAAAACAGGCAATTAAAGCAACATATGAACAGGGTACGGAAGTAGATGCGACCGTCCTTGGAGTTAAAAAACTCGGACATAATATTATTTGGGAAGTTGATAAATTGAATAAATGGCATGCTGCATTGGAAGTTCAGAAAGAATTATTGCCAGCTAAAGTTGATTGTCAACCTCACGTTATCAGACTGGGACGCTCGAAAGATAAGATAACGAATAACTCACCGACCCCCAAGGTTCAGTTAATGAGTTGCGAGATAAGGCAATTACGGCGTATATTAAACAAATTCAAATCTGTATTTCCAAGTAAACGTGTGCGTTTCAAAACTGAGAAAAATTTATACAAAAAAACTCAGAAATAAATGTCAGGATATAGGGGTAAGAATGTGTAGTGATTTAAATATGTCAATTCAGGTTTAAATGTTATATGTAAGATGGATCTGTGAATGAACAATAATCTAGTTTTGATAAGGAATGTTGTCTGTGTACCCTGTGACCCTGCATAAGATTTCGTTATCTGTGTGTCAAGAACATGTGGGTTTGTTTTGGTTTGAAGGTTACCACGTGTCTTTTGATTTGATGCTTCTGTCAAAGTGACAGTTGGAAATGTTAGTATTAATTGAGGATGTTTATTTGATTTTAGTTCGAGGGTATTATTATTATTTCAGGTTTTGGAAGTTGTTTTGGTATATTGAAAAAAAAAAATTTTTTTTATTTTTTGTTAGTTAACTAAAGAAAAAAAAAAAATTTTTTTTTATGCGGGAAGGAGTTAATCCTGCAACGAATCACAGGATCATGATAGGCGGGGCAAGTTCATATATTACACAGACAATGGACATTCATATTATATTGGTAGATGGTTAAGTTTGGTTGTTATCAATTGTATTTAGTAAGGTTAAGGGTTTAGTTTAGAAAAACTGTGCATTATTATTTATGGTTATTCATGTACTGTGTTAGTGGAAATGTGCGCGCGTGCGCGAGTGGGTAACGTTTCCCGGGCGGTGCGTGATGTATTATCGTTGTTTTGACATTAGCTGAACTGAGACCTGTATATCGCTGCAATCCCTATACCTGTCGGACTATTGTTTACGTTCATGTATATTATTAGTATGTAGGCAGTCATGCATGAGATACGAGTAGTCTGATTACCGCTATGCATGCTGTTTCAAAGTAAATGCACTCTACTGCATGAAAAGTGCTTGGTCACTTTATACTTACCATGTGACTTCCATCCACCAATAGAATGCTGACTGGTGGTTGGGAATTTTCTTAAGCCTGTCGTTACACAGGTAGTTCTTCTACGCCATCTACCGCGAACGGGTCGTGCACTCCTTGTACAAGAATTCTACCGCTTGCAAGGTGTTGTAAAGACTATTCGTCGTTAGTGAAACGGGAAGGCTCAGAACTGTGTATGTAGTACATCTGCACACAGTAGTGTTTAAACGCATTACGCGTATAATTACGATAGTTCTTCTACGCCATCTACCGCGAACGGGTCGTGCACTCCTTGTACAAGATTCTACCGCTTGCAAGGTGTTGTAAAAACTATTCGTCGTTAGTGAAACGGGAAGACTCAGAACTGTGTGTGTAGTACTTTTGCACACATCAGTGTTTTAACGCATTGTGCGAAAATTTACAAGCAGTTCTTCACTGCTGCTACCGCGAACGGTACATACAATCCTTGTACAAGACTCTACCGCTTGCAAGGATCTGTTAAGACTTTTCGGGGATAGTAACGCGTGTGTCGCATAACAATTGATTTTATATCTTTACACACGATATTAATATTGTAGTATTACGTGTGTAAGAAGTGAGTGTAACTGTATCACTGTGCGAGATTTTTCCGCAGTGACAGTATCATTAATTGTTACGCAATAGTTCCATCAAGACGTTTCCGTGCTAGTGCAAGATTTCCTCATAGGGTGGTCTGCTGATCGCAGTAGACCTTCGTATTCGCGAGAACACTTGAAGAAGTCGGAGAGGTATAAGCTCAATATACCGTTATTAGATTAACTCACTGTCACCTGAGGTATTACTTGGTCTTAAACTCTATACAAGTTTTGCGATTAATAAAATCCGTAGTACCGTTGTGTGTGTGAAGTGTCGGATTCATCGTGGGAATTGCAGGACATCAGCCCAGCTGTTGTAGGACATCAGCCCAGCTGTTATAGGACATCAGCCCAGCTGTTATAGGACATCAGCCCAGCTGTTATAGGACACCAGCCCAGCTGTTATAGGACCAGCCCAGCTGTTACAGGACGCCAGCCCAGCTGTAAACGTTTCTGGTGAAACGTCTGTCATTTGTAAACCACACCTGACGAACCATCTATACCGCAATGACCGGCTCTTCTCTTCAACAACATCATCGTGGGAGTCTTCTTATGTAACGTATCACGTCTTGCGGATGAACATTATTTAACATTTTAAAAGAAAGACTCTATATCAAACATTACATTCTGTACATTTCAAATATACCATATAAACTATAACTTGTGTTTGTACAATAAATAATCTTAAACCCTCCAATATAGACTTGTAATTTGAAATACACATACTATCATATCCTATGCGCCAATAAATTAGTAATTTGTGTTGTCGCATAGAGATATTTTTGCGCTTAGCAACGTAGGGCTCGTAAAATAGCGGAAATTTTACGCTATTATATATTTATCTATGAATATAAAATTTGTTGGAAAAATCCGACGTATAAATATAATTAACGTAATAATTGTATGTGTATTGTTCATGTGAATAGCTGAGGATATAATTTTTCAAGTGTGCATATTCTCTTGTATATCATATATGAACAGATTTTATCAGTATATTGGAGGTAGATTATGAGTTGTTGTATGTTAGATAAGGTATTTACATGTTGATGTTTTGAACTGCTTTCCGCGTGCATATAAACTGGTTACCATATGTTCTAATCTTGTTGTGATAATAATAACTTGCTTTGAGTATAAATTACTAAATTTTAAAGTAATTTGTGATCACTATGTCGAATAAAAAAGAGCTTATAGAATATTTAAGGGCCAGGTCACTTGATGATAAAACCATATCTGAGCATAGTAGAGCCGTTAGGCGGAAATTCTGGGATAGAATTGAAAGTAATATTAACGAGGCAACTCGCTTAGGGCATAGTATTTCGTTGTTCGATATGGTCGGAGATATGGATGTTGCATGCAATTATAGTGAAGATGACGAAAGTGAAATTAGTAATAGCAACACTATTAGTCCAGAACATACTTCAGATAATTGCTGCGGGGAGATGGAAGCCGTGGGAGAAGAGATGATATCGGATATACAAGGAGTTTCAGAGGAAAGTAAAGCCAGGGATGAGGAGATGATAGCCATTAAGCAGAAATTTTGGGAAGAAATGGACGCCGACGGAGAGGAGAGGATGGCGAAACTACAGGAAGTGTCAGCTGATATTGAAGCAGATTTATCTGTTGAGAATATTGCACCGTGTGATAATTTTGAAGTACCTAATGTCCTTGTGGAACATACTCTCAACGAAAGTAATATGGAAGTTAACCAAGATGTGACATCTGAAGGATTAACGGAGAACAGTAGCGTAGCAGGTGAACTTGAAAGTGATTATACAGAAACCACCTTATTAGGGCCTAGTAGTTCATATCTCGGTAAAGTCGAGTATTTAGATTCTGCATCGGATTGTAGTGAAGATAACAGAAATGAAATTAGTAGTAACAACACTATTAATCTGGAACATACTTCAGGTAAGTGCTGTGATGAGATGATATTTTATAGTGTAACAGATATAGCATGCGAGAACCGTGAACGTATGATAGGATCTGAAGCTATCATGGATGCGGACAGTGTATGCATAACACATAAAAATTCCGAACCAGTAGTAGAGCCTGGAACTAGTATGGATACTAACGGTGCAGGTATTTATGACACATGGCCTGATGATGAGGTACTAGATGAATCTATATCAGGTACTGAGGTGTTTACGGAGGACGGAGAGGTGAATGATACTGGTGACAGTAAGGTGACAACAATTATGGTAAATAATAATGAACCGCCGCGTAATCAGTTTCATGTTCAAACACCACAAAATCAGCCGCAATCACAACAACATAAAAATACAACTCAGCAATTTAATACCAACTTATTAGCAACAGTTATTGAAAATGATTTAGTTGAAAAGCAGTTCAATCAATCAAGTATGAAAAATGTTAGTTATAAGAATGAAACTGTTATGTATGGCCTATATCCTGCCGAAATTAGGGATAATTTAGTATGTAATAATGATAATAGTAATAAACATGAGGGAAATATTAGGATTGAAAATTGCACCGACCTTATTGTCGAAGCAAAAGTCAATGGTTATGTCGACGAGAGGTTGTCCGACAGTGGCACAGAAATATCGCTGCTGGACAAGCAGTTACGAAAGAGGTGTAAAAACCACTTTGTACAAATGCCGATTCTGCAGGTAAGTCACACAAAGATAAAATCAGGAGCGTGTGAGTCGCAGGTAATTGAAAAACAGGCAATTAAAGCAACATATGAACAGGGTACGGAAGTAGATGCGACCGTCCTTGGAGTTAAAAAACTCGGACATAATATTATTTGGGAAGTTGATAAATTGAATAAATGGCATGCTGCATTGGAAGTTCAGAAAGAATTATTGCCAGCTAAAGTTGATTGTCAACCTCACGTTATCAGACTGGGACGCTCGAAAGATAAGATAACGAATAACTCACCGACCCCCAAGGTTCAGTTAATGAGTTGCGAGATAAGGCAATTACGGCGTATATTAAACAAATTCAAATCTGTATTTCCAAGTAAACGTGTGCGTTTCAAAACTGAGAAAAATTTATACAAAAAAACTCAGAAATAAATGTCAGGATATAGGGGTAAGAATGTGTAGTGATTTAAATATGTCAATTCAGGTTTAAATGTTATATGTAAGATGGATCTGTGAATGAACAATAATCTAGTTTTGATAAGGAATGTTGTCTGTGTACCCTGTGACCCTGCATAAGATTTCGTTATCTGTGTGTCAAGAACATGTGGGTTTGTTTTGGTTTGAAGGTTACCACGTGTCTTTTGATTTGATGCTTCTGTCAAAGTGACAGTTGGAAATGTTAGTATTAATTGAGGATGTTTATTTGATTTTAGTTCGAGGGTATTATTATTATTTCAGGTTTTGGAAGTTGTTTTGGTATATTGAAAAAAAAAATTTTTTTTATTTTTTGTTAGTTAACTAAAGAAAAAAAAAAAATTTTTTTTTATGCGGGAAGGAGTTAATCCTGCAACGAATCACAGGATCATGATAGGCGGGGCAAGTTCATATATTACACAGACAATGGACATTCATATTATATTGGTAGATGGTTAAGTTTGGTTGTTATCAATTGTATTTAGTAAGGTTAAGGGTTTAGTTTAGAAGAACTGTGCATTATTATTTATGGTTATTCATGTACTGTGTTAGTGGAAATGTGCGCGCGTGCGCGAGAGGGTAACGTTTCCCGGGCGGTGCGTGATGTATTATCGTTGTTTTGACATTAGCTGAACTGAGACCTGTATATCGCTGCAATCCCTATACCTGTCGGAGTATTGTTTACGTTCATGTATATTATTAGTATGTAGGCAGTCATGCATGAGATACGAGTAGTCTGATTACCGCTATGCATGCTGTTTCAAAGTAAATGCACTCTACTGCATGAAAAGTGCTTGGTCACTTTATACTTACCATGTGACTTCCATCCACCAATAGAATGCTGACTGGTGGTTGGGAATTTTCTTAAGCCTGTCGTTACACAGGTAGTTCTTCTACGCCATCTACCGCGAACGGGTCGTGCACTCCTTGTACAAGAATTCTACCGCTTGCAAGGTGTTGTAAAGACTATTCGTCGTTAGTGAAACGGGAAGGCTCAGAACTGTGTATGTAGTACATCTGCACACAGTAGTGTTTAAACGCATTACGCGTATAATTACGATAGTTCTTCTACGCCATCTACCGCGAACGGGTCGTGCACTCCTTGTACAAGATTCTACCGCTTGCAAGGTGTTGTAAAAACTATTCGTCGTTAGTGAAACGGGAAGACTCAGAACTGTGTGTGTAGTACTTTTGCACACATCAGTGTTTTAACGCATTGTGCGAAAATTTACAAGCAGTTCTTCACTGCTGCTACCGCGAACGGTACATACAATCCTTGTACAAGACTCTACCGCTTGCAAGGATCTGTTAAGACTTTTCGGGGATAGTAACGCGTGTGTCGCATAACAATTGATTTTATATCTTTACACACGATATTAATATTGTAGTATTACGTGTGTAAGAAGTGAGTGTAACTGTATCACTGTGCGAGATTTTTCCGCAGTGACAGTATCATTAATTGTTACGCAATAGTTCCATCAAGACGTTTCCGTGCTAGTGCAAGATTTCCTCATAGGGTGGTCTGCTGATCGCAGTAGACCTTCGTATTCGCGAGAACACTTGAAGAAGTCGGAGAGGTATAAGCTCAATATACCGTTATTAGATTAACTCACTGTCACCTGAGGTATTACTTGGTCTTAAACTCTATACAAGTTTTGCGATTAATAAAATCCGTAGTACCGTTGTGTGTGTGAAGTGTCGGATTCATCGTGGGAATTGCAGGACATCAGCCCAGCTGTTGTAGGACATCAGCCCAGCTGTTATAGGACACCAGCCCAGCTGTTATAGGACCAGCCCAGCTGTTACAGGACGCCAGCCCAGCTGTAAACGTTTCTGGTGAAACGTCTGTCATTTGTAAGCCACACCTGACGAACCATCTATACCGCAATGACCGGCCCTTCTCTTCAACAACATCATCGTGGGAGTCTTCTTATGTAACGTATCACGTCTTGCGGATGAACATTATTTAACATTTTAAAAGAAAGACTCTATATCAAACATTACATTCTGTACATTTCAAATATACCATATAAACTATAACTTGTGTTTGTACAATAAATAATCTTAAACCCTCCAATATAGACTTGTAATTTGAAATACACATACTATCATATCCTATGCGCCAATAAATTAGTAATTTGTGTTGTCGCAATATATATATATAACGATTCATATTATCGTCCTATCTGAGCGTTATATGAAAGTGTCTGACGGAGGGAGTAGAGCAGCGTAAGCAAGAGAGAGAGCGTACAATCGCAGCCATCTCACTCTAACCTCGTCAGAGCGACATCCGATACCGGTACGAACATGAAATTTTACTCAATACAAATTATCAGTTCAACCTGTGATAATTTAAAAACTAATAAATATACGGAAATTCTGAAAACAGCATTGTATTCAGCAAGTGAAGCTTTATAAGTAGCCGCAATCTCAGTTAATATAATTAACAATTGAAGAAGTTATACGGAAGACGAACGTCAAAAGGAATAACGAGAGAATTATGCTACATAGGAATTAGGTGTTTTCACACACACACAGATAAAGACCTAAGCAACAATATTCTGTGGTCAGATCTTTGAAAACACGTTTGCAAATACCTGTAATCAATCGATTTGCAAACACAGGAAGTACGATTTTAACTAGAAATTCTCTGCAGTTTCAAACCTGTCACGGGGTGTTTCGTCGACCTGTTCGAGATTGTCAAAACTGGAAAAACGCATGATTTATTTGAACAACCAATCAGCATTCCGTTTTTAAAACTGACGCCAACTCAAAGCGAGGGGTAGCATCACTCTTCGTTCGGATCTTCAATGCGCTAGTCGTGTATAAATTACGTACAGAAATTTTTCAATCACGCAAAAGTGTAATTAAGTTTTAAATTCGAGAAGTAGTCCGCAGAGTAGATGAACTAGTACCGTTCAACAACTCTCGCTGCGTAAAACAACGTTAATTAATTAAATTATTAATTAATTAATCATCAGCCGTGAAGGACCTGTGCTACAGAAGGCTACAGCATCTGTAATTGCCAGGGCATCTTCTACAGCATTGATCAACATCAATTCTTCTGTGGAAAACCATCAAAAGGAGGACCCCTACGGATTCCTATCTTCGGTCAACGCATCAAACAGTAAGAAATAGATTCATTGATTAATGAAATAAGCACTAAACAAATAATAAAAGCAATAAACAAATTTTAAAAGACACTATGAATTTCACATTTTGTAATTTAATTATAAGATAATCTTTAACATAGTATAGGAGTGTTGAATGGAAAGTGAGGTGTAGTATTGGACGTGCAAATTATTGCAGACCTGTTCTTTAGCACTGGTTTGGGAGATAGCAATCTCTTAATTAATCCAGATAAGAGCCATAGGTCGTCTGAACGTCTTAATCGTTACTTTTCACACTCACTCAGTAATTATAAGTGTTAGGGTAGAAATAAGTCCTACCATTAGCATTTTCAAGTTTAAAAATAATTGATTAAAACGTTAATTCTGTGCTACAGAAGGCCACAGCATCTGTAATTGCCAGGGCATCTTCTACAGCATTGATCAACATCAATTCTTCTGTGCAAAACCATCAAAAGGAGGACCCCTACGGATTCCTATCTTCGGTCAACGCATCAAACAGTAAGAAATAGATTCATTGATTAATTAAATAAGCACTAAACAAATAATAAAAGCAATAAACAATTTTTAAAAGACACTATGAATTTCACATTTTGTAATTTAATTATAAGATTAGCTCTAACATAGTATAGGAGTGTTGAATGGAAAGTGAGGTGTAGTATTGGACGTGCAAATTATTGCAGACCTGTTCTTTAGCACTGGTTTGGGAGATAGCAATCTCTTAATTAAACCAGATAAGAGCCATAGGTCGTCTGAACGTCTTAATCGTTACTTTTCACACTCACTCAGTAATTATAAGTGTTAGGGTAGAAATAAGTCCTACCATTAGCATTTTCAAGTTTAAAAATAATTGATTAAAACGTTAATTCTGTGCTACAGAAGGCTACAGCATCTGTAATTGCCAGGGCATCTTCTACAGCATTGATCAACATCAATTCTTCTGTGCAAAACCATCAAAAGGAGGACCCCTACGGATTCCTATCTTCGGTCAACGCATCAAACAGTAAGAAATAGATTCATTGATTAATTAAATAAGCACTAAACAAATAATAAAAGCAATAAACAATTTTTAAAAGACACTATGAATTTCACATTTTGTAATTTAATTATAAGATTAGCTCTAACATAGTATAGGAGTGTTGAATGGAAAGTGAGGTGTAGTATTGGACGTGCAAATTATTGCAGACCTGTTCTTTAGCACTGGTTTGGGAGATAGCAATCTCTTAATTAAACCAGATAAGAGCCATAGGTCGTCTGAACGTCTTAATCGTTACTTTTCACACTCACTCAGTAATTATAAGTGTTAGGGTAGAAATAAGTCCTACCATTAGCATTTTCAAGTTTAAAAATAATTGATTAAAACGTTAATTAAAATAATCAAGCAAATATTAAAGTGTTATTTGTAACGATTTCCCTTGAAAACCACAATCACTGAACGAATCCTGAGAAAGAGTGTCTCCATGCGCTGAGCTAAGCTGAAACCGCGTCATTTGTATCTGAGATTTGTTCTGGCGCCCAGGTAAAGTAATATCACGGGTAAGTACGTTTTATCTAACATTCAAAATATTAGATAATTGTGTTAGATAAAAGGGAGCGTTGTATAATTTTGGCGCGGCCAACTACGGGGCCCGATTAAACTCGATTAAATCACCAAATACAGCACAAAAGAAAGTTATATAATTTAGCGTTGCTTTTACCCAAGTGATTAGTTAAATTGTAATATTAATAAATTTGAAAAGAAGTGGAATTCAATGTTACAAATAACTGTTAAATAATTGTTAAATTAATTTCTTAAAAATAATAACAAAAAATGGCTAAATCATCAGCAGTAGATATGGCAGCAATTGAGCAAATGTTTAAGCAGTTGAGCACTAAAATGGATGAAACTAAAACTGAAATAAAAGAAACAAAGTATCAATTAACTAGTGAAATTGAAAAAACTAATAGTAAACTATCTAGTGAAATAAAAGATACTAATAGTAAACTTGAAAGTAAAATTGAAAATACAAATATTAAAGTGTTATTTGTAACGATTCCCCTTGAAAACCACAATCACTGAACGAATCCTGAGAAAGAGTGTCTCCATGCGCTGAGCTAAGCTGAAACCGTGTCATTTGTGTCTGGGATTTGTTCTGGCGCCCAGGTAAAGTAATATCACGGGTAAGTACGTTTTATCTAACATTCAAAATATTAGATAATTGTGTTAGATAAAAGGGAGCGTTGTAATATATATATATATATATATATATCAGTGACAACGTTCAGTGATAATAGCTCGTCGAAGAAGACGCTTGTGACTTTTATTTTCAGTATTATTATTAATACGTTAAGGAAACCACAAAGGCTGTAATTTTAAATTAAACATTTCAAACTGGAGTTAATATTTACAGATAAAAGTTTACAGTTGCATATAATAAAAAACTGTTATATGTTTAAAATTACTTAAGTACCGTAAACAAACTATTCATTTCTACTTAGTGCCTTTACATTATTTATCAAATATTCATGTCTTTAACATTTATTTTTATAAAGGTCACATAAATTCAAAAGGCTAACCCACGTGCATTACACGTTGTCTACGCGTTCATGTAAAAATGTAATTGACCATCGGTAGTTGCATACATTAGCAATCATTTATATATATCTGTTGGCAGTGTTATAAAATGTGCGTGTGCGTGCATTTTGCACACGAAGGTTTTACACACCACGCAGATCTGCATGTCTCCGCATTATGTGTGTGAATAATTTACAGTGGTCACTAAAAGTGTAGAAAGAAAAAGTGCAGCGAAATAATCATGTCAAAGTCTCCACTAACGTAATGAGAAGCCGCACAAGACGTGTGATGTCAGCTGCATTTTGTTTGGGCGTTCACCCCGGCACGCTGCCACTACGCGCTCTCGCCGTGTGTTTGTGTCCTTAATTAGTGCGCTCTCTACAAGTCGATTACGTTATGGCAATTCGTGCACAATATCATTATCTGTTGACTAACGTGTGTGACAGAGAAATTAATTACATAAATGTATGCGCACACTGTTCACAGACATGCAGAAACGTTATTGGTTCAATTTTGTAATTGCGTTTCTCTGTACCAGTTAATTACTGACTCTGTTGAAATTAACATTATACTCTGCGCAAAATACAAAGTCTTGTAACAAAATCAAAACAAAGATAAATATGAAAAGATGAAGAATTTCAAAGGTAGGAAAAATAACGCTAGCTAATACTTTAACGTTCCCATTGGACACAGATATGAACTTGGATGCTGGGGAAAAAAGATTTTTTTTGGATCGCAGAAGAATAGAAGACTTCAAATTATGGCTATACAAAAACATTTTTAAAGCATCACGGGGGCTGTAGAGCAGAAATGACTGTTTTATCGATTCTGAAAAAGGTTTTGATTGCGTAAAAAAAAATATGCTCTGGAATTTCATGGATTGGGAAGGGAAGTATATCCCAGATACTTGTTAAAGTTTTTAAAATGTTTAGGCCACTACACCACAATTGTTATAAACACAGAAAATGAAAAGACGGAGACAATAACTGTGAACAGGGTGGTTAGAAAAGGGTACAGTTTGTCATTTCCTCTGTTTAATATTTACACACATACGTGTATAGACGCCACTTTAGACAACGGAAGCGAAACGTCAATCTTGAAACCCTGGAAAATCGGCCAAGTAATTATTATTCAGTATAAATAAATAAATATATTATTCAGTGGTTTTTATACAGTATTCCTTATATCGCTTGCAGGCTACGTGTTAGGTCGGAAATAAAATTAAACTGTTTGCATTAAAACTAAGGTAATGTCTTTCCTTGGGGAATAAACAAGTATCTTCCAATAATATCATAGGTAAACAACTGGTATAAAAATTATACCAATTACTGGGATAACATATTAATTCGTACAAATACGTGTGGAGGTATGCCACAAACTCAACGGTTAATTTCAACAAAGAAAGGCACATATTCACGCTTTCTGATCGTCACAATAGCTTATGAATGTGTCTTAAATTATATTTTATTTAAGTGTAGGTGGTTAGGTTTTATTCAACTAATTTTGTTTTAGGTATCGTGTTTGTAGACAGAAAACATTTTTTGGGAGTTCAACCTTCCCAAATTTCCCACCCTGCTATTTGCTGATTATTTTAAGGCAGGTGTAAGTATTATATGTATTAACCAACAATGGTTAACAGGTGTATTATGTTCTGTAGAAATCAGAAAAAATTTTAGTCTACCAACTGAGTTTAACAAATGCTAGGTTTAACTGTAAAAGATTCCAAATGTCTCAAACATATCATAAAATATAGTAATTTAACAGAATATCCTAAGAGACATTCCTTAGCAGTAAACGATAAGAAGAACGTATTTAAATGTCATTCTGATAGTATTGTACATACAAGATACAAAAAGTAAAACAAATCAAAACCGTAAGTCAAAGGTTGCACAGAGAAAGTTTCAGAAGGTACTGATTGATTGAGGATAGCATAACCGACCACTTGAAACACACAAGTAGAACTTAATGAAATAAGACTAATTTTTAAAAGATGGAGGCACTGTGTGACATTGGCGATCGGAGAAACCAGTAGACTACACATAGGTTCACGCGTAATGTGTGATGTGATAGTAAAAAGAGTACTTGACATGATCAGAAACGGCTGGGTTGCTCAGTGGAAGAGAGTTCGCCTTACGTGGCGTGCTGTGCTATTGGTTCAGTTCATGGTCGAGTCAATTCAACTCCGTTTACTTACTGTTGGGGGAAAGCCTAATAAGCGTAAGGCCACGACGTCGGCGGCCAGGCCAGGATAAGATAGCAGCGTTAACGAGAAAACTACCCGTAAACTGAGAAAACCTAAGAGGGTTTTCTGAGATCCGAGAAAACGATGATCACAATAAAATCAGTAATATCGCCAAAGGACGAAGTTCTAACGTGGTTGCGTGTAGGGCATTATACTACACAAAAAGTTTAACTAAAAACGTTTTGCCGTAAAGATTTCAACGAAAGTTGAAAGTCGTTTGTTGTCCTGCCTTATAGTACAATATAACTCATATTATACAAAAATTATTGTAACTGAAGTCAGTAAGGATAAGACTACAATAAAACGTAGTTCCAGATTATAACAAACAAAAGGGAATGCCAGAGCAAGTAACTTTAACACTTTGTCTAGGCGAAGACTACAAGTATCGAAACTCAAGTAGGTCAGAATAGGAAAGGCGGCTTCCATGTATAAGTTTTAGTTAAACGCTGGCTTCTGATTGGTCCAAACAAACAGCAATGCAAAGCGCTCCGTTTATTCACACACCTGAAACTAACACCATGTATAATACCATCTAAATCTTCCCACAGTCCCGTGCCAACATCATACAAACCTTGCCATATTGTGGACCAAACTTTCTTACCGCTTATTGATGCAGCGATCGCAATACTTGAGTGTTTCAAAAAACTACACAGCGGTGTCCACAACATCAGCTTCATCAAATAAGACGGAGTGGTCATTATCTTTCGCTACAGTAATCTTCTCCGGTTGGTCTAAACGACAATGTTGCCAGTGTTGTCGGTGAGGAGTTCGGGTGCTAGGCTTCGTGATGCCGATATAAACCTACCACACGCCCCAGGAGGAAAGCAGATCCCTGCCGCCGAAATGTTTAGCACAAATCGCCCCCGTACAAACAGCCCGTGATCTTTGAACAAGTTTGACGATACGAACCGTGAAAAACTTTGAAAAAACAAATTCTTACCTCTTTAGTATACCACTTATGTGATTATATGGAAAACAAATTCTTGCCTGTTTAGTATACCACTTATATGATTATATGCACCCAACTTTCGAGTAATAAATGAAATAAATAAATTATCCCTACGTCATGTAATAAATAAATAAATACATCGCTGTCCTATTAAGTAAAACGAACCACCGAGGATGATTAGCACGACCTGCTTGTTGAATAATAATTTTTGCGTATTATCATCTATAATCACTTCAATATTATGCTCAGCTCTAGCTTATACAAAAAATTGCACAGCTTTGTAGGAGTGACGTTTACAAAAAGAGTAATTTGATTTTTAAATTGTAGTAACCAGTTCACTGTTAGCATCTTATCTCTTGTCATTGTCTGTTTGAAATTCCGATGTAGTTCCCTTCGCGTACGTGCCCTTTCAACTGTATTACAGTTTATTTTATTTCTGGTATGGCTTCAATGTTTAAAAACGTTCTTTTCTTGTAATATTAGATGTGCGTCCTCTTATGTGAAGTCGTAACAGCGAGCTGTACTCTTTTTTATAACCAAACTCATCTCTACGTACAGAAACTATAAAACGAAACTGAAACTTAAAACCTGACTATAAACTAACATAACAAAAATATAATATACATTTTCCGTAGTAGGTAAGTGAAATGAATAATGAAAATGTAAATTTAAAATATACTGAGGCACAGAATTTATAATTATAAAACTATATTTAGGCCTATAGGCTACGACATCAGAAATACGGTATTGACTAAATGTCACGCACGTAAGATCTTTCTGACAAACTTATACCTGCTGGATCATGGAAACGTAAATGGTGATTATATTTGTCCCGTTATATTTGTGTTATGTTAATATAGAAACATTGTTTGTTAGATAAGTCGGTAGGACATTGTCGGCACATTAAATATAACATTATTACCAGTGTCATTTAATAATTAAAATTAATAACAACAACAACAACAACAACAATAATAATAATAATTCCAGAAAACAAACCCTGCGCCCGAACGTACAAGCTGCTGGCGAGCGGGCAACAGCTATTACTATTTAGCTGGCTAACGCATTAATAAGTGAGTTCCACAAGGTCATGTGTATCGCTTGAAAATACACCGTAACCCATGGTGGGATGATCGTGCTAATGGGTGTATGGCGTTAGTTAGTGAGTCACAAACGATGGCCTCAGGGCACCAGGTTACACCCTGTTGTATTTAGTCCTAGCCTTGGTACTCGAGTGCGCTGCCGTTGAGGTCTGGTTTTTAGTTTTTTATTTCCCGGTACTCGTGGGACGCAAATGTTAGGTTCCCGTAATATTTCTTGGGTTGAGGGATCACTTAACAACCCACGTCCAGAAATGAACTCACCTCGGAGGGTGAAAAGAAGGAGAAGTTTATGGCATCGTCAGTACGGCTGCGGTCCCTACGTACTTTATAGTTAAACGGTAGGACGGGGAGGTCACGAAAGTTTGCCCCTTTGTAACTGTTTGCGCTGGATCTTCTATGAAGACCATTAGGAAAACGGCTGATGGTCTATTGATCGAGACCCTAACTGACCAGCAAGGAGCATGATTACTTATGTTGAAGAAGATCGGAGAGATAGAAGTTGAAGCGAATCCCCACGCCACTCTGAATACCACAAATGGAGTGTTGGTGTGCCGTGACTTACTGAACTGCACTAAGGATTAGGTTGCAGCTGAATTAGTACCTCAGGTAGTTATAGCATGACGGAGGCTGACCGTGTGCAGGGAAGGAATCCTTTCCCCTTCCACGTCTTGACGAATTACAAGAGGAAATTGTCAGAGAAAATAAGAGCAGGTATCCTTCGGCGTAAGACATTCTATCCCTCAGAGACCATGTTCACGATTTGGGCATACGGCGACCAGATGTGCCCGAATGAAGACTTGTTTTTGCGGTAAGTCGGCCCATAGCGAGGAACCATGTGCCGAGCCGATGAAGTGCATTAACTGTGGTAGTCAACACTGTTCAAGGTCACGCAACTTCCCTGTGTTTAAGTAGGGGACCTGTTTAAAGTGAAAACTTTAATAAAAATCAGATACCTCGAAGATAAAAAAGTTGTTTGCCCGACTAAAGACGGCAAAGCTCAGGCCCAGGCTGTTAAGTCTACTCTGGAAAATACTTCAACATGTATAGTGAAAGAAATAATGCCGGTAGTTACGCGCTTCAACGAGCGATATTTATAAGAAATGCCGTTGACATTACAGGTAAGTGTAGTAGCATCCAGTAGTAGCATCCAAGAAGGCGGAATCAAACATTGTGGCTGCTGGAGACATTGTCCCCAGTAAGGGAGAGACGGCGAGAGGATATCGACGTCCCAAATATACCAGGTAGGATTTTTCAAACCAAAACTGGGAACAAGAAATGTCTTCAAAGACTAGGAGATAAGCTCTGGATCAGAGTTCAGTTCGATTGCTGGCGGCAGTGATCTCACCGACTTCTGTGACCTGGCGGAATTGGGCAGCCTTCAGAAAAAGATGAAGAAAGGCTGGCCAAAAGGAATCTCAGCACACATTTCAATGTTGGAAGTGATACTTTCTCGGCTATCGATGTAACGATGTAGAGCACCAGCCTTACCCACGTCTGTCGTGGAGAGCCCAGCCTGACCTTCACGGGAGCGACCACAACGCGAACGCCAAACGCCAAACGCTATACGTATGATAAAAATATAGCGCGTAGACTGTGTGAGTGGACAGGCTCCAAGGCTGCTTGCACACTTGAAGACGTCAGTGGAAATATAGCGCGTAGACTGTGTGAGTGGACAGGCTCCAAGGCTGCTTGCACACTTGAAGACGTCACTGGAAATATAGCGCGTAGACTGTGTGAGTGGACAGGCTCCAAGGCTGCTTGCACACGTGAAGACGTCAGTGGAAATATAGATGACGTACGCGGTTTTACGGCTGGTTTTGCTTCAGCAGCTACGGAGCATATTGCGCGTACTTCCAGCAAGGTCGCTCATCCAGAACACCGGTACCGGGGTGGTACACCACTGTGAAAGACGCAGTAAGAGAGAAGCGACGAGCCTTAAACAGGTATAAACGAGCGCCGGTATAATCGTATCTCTTTTAAGCGTGTCGGGCCGTTGCTTCTACAAAACAGTACTCGCTGTAAAACGATCGCGCTGGGAAAGCTACGTCACGACCATAATAACACCCCGGCGACATAAGTATGGAGGAAGATCAGAGCAATCGCTGGCACATCAGTGTTTAAGCCGATCGCATACATCACGGTAGTGATTCCCCGATCCCGATGAAACTGGTGACTCCTTGGCTGCTCGATATGTCGTGTTCAGTACTACAGAAAGTTATCCTCTCGATTTCCTCGCAAGAAAACCTGAAGTCGAACACAACTTTGACTTCGAAACTGATGGCTACAGAACCTACAACGTGACATTCATTATGAGGTAATTGAAGTCCGCTATCCGGCGACACTGCGGTGGGACTGTACCATATTCCTTACAGAATTATAAGTCAACTGCCGGATTTGGCTATGGCTACACTATCGGCACTTCATAACGCCGTGTGGATGGAAAGGGACCACCATAAACGATGGAAAGTGGGATCGTCATCCCGCTTCTGAAGTCCGGAATGGATCCCATTAAAGCACGCAACTATATGTCCACCAGATCCTGCATGTCCACCAGTAAATTTGGAACTTATACTACTACTAATAATAATAATAATAATGATTATTATTATTGTTATTGTTGTTGATGTTGTTGTTTTAACGATGATGACGGTACGATGAGAAATATATTGTAAATATAATAAGTATGGTTGTAAAAATTCTGCACCAACAACGTTCTGATACTGATAGATTAATCTCGTTCAATCAGTTTAAGCAATTAGTGCTAGTATGGCGTATATACAATATTTACGGAATTAAGGGATGCGACCAGTTTCTGCTGGCAGCAAGCGGATAGAAATCCAATTAAATTAATTTAACATTATAAATGAATTTGTGTTTGAGCCAATGTGTGCGCGCTTATAATTATTTTAAATGAAATTAGTGCACTCGGATGTGATATAATATAGCGTGACAGGTTTAATGCAAACCCCATACATGTATAAATTATACAAACGGGTATACAGGCAGTGACAGGTAAAAAATAAAAAACAGTTGATTCACATTAGGACGACTTCATGAAACTAATGGATTCAACACGTTCAATATAACAGTATGTAATACTAAAGAGATTGTAAAGATAAATATTACTGTAAGATTATAAAATATTAGAATACTTCACCACAACTTTGACATGAATAATAATGAAATACGTACTTGCCTAGATATTATTGTATATGCTATTACACTATAATAAAATGAACGTATACTTTTAAATGCGCATATATGACCAAGATAACGCCTTATAATATATTCCTGTAATATGCGAAGGATGCGAAAAAGCTTTGTAGGTGTCTGTCACAGCGTGGAACGTCCTAGAGAATGGCCTTCAGATGCTAAGGGTGACTGCGTGTGTATTGAATAAGCAGTCGTACACCCTTGATACGGTACTGGGGGTGGGGATGGATATTCCACTCTAGAAAATAATTTTATCAAGATAACATAGTTATGCATAATTTTTACCATCTGACACAAGTTTCCTCGTATTTTCGATATATTACTATCCTTTGAGCGAAATGTTTAACTGGTGATATATAAAATAAAGAATTAGTTTAATATCTGTTATAGAAGCCATTTCCAGATAGACTCCAGGCACCCAGACACTTCCACAAACACACGTACACAGTTGCACACGCGCACGCACATATGCATATAGTTTTAATTACTGTTACTAAAAACTGGTGTCAGTCTCTTCGCATCACCTTATGTTCTTTACTTTCTTTCTAGAATCGTTTGCTCCAGCTTCTTAGGTCTTCTCGTTTTGTTTTGTCAATTTTCGCTTTCCATATTTGTCTTTTTGGTTTTGACACTTTGTTGTCAAAAACCCCTACAAATTTGTTTTGTTTTCTTTTTGTAAATTTAAGTGTAGATTGTGTCTCTAATTATATTTTAATTCCTGTTTTTAATTACATTGTTTATAAATTTTTTAAATTTTCTCAGGCATTTTATCTAAAAAGCTTATATTTTTTTTGTAACCTGATAATGAACTCAAAACCAAATACTAAAATAGATCTCAAGATACCATTATGTGCTATATTAATACTTTTATATTCGTTTTTGAAGTGACGTTTTTCTTATTTAAAAAAAAGTAATTCGTAGTATAGCACAGTTTAATGTTTTTCATATTCTTTTGTAAACTTTTTGCATTCCTTTTTGTGCCGTGTTAGTTCTAAGTACTGGAACTTTTTCTTGCTTTGTGTTTTTTGCTTCTATTTCTATATTAAAATCTTGTATTTCTTCTTCTATAATTATTTCATACGATATCCTAATAAGTATGTTTTATTTTTAATAGAGAATTAATTTCTGGTCGCAATCTACTTGTCTTAAGATATCTAACGTGCATGCGAGGTATATGAAACAAATAGTTTAAAATCTCTACCAAATGGTTAATTAAATAAGTATTTTTTGGAAAAAGTATCATTCAATCCTTCTTTTGGGGTATTTTTTACTATTCTACAGTTCGGAAAAATCATTACACCTTATACACCCTAAACAATAATACAAAATTCACACATTTTATTATTGTTTGACAACCAGCAATATGAAAGGCTGCAATAACAGATAATGTTTTCGTAGTACATTGAGAGAAAACGGCGGTATTACATAGCACCTATTGTATTTCAAAATTCATAATAACGTAACACTAAAGTTACACATTTCGGGTTCCGATATAAATTTCTAGTTTTACGTTTAAGTTTTATATCCGACCTGTTCAGTTATTGTTAGTTATTGGATGTAAACAAGCCAACATGTTCAAAACATCCGTGTCCCATAAAGATGACGTGAACTAATTTCAACGTTAACCTGGCATAAAACCATAGAAAAAAAGAAGAGAAGACGAAGAGATCGCGGAGAGAATATGTACACAGCAGTAAAAAAAAGGAAGGGGAACGGAAAAACGGAAAGCAGTAGTGATTGGAAATCAAAAGTAAACAGTCTGTAAATGTGTAATGAAAAAATCCAATATCATATTACGTACTTACTTTTTATATGGGTGCAAAGTGTGGTCTTTCATGAAATTAAACGTAAAAGTGCGACAGTACATTTACTCCCTGCAAGTAGAAAATCTTGTCTATAGAAATTTCAGGATCAGAGTCGGTCGTAGTTTTCTTCAACTTCAGTAGGGAAGAGAATGCCGTTCCGAGCGTATAATACGTAAAGGTTTTCGCCCCTCACATGAAACAAATATGTAAGAACATGTGCTTGTTTAGTACATGTGAGAGGTTGATAAGGGTGTTTACCCCGGGCGCCGGGGGGGGGGGTGGAAGCAGAAAGACAGTATGCTACGTTATGTTCTACGTCCCACGTTAAGGATATAGTGTACAAGTCGTTAAATGTTTCCAATAAGAATGTGTTCACGGTATGAATACATGCACCGGGAGAAGAGGCTTTATTGGCAGATTTTATAGTCCAATGCCAACGCAACGTACTCGAGTTCACTAAGTCTCCTCGCCTCTCCTCCTTTTGTGCATTTATTCTTCTAGACTTTACTGCTTCCGACGATTGTCTTCACTGTATCAAACTGTTGGATCATTTAAAAATATTTACAGCTCTTGTATTCACAACGAGAACAGCGGATATCTGGCCTGTTAAATAGAATGAATTATAATATCTGTGATTGTTTATAGATTCTTGTTGTTCGACGTGAAACTTATTTTCTTTGCTCGGAATTTGCACATAAATTTACTATGATTATTTTTTTAAATATTGAAAGGTGGATAAGACGTGTCGGCAAAAGATATAGTTCAACTAAAAGAATAATCTTATACGTAAAATTTAAGAAATCTCTTTTATATTACCAAAGTAAGTTTTGTGTTTCCGTTTTACATATTTTCGTTATTACTTTTTATTATGCAATTGTCACTTTGTTCATTAGTATTTACAGGAAAATTCTGTAAACGAAACAATAGTTTTACGACAAATATATAAAAAGCCACATTGATTGGACAGTAGTGAATTGGACACCTGGACAAACTGATATAAAATATTAACTCAATTTTGTTAAGCAATATCCTTGCTTAATCACATGTTCATTGGGTTTACGTTACTATACAGGTATATTTTCAGTTATGTTACACACCGATACTTTTTCTTAACTTTTAATTTAACGTTCTTCCGTTTCAGTTATTCTTATGTTATTCTTATCTATGAAATATTTCTTCAAATTCAAATGTTAATTTCAAATCCACTAATCTTTTTAATTTCTTATTAATTCATATTTTTAATTTTTCTACTAATTACTGAAGTTAAAAAAAATAAGCTTTCGTCTCCCGCGTTTTCCTCTTTGTACGTCACTTTCTATGCACGTCGCCACAACAGAAACTGCAACTTGGGTTTCGTGGGGCACGACGAGTTAGATAAAGATTTACTTCAACACTTACTCAACAATCTTACGGTAAGTATTGCTGAATTGATATCAAATATTTTCAATACCCAAAACACTATCTTTTTTTTCTTGTTCCTTCTTTCCCGTAGAAATATTCGTTACTCAAACTATTCCAATTTAGACTAATATACTCCCAGAGATGCAGAACCCGCTCACTATTTGAACGAATTACATTTATTATTACACAAATTTTGATATTAAATAATTTTTGAATTATGAGAAACTTACAAAAATCCAAATTTATTTACTATTTTATTAATAATTTAACAGTTCTAGAACATTAAATTATAAAATAAACACTAAAAACTCAAAACAGTCGGATTTGGCTTACAATTCCTTTCAGTTTGACATCCTGTTGAATTTTCACAATTAAAAAAAAACTTTTATCTTTTTTGGACAATGCGGTCCCAAAATCTTGAAAGTTCTAAAACTCAACATTACATTCAGAGGTTAGTTAAAGTTTTCTTTAATTTGATATCCTAAATAACTGCTTCAAGCAATTTAGTCTCCGTTGTTTGTTGCAAGTGCCGGTTTACCGTTTTCTGTAATTTTAAATGATTATGAGAATAGACTCTTTCTACTCCAAATTCCCCCTTTCGGTAATAATTTTTATTCTGTCTTTGGAATATAGTTGAAGGTATTCCGAAGGAATCTCATTTCAACATTCTGAGTTTACCATGGAAGGTCTCAATATTACCATATATAACTGACGTATGCCAATATGGAATATTGATGTATACAAGTTTTATGTGTGTGTGTGTGTGTGTGTGTTTGTGTGTAGCTTCATGCGTTATTTATGAGATTTCTGTAAATTACACCAAAAATATTTCGAAATTTATTAATTTTATCCTTTATTTCATGATTGTTTTTAGTATATTAACGCCACTTCCCATAATATGCTTATTGATGTGTTTAGATCTATTGCAGAGGCTTTCATTGTTAAATAGATATGCCAGAAATCTGAGCCAGAAGAAAATAAGACGGACGTTTACGATGAATGTCGTAAACTGGAAGTAAGCCTATAAGATGACCTCGTTCTTGTAAAACTTTGTTGACAACAGTGGCGGCCGTAAAATCGGATTTATTTGAGTGGAACATTTCCTGTAATCTTATGGGCTACGGAGAACAAACTGCTTGCCACGTGGCCACGTGTGTTTTGCAGTTTATAAAGTGTTACTGATGTAAACTTGTTTAGTTTATAAACCAATAACAAAGTTCGCTTGCTCTTCTGTGAGCTTTAATTTATAACAAATTTATTAAAAATTGACTGTTATTTGATAAAACCGGTAGTTACACCGGTATTCGTGAAAAATTGTATGTAAGAAAGTAATAAATGCTTCTTATACATAAAGAATAAAGAATATACATAATGCTTCGTATTAAAAACTTACGTTTTTTCCAGCACTTGACGCATGATATAATATAATATAATTTTTGTACATTCTTATTTCTTAAGATTATTTTACAAATATTTAATTGTTTTAATTATACCTAAAATTTCAGACGTAATTTTCACACTTGCACGTACATCTGAAACGTGGAATTAGTCAGTGAATATAATAGTGAATACAATGTAAAGACACAATGCTAAACACAACCAAGAAAATAAACTTTTAACAAACTAAGATTTACAAGACAATCTTAATTCTAACCAAATAATGTTCGGTTTTTAAAAATGAACTGAACCCATGAAAGACTTTGTACACCTTTATATACCTTTATGTAAAGACTCATGACCTTTTATACAAACGTACCATAATTACCTGTTATATAATATGCATTGCAATAATTAATATCTGAATTACAGTATTCGTTCTTTAGTTTCTGCACTCTTGTTTCCCGTTTATGTGCTAATTTAGTACGAGACAGTGAGGTTCTTCCTAGTAGGCGTATGCCAATTTATTTTTGTTTATAATTTATACATACGTTTTGCGTTTACTATTATTTAAAATTAATAAATTATACAAGTTCCCTTTTTTGGGATTTTATTTTGTCCGTTCTCACTGCTAATCCAGTCCTAACTATACTATAACATTCTTGAAGTCTGAATTTGTTTTAGTTATTTAAAGTGTTTGTAATTTGCCATAAAATAAGTGTTTCAGCTGATTTTAATTAACTTATTGCTTTAATAGAATTTTATAAATTCCATCTGAAGCACTTTCGATATTAAACAATTCTGTAAAATGTAAGACAAATCGTGTGTGTGTCTGTGTGTGTTGATGTGTGTTTACACACAGGGGGTAATTAGGATCGGCTCCATGTTGGGGGGGGGGGGAGTGAGACTAGATTGAATTCTGGGCTTCCCATTTTCCTCAGAATTCTACCCATATAATGTTATAATACATTTAAAAAAGTACACGTAACGCTGCAAATACGTACGGATTTTACCAAATTAGTCATTGCCACCGTCACTACTAAGAGCTCTAACTTTAATTTATTAATTTATGAACACTTTAATTCCTATTATTCAACAGTTATCTATAAGCCTTATTTTAACACACGCAACTTGCTTAGTAATGGATCTACGTTAAGTGGTTAAGTGGTCCCCCAGGGTACACACATACACACATATATTACAGTGAATACGACGCTTTAAGCTTATAATTAAATTAATGTAATTTTGGATTTAATAAAATTGTAACCAACGTAATGACGTTGAAAATAGCGATAAACTAATAACATTTGTCTTAAAAGACAAAAAAATAATTAAATTAAGAGCGGTGGGACAAGTGTAAAATTTTTACCACAGAGAAAGAACAAAAAAAAAGTCGGGAGATGTGTCGCGTAAAAGTAAGAACGCTAATTCAATCCTACCACCGCAGTTGATGACGTCATGGAATCGGAACCTTCACAGCACGCGGGACGTAGCGCACTCTAGCTACGGGGGTGAAAACCAAATCTGCTTCTTCGATTACTTCATAAGCAGCATTTCCATCGACTGCTCACAACAGTTAGAGTTTATTAATTTGAAAATTACACGTACCTTTTTACTAAACTACTACTTAGTTGAAAACATTACAAAAACGTGCGGAAAATATTATAGTTTTTCACCCAAAGCGATTTATTATTGACACTTAAAACCAATAGCCATTGAATTATGTTATAAAGTTTGTCATCAGACCATTTTGTTTTATTTAACAATTAATGCAATATAATTTTATACTAAAAACAACTTTAATCTAATGCAAACTGCGAAAATTGCTCCAAATAATTCCAATCTTAGAATCCAAAACTTTTTTTCAGTTTATAATATACAGTATATTCATATTTGTATTGCACTATAAAGCTTCATGGAACACCCGGAATTAGGCTGTTATGAAAACAGATATAATAGGAATAAGTCTGATCTTAAATATCAAAAGACTGTGGAACTGTATATTTTTAATGTATTTCTATACAGTATTTACTGGGCATAATCAAGCTGCTTTAGGCGTATTAATGAATTAAACGCAACTTTATACAATACTTGTTTCGTTTACTTTATCCTCTCAGGACTAGGATTTCAAACGTGGACGTAATCTTCTTCTTGTGACTGAGTGTTTTCGAATGTGTTTCCAATAAGCAAAATTTGTAATACCTTCTTTAGTGCTAAGATTTTTGCTTTCTCTGAGTAGCTGCATGCGTCGTGGCCTCGATTATTTTATATTAGTGCGCAATTATTTATTTATTTATTATTAATCACTAAAGATACTATGAGAAATTTCTTATCACACACACACACACACACACACACACACACACACACACACACACACACACACACACACACACACACACACACACACACACACACACACACACACACACACACACACACACACACACACACACACACACACACACACACACACACACACACACACACACACACACACACACACACACACACACACACACACACACACACACACACACACACACACACACACACACACACACACACACACACACACACACACACACACACACACACACACACACACACACACACACACACACACACACACACACACACACACACACACACACACACACACACGCTCGCGCGCGCGCGCGCGCGTCGACATACGTATTTAAATTGTATAAGTATGACAGTATTTTCATGTAAGTAAAATCTGTGTATATCTAATTTAAGATAACTTTTCTAATTAAACATAAATGCAAAAGTTAATAATTTTTAAAGACCTTAGTAACATAGTTAAAAGCCAATCAAGGAAAAGCATTATAATGTGTTGTGAATTTGACGTCACAAAAAAAAATTGAATATAAATATTCATTTATAATATAGTTATCTTTCTAAAGGTTCAGTATGTTTTGTATCAAAGAAAGTAGTTTTAAGGTATAACATTTCTGACGGAAGGAGACACACCATTTTCCGTCGAGTACTACGTCCGAGTGTCGAAATGATGATATGCAAGCCAATAATCACATCTAAAGGGCTTACAAGCACGTTGTGCTCATGTCTTCAGATAGGTTTTCCAAAACAATGAAATACGTGAGTCGACCTGGTGAAGACGATGTCTAACGGGAAGATAGACTATAGCGAAAGTGACCAACGGATATACATACAGTATAAGAAACAGTACATAACTGAAGCAAAACTGCCTGTTTGTATACAAATGCTAACACTTACCTATATGCAGCTTACACATAACACTGCTTGCAATGTGCTGCTTACGAGTTTACATACTCTACTGAAAAAATCTGCCGTCGCTAAAAGAAATTTTCTATCGCGTAGACTATTATCATTTGAATGTATTAAGTTCATTCGCTCCCATTTCCTCGGTCGTAAAGACAATCTGAATTAAACATGAACAAAATCCAGCAAAAGATATGCGATATTTAGTTGTTGTACCATTTGAACAACTGCTGCATCCACACCTACAATAAGTAATATCGTTTACTCAGTACTAAACAACACACGTCTGATTTCTAACTCACTTCTTATAAATCACAGTAAACATTATCCGCCCAAGACAAGCAACTGAGTATGCGCAGATAGAGAGAACAAATTATCTTTAGAAAAGTATTAAAAGCCTGACGTCGCCAAACTACTTATTTTATTTATGTACAGTAAGAAAAATAAATTTAAGAACAATATAATATGGCGTCTCTGCAGGTAAATCTATAGCTTTGAATATTACTGAACTCCAACGAGACATCAGCTAGTTGTAAGTAATGAAATTGTAAACCTTTTAATAATACCATATTAATAATAACAAGGTATGGTTCGATAGAAAATGAAATAAATTGTCAAATCACATAGCAACTGTGTATCAGTACGTTGAACGATGAAAGCCAGTGAGAACTGTGTGCGTACGGAGCAGAATTAAATCCAGCAAACGAAACAAGGAGAAACAACACGAGTACCTGACGTTAGGACGTTGAGAAACCGAGGCAGAGTAAGTGACATAAAGGTTGAAGACGCGTGCAGAACAACGGACACAGCGGAGAATGAAAAGGAAAGCGACGACTCCGGATCTACAAAGTCGACAAGGTGGATTCGGACAGCGTACACGCGTACAAAAGGTAGGAGAAGACTTAGCTGACAAAATTTAGACGGAGAAATTGCCTACAGTACTAAAGTTTTTAAGGAACAGGAGACACTTCTGAATTAAAAGAAGAGAAGAAGAAGAAGAAGAAGAAGAAGAAGAAGAAGAAGAAGAAGAAGAAGAAGAAGAAGAAGAAGAAGATGTCTGCGGTGGAGGAGGGAGGGAAGAGGAGGAGGAGTCGAAGACGAACAAGAAGAAAAACATTAACAATGAGATCTCAGAAACTTGACTAAATTCTGACGTTTTTAAATTAAAAAAAAAGAAAGACTGACTTGAATGAGTGGACCGCATAAGCAGGTATAATGAAGAATCCAAGTAGAGAAGCTTCGTGACAAAAGCTTGAAGCAACTCAGAAAACAGTATACACAGGAAGGCATTCTAAATATAATGCAAAGTGCAGAAGACGAATTTACAACTTTAGCTTATTCTGCCATTTATAAATACTTCTTAGGCTTGCGGATACGTGCCTAATTATTATAACACCATACGTTTCGCGCATTCTATGATGTAGCATCCTCATAAAGACGAGGCTGTCGTAATAACGCCGAGGCTGACGCACCGTAATTATTCTTCGTATTGTGACAAACAAAAGTAATAACGTTTTATAAATAAATAATAAGCTGCTGTAATTATTTAGTTCCGCCAAAAAAGTGAAAATGAAATGGAATCTAGGCAACTAATAGACTATCGTAAATTTGCTGCAAGTTAAGCGTTAATAACAAATAACTTTTCTTATTCTATGGAAGAACTTTCCTGAATATTTGTCTACATTGTTCTATGAAATCAGTATTCCAAGAAATAATTTAAAAGTTTTTAATTATTTAAAATTATTTGTATACGATAATTTATAAAGATGATGATGGCGATGTTGGTTCTCTTTGGCGATGATGGTCTTTGGTTCAGTTCATCCTTGAACTTACTTCCACCCGATGCGTGTGTACAAATATGCAAACTATACCTCTGTTTACAAACACCCATTTGCACACGCATATCTCTCTCTCGCTTACTCTCTCCCCTCTCTCTATCACACACACACACACACACACACACACACACACACACACACACACACACACACACACACACACACACACACACACACACACACACACACACACACACACACACACACACACACACACACACACACACACACACACACACACACACACACACACACACACACACACACACACACACACACACACACACACACACACACACACACACACACACACACACACACACACACACACACACACACACACACACACACACACTTTAATGTAGGTAAATTGTCAAAATATTATAATACATTCTATTTTGTTACAACATTAGGTTTCAGCATGTTAGTAAAAATCGGGCAGTAAAGGATTTCACGTCATTCACTGCGTATGTTGTAGGCCTATATATATATACGCTGCGGAGAGCAGAAACAAGATGAAAGGCGAAAATCTGCCACATAAATACGACGTCATGTCAGGGAGTCGATGTTGACAGTGACCACCACGACGGTTTTCTTAATATGTGACGGTTTTCTTAATATGTGACAGACACGTCACCGTGGAATCCTAACCATTGTGTTCATACGTTTTAATTTGTATCACACGAGTTGACACCTGCCACCTTGTGGCGTAAATAGCTTTTTAACTCTAAACGCTTGTCTAGTGTAATTCAAATACGCTTCACAACGCATCCGTTTATTAGATTTGTTCTACATTTCCAGAAGATTTAACTTGCTAAAAATAAAACAAATTAATTATTTACATGAAAACTATAAATAGCCCAAAATGTAGAAAATTTATCAATACAACACGTAGCCCTATATTGTTAAAATATTATACGTTTAATTAAGGATTGTGTATATTAGGATTACCATCCACCGAGTTTTCCGGGAAATGGGGTTTTTTCATGACGGAGAGAAATGTTCGCAGGGAACCATTATGTCCGTTCTTAAATTTACGAAACATGTTATTTTGACGGGCATAGATTACACATAATTAGTTAACAAGTGATTATCACGTCACTTGTAAAGTTTTTTGTGTTTAGGTCAGTACTGCCAGTTTTAATAACAAAAAATTAAAAACACATTAACAAAGGGGGCACACAAAAAACGTTTAGATTGTAACTTAAAAAAAGTTAACTACCATAAATGACCCACTAATGGCGCATCAAATACGTCATTTTTTGTTGTTTTAGATTTATATGTTTCGTGTCGCGGATTGCCATAGACATTCATTTTAACAACTATATGCACACGCACTTCTTCTTCTTCACCTCCTCCTCCTCTACTCTTGAAGTCCAACCGTTTCTAGTATTTATACATTTTTGTGGTTCTTCATATGTTTTATTCTTTTTTTTTATAGATTTTTAAAGTACTTGCGTACTTATAAAATACTAAACACTAAAATAACAAAATACTTATACTTGTATAAAATACTTTATGGATTTTCTCCTAAAAGCTTCAAAATTTTGTAATCGAATAATATTATCTGAACAACCTATTTTTAACTATAACGTAAACTAGACTTCGAGAACAGTGACATTTTTCTGACCACCTTAATTCAAGATTTCTGAAGACTTTTAAAAACCTTGTTTTGTCATTTATCTTGATTCACGCACTTTATAGGTCTTTCCGAAAAATACACGCAACAGAAATTATTTTATATCTTTTAACGAGAAGATCCCATTAACAGCCACAATAACTACTCTGTTTTGAATTCCTATTAGTACTTGTACTTGCCCTAGTACTTGAACTCATCGCAGTTTTCTTTAGTAGTTTCATTTAAAGTAATAGATGTTCCAGTAAAAACAATATGTTTTGTTTTTAAAAGGCAATCACACAAACACACGCGCGCGCGCGCGTCGCATCATTTGGAAATCGATTTTTACGTTTTATAAAAGTTGAATATTATGACTGTGGAGTTATCTCAAACATGATTATAAAGTCAGTAAGGTCGACTTTCTACAGTACACACAAAGTGATAAATCAATCAACATTTCAACATCACGAAATAATGATCGATTAACATTTCAACATCAATTAAATATTTTGAATTATTCTCCTCTTGCGTGCAACATTCTTAAATCAATTAGCTTCTTCTAAGATGTTTTATTATATAAATCAGTTTTTATTTAAATGATAGAGTGCTTTAAAGATTTTTACAGATACACATTACAAATATTAGTTATTTATTGCCGAACAGAAAGAACAAAAGTGTAACAGATGTATGGGGGCGGGCTCTTACGTTTTATTCACTCGACAGTGGAAAAGCGTTGTACAAAAATTATCAGTAATAAAAATTAAAACAAACATTAAAAGAAAAATTGACACTCTCGGAATAATACTATAGAGTAATCAGTTTAGTTTAATAGAGTCATTGGGGTCGGTCGCTCGGAAGTAATAACGGTTTGAATTTGTTAATTAAGCAATAGTTATTTCAATAGCTGAATATCAGGATTTGATCATTGATGCGATTTTTGATGAAACAAACAGCTGTATAATTTATATCCCTATACAATTTATAGTCATGTTATTCCTACTAAATACAAACTAACAGCTACTAATTTTGATTAACCAAATTAGACGTTTTTCTCCCAAAAGACGGATTTTATTTAAACTACAGGATAAACACGAACAAAAATAAAAAGTAGAATAGTTACAGTACACAAAATTGGAAAGTTATATGCATATTTGGTTAAAGGTAATTGTCGAAAATTGTGGAAACATTCAGTTACACAAATATTTAGTTAATATGTAACAGATAAACGGAATGCAATTTACGTGTCCGCGGAACCGTTTCCGAATTAATTTCCTGGTCCGTCAGTTTGATGTCGCCTGGCTGTTGCCCCGTTCACGTGCTGTCCTCTGGTGGTGGAAATTGGGGGGGGGGGTAAATATAATGTAAAAATTAATTATAAAATATTTATTATTTTATTTTAGATATCTCACCTTTTCAAAAAATTGTTACTGTAGTTAATACTTTAGTATTATTTATTTATTTAAATAATTTAAAATTTGTATACTTTTAAATATTTCATAAGGTGTAAAAACGTAGGTATTGTATCTATTCTATACTAACACACCATCAATCCTCAGCGCCTCTAAGCTTTTTTTCTGTTGGCTGCTTTCATACTTGTGAATTCTAGTCGCGTATTCTGTATCAAAGCTACTACTACGTATTATGCACTGTTATAAGTCACATAGTACTTGTATATAGTCTACCCATCTTTGTTTATACGTATCTCGTTGACTTTCTTGCAGAAATTAATTTTTAATCAAATTGTAATTACTTCTGCAAGTAGACTGTACTACTATGAAATGTACAATATATCAAGTAATTACAATTTGATTAAACAAAAATGTGTGTGCGTGTGTGCGTGCATGCGTACGCGCGCTTATTCCTTTGTTTGTGGAGCACACATTTTTATACTTTACATAAACATTTATGTCTGAAATCATGATTCTAAACGTTTGGTTTGTTTTCTTTTCCGGTATTATTTATTAATAGTCTTCAAATTTTTGGTAACTACGTCTGAAATAGGGAATATTTATGTCCTCAACAAATCAAGAAGAGTTGGAAGTTGAGTCTACAGTTGTTTCCGACAAATGTACAGTTCATTTGTCCGCACACGATACTAAGTTAGGATTTATTTATTTTTTTCTTCCTCTCCCAGTGGATTCTCTTAAATAACTCTAAACGTTTTCTTCCATAGCAATAGATTGTTTAAGGTTAAAGGTAATTCGCAACGATGTCTGTTCGTCTGAGAAGCGTCACTGAGTTCGTTAAGCGGATACTGAATTTAAACGAACTAAACACAGACTCATAATATACATATTGTAACGTTATCTCGTGGTTACAAAATAATAATGTTATAATTTGTTAAACTTGAAATAAAACAAATTTTATTTCAAAATAAAAAAAAATTTGTTTCTTCTGAAAAAATATTTGTTCGGGTTTTTTGTTATCTGTATTTAGGAAATAAATTTCGTTATTGTCTGGTGTAAAAATTTTAATTATATTATGGTTGTTAGTGTTGTGGTGTCACTTTCTATGAATAACTTCTATGTTAATATGGTTAACTCCGGTACTTGTCGATAGACGGCTCTTCTTCTTCTTCAATATGCTCCTTATTTTCGTAAATACCGCCTTTCGGTTAGTCCGTGTTCTTGAATTAACTTATTCCTTAATTATATTTAAAGTAAAATTCAACCAATTTGCATAATTAGAGTGTTTATTAACAATTTATTAAAAATATCGATAGTAATCGATTGTTGACAACAGTATCGACTCGTTACTCAGGGCCGGTCGACAAAAACTTTACATTAATAGTGTATATAAAATGTTGTTCTTTTAACGGTTATGTTAGAATAGCCAGAGAAGGGTAGGGCCAAGAAAGTATAATATTTACAATAAAAACGTCTTAAAACTAACAATTACAATGTTATTAATCAATATAGAAAGTTTATATAGTATAATACTCGAACCAATGCAGACTAGACGTTCATTTTTTCCACCTCGAATAGAATGCTGGGAAAATCAAAATGGCCGACAGAAGTATGAGTAGTTGAATGTCAATCACCTCGACGAATATTTCTTACATAAAGATGTCTTTTCACTGTTTCTTCGTCTCAGCAATTGTGGATATAATTCATTAATAATTTCTTCTTTTACTACTATAATCTTTAGTATTGATTTTAAACAATTAAAACATAACAATTATTTAACATTAAATCTGGTATTTAGAATCATACCCTTTTTTGTACTGATTACTTACAGTAACTTCTAAAAAACATTTTACTATATAGGAATGATATACACATTCAGATATGGCATTCCTAATTCAAACTACTAAACAAAATAACATTTTATAAATACAAGGATTAATGTCTATTTCTAAATCTTATTTATAGAGTTCATATATTGACATTGGAACCTAACATTTTGTTCCATTAAATTTTTAACACTCCCTTAAAACTATTTGGTTACAGTCTTATCTGTTTTTCTTAATTTTAGGGATGTATTCCCCGTCACTTTATGTACTAACTCCAAGCTATCTATTTATACTATTTATTCCATTGAATGTTCTCATATAAACAGTGGCATTTTATTAGAAAGAGTATTCATTGCTCCTTCACCATATTATTTGATTAAATATCATTCATGATACTATTTTAAGAAACACTTAAAGTTATTTAAATGTACAGTAATCATGTACCTTCTCAAAGTTTATTTATGATAATCTAATAACTTGCACTTGTCCCTGGTTATTTCTTGATACTATCACTAGTCCTTTCATAGTTTTATAATATCAAATTGTTTAACCATGGGGAACTGTTAAGATTTGTCTATATAAATTATACAATAACTTTCTTGGGTGCACTTCTACTTATCACTTTTAAACACTTTTTGTTTTTATTAGTTTTACATGAGTTTATGGTTTGTTGGGGTGTTATACTTTCTATAGTGACATTTACTTTCTTTAGGGGTTTTTGTTTTCTTCCTATTGGGTTTCTTTTGGGTATTGGTCGTGTTCTACTTCCTCTATTCTATGTGATCTTCACTTGTCCCTGTTCATTAGGTATCTTTGTTTGTTTTGGATATCTTCCTTCTTCATTCTTGGTTTCTTCAGTACCATTTCGTTATTATTTACTTTTGTTTATACTGGGCTGTTTACTTGGTCTGGGTAGCTTCCTTACCTACTCCTATCCTACCTGGGAATTATTGTTCTTTTAATTTTAGTTTTCTGTGGTTTTAATTTGTTGTACATTCATATTAGTTGCAGATTTTTTCTTTATGTTTACTTTTTCTTGTTATAACGGTAATTTATTGTGCTTTTTATTTTGTTTTCATTTGGATTTTTCTGGATATTCCATATACTTGATTTTTACTAATGATCATCTGGTAATTGATTTAAGTGGATTATCTGTCATGCTACAGATTGCTCTCCTCCAGAAGAGATTAGTTCAGATCATACTTGGTTTGTCTGAAATAATTGCTTATGATATTTATTATAAATTATATTTCCCTACTTCCTTCCCATTTCTAAATTTTTTCTTCTTTATTTTTGAGCTTATCTATATTTCATTATTAACTGGATTTTGCTTGATAGTAATAGTCATCTGAGGTTCATTATTTTTTATTTTTCATTTTTTTTTCTTAACTTGGTTCTTTATCCTTGGGATATTTATTCCCTAACATTCCCTAACACGTGAGCTGGGGCAGTTCAGAGGAGCACTGTAGGCTTCACTACTCTGCTGGCCATACTACGTCATTTATTGATTACAGAGGCAAATCATCTCTGCTCAAAACATAATAATACTGCTGGACTTATCTGCAGACAGTTATTAATAAAAATTACATAAGAATAGTCCACCTTATGACTATAAAAAAAAATTAAATATCTTTGGATACTTCACTTCGTATTTGCTCAGATCTGTTAAAATTTCGATTTTAGTTAATTTCTATCTCAGTTACTTTTCTCAATGGTTAGCTCTGCTGGCATTTTATTTCTTCTTATGGTTGGAAGCTGGTTTAATATAATTATCACTTGTTATTCAGTGTAAAGTTTTTATTTATTTTAATTCTCTGTTATACATTGACTGTTATTACAATCTTCTTCTGGTCATTGGTAGCATATATTTTGTATTATATTTTTGCTTTTTCTCAATTCTTATGAATCGTTCCACTAGTTTCATGTTCTTGCAATTACTCTTTTAATTGTCCTTCTTATAATTGACATTTATTTTATGATCATATTTTTCTTATGGATTTATTTATACATAGTTATTTCTTCCTTTTCAAAATTTTATTCCGCTCTTGCTTTTTATCCAAATGCACTCTTTAATTATTAATTCTATGTGGTCATTGTCTCTGCTTATTTTGCTTAAAAGTCTTATTAATTTCACTTCGCAATAAGTTTATTCATTTTAATTGTATCAGTGGTTTTTACTGCCATTTCTTTATTCTCAAAATTTTTACATAATTGGTTTCATATATAATTGTTTGTAATGTGAACTTACTCTTCCTTTTGGATGTTGTGGTTATTCTTCCAAATTCTTTTTCTTTTCTTTTATATTCCATTACTTGAGTTTCATAGATGTTTGGTAGCAAGTTGTACTTACTTGGTTTTTTGAATTTGTTTTATTCAATTCATTTTCTTTTTACTTCCAGAAAGTTTTTTCATAACTTGTTGTTTGTAAATTGATTTTACAATGTATTTGAATTTCGTTGATTTTATTCTAAATTCCTTTTCCTTTTCTCTCTTAATTAATTTCATAAATCATAGGTAGTAAGTTGTGCTTATATTGTTTTTAAATTTGTTTGTTCTAATTCTCTTCTTTTTATTTTGTATTCCAAAAGTCGTTTCATAAATATTAGGTAGTAAGTTGTGCTTACATTGTTTTTGAATTTGTTTGCTCTAATTCTCTTCTTTTTATTTTTTATTCCAAAAGTCGTTTCATAAATATTAGGTAGTCAGTTGTGCTTACATTGTTTTTGAATTTATATGTTTAATTCTCTTCTTTTTCTTTTTATTCCAAAAGTCGTTTCATAAATATTAGGTAGTAAGTTGTGCTTACATTGTTTTTGAATTTGTTTGTTTAATTCTCTTCTTTTTATTTTTATCCCAAAATCGTTTCATAAATATTAGGTAGTAAGTTGTGCTTACATTGTTTTTGAATTTGTTTGTTTAATTCTCTTCTTTTTATTTTTATTCCAAAAGTCGTTTCATAAATATTAGGTAGTAAATTGTGCTTACATTGTTTTTGAATTTGTTTGTTTAATTCTCTTCTTTTTATTTTTATTCCAAAAGTTGTTTCATAAATATTAGGCAGTAAATTGTGCTTACATTGTTTTTGAATTTCGGCATTAACATAAATTATTTCATTATTTATACTATGGAGGCGAGTGTCGTCCTCCTCCAGTAGTTCGTTTCGTATGTTTTTTAAGTAATTACAACTAATAATTGTAATATTGTTATTATTATTTGCTCTTGGCAATTCTCTTTTATACCCAGGCGATAGGAGCAGCAAAAGGTCCTGATTATTTATTACTGCCTCCTCCCGTTTAAATTCTCATTATCCTGGTTATTAATATTTGGACCAACGGAGGCGTCAGTTGGGAAACCTTGAGTGGGTTCCAGCCGTTCCGTTCGCTGTTCGTATATTTGTTCTCTATTTGGTTGCCGCCCTGGGTCATCTAGATTGGTACTTCGCCTAGGCGGATTATACCTTGAATTATCCCGTTCTCGGCTTCTGCGTCGGTCTTCGTATTCATGGAAACTGTTCCGCCGTTGATTGTTGTATCTGCGTGGACTGTTTCCTTCGGCGCGTATAAAATTTACCCGGGGTCGGTAGAACCTGTTGTTGTTATTAGTATTGTTATTTGGGTAACCCCTATTGTTATTATAATACCGTTCGGTATTATTAGTTTGGTTTGGGTTTCTCTGGCTATTTACATTTGGATTTGGGTAATAATTGGTTGTATTACCGGGGTGCCCGTTATTATTTCTGTTAATATTTTGATTCACATTACCGTTATTATTATTACTACCGTTGGTATTGTTCTGATTATTATAATTGGGATTATATCGGTTCCCTTGGTACCCACTGCTGTTCTGATGATTATTGTTGTTCGGGTACCGATTACTTCGGAATTCTGGCCGCTCATTCCTTCTTCTGCTTTGCCTATAGTATTCCTCATTCTCATAGTTTTCTAAGAGTTCCGTCACCGCCTGGATGGTCTTTATTTGGCTACCCCTTCTTGCTCGTATGACCTCTTCATCATAATGGTAGGAGAGCTTATTTACAAGGCATTCTTCTGGTATGGCCGGTTCCAGGTGCTTCGTCAGGCATACCTTCCCAAGGAAGTACGCGGTCATCGTATTACCAAATTGTGTCTTGTATCGGCCATGGCAGATGTTGTCCCTTATTAGATTTTGGGTGGTCTCCGACCAATACTTGGCCTTGAACAAATTCTTAAATTGTTGGTAATCCTCTATCTCACTCCGGTTTGCCATCCACCAGTTGTCCGTCATTTCACGGAATGATTCGTCCAACAGCTCTCGATTATTTAACCATCTATTGCCTCTATGTTTGGCCATGTATCCCTCGATCCGGGCCAAGAACTCCATTGGCTTCCTTTTATATTGGCGGAAGTTCAGCCATTCCCTGTTTTCGTTGATGGGGATATTTGTGAAGTTGGTTGGTCGGTTCCGAATTGCTTCCATTTCCTCCTGGCTCTGCCGCACTTGACCAGTGATGTTCGTCATTACTACCTCCATTCCGTCGCACCTTCAGTAATTTGTGTACGTACTTTACTTAGTTCTTCCTGACTTTCCCTTCGGTTCTCTTCTGCCTTCTTGCGACTATATTCTTTGATATTCGTGACCTTGGTGTTTACCACTTCCTTGAATTCTTGTACCTCCCCTTCAGTTAGCCGACATCTTTCATCAACTTCTCTGATCTGTTGATTTATATTTATTGTTTCTTCTTCCAACTTTTTATTCATAGATTTCTTATTATCCTTGAGTTCTTTGTTCATTTCTTTTCTTAATAGTTCCATTCGTTCGTCTAACTTGTCTAGATTCTCCTGGTTAACTTCCCTTAATTCTTCCCTTAATAGTTGGTTATCCTCTCTTAATTCTTCCAACCTCTCCCCCATCTTATCTTCCATTTTCTTGTTATTCTCCTCCATTTTCTCTTCCATCTTCTTGCTATTCTCCCTCAACTCTTCCTTCAATCGTTGATTGTCATTTTCTATCTTCTTCCTAGTTTCATCAATTTTTTGATTGGTGTAATCAATTTTATTACTCAATTCTTCTTTTGTTGCTTGGTTGTCCTTCTTCAATTCTTCTTTTGTTGCCTCTATGTTCTTCCTTAATCCTTCTTTCGTGGATTCTATGTTCTTATTTATTTCACTTAAATCTTCCTTCAAGGATTGGTTGTCTTCCTTTGTGGCATCCATCTTCTTACTGGTCTCTCCTATGTCCTTCCTTAATTCTTCCTTTGTGGCATCCATCTTCTTACTGGTCTCTCCTATGTCCTTCCTTAATTTTTCCTTTGTGGCATCCATTTTCGCCATTATTAATCGGAACATTTCTTGCATGTCCTCTTTCTCTGTTCGTGTGGATTTTTCTCCTTGTTGCTTCCGGACATTAATTTCCCCTGTTTGTGTGGGCATTTCCGGTTGTTCCTTTGGTTGTGCTGGTGGTTTTGGTTCCATTGGGGGTAATAACGTTTCTACGTCCTCCACTGGGGCCGCCTCCTTATCCTCCATATTAATTTCTTTTTCGGCCTCTGCCGCCCTTTTCTTGGATGTGGCACGACGTTGCATCTTTCCTTTTTCTCTGGCTGGATAACCGCTGCCAAGCTTGAATTAGAAATTGGGCGAGTTATATTAGTCCTTCAATCCATAATTAAAGCCCTTTAGTTGGACGCCAAATTTGTAACGTTCGGGATTTTTCTTACTCAGTCTCTTCTAAAGCCCCACTGTTGTAAGCGCCAATTTTGTAATGTTCCCCTTTCGTGGTTACAAAATAATAATGTTATAATTTGTTAAACTTGAAATAAAAAAATTTTATTTCAAAATAAAAAAAAAATTTGTTTTTTTCTGAAAAAATATTTGTTCGGGTTTTTTGTTATCTGTATTTAGGAAATAAATGTCGTTATTGTCTGGTGTAAAAATTTCAATTATATTATGGTTGTCAGTGTTGTGGTGTCACTTTCTATGAATAACTTCTATGTTAATATGGTTAACTCCGGTACTGGTCGATAGACGGCTCTTCTTCTTCTTCAATATGCTCCTTATTTTCGTAAATACCGCCTTTCGGTTAGTCCGTGTTCTTGAATTAACTTATTCCTTAATTATATTTAAAGTAAAATTCAACCAATTTGCATAATTAGAGTGTTTATTAACAATTTATTAAAAATATCGATAGTAATAGATTGTTGACAACAGTATCGACTCGTTACTCAGGGCCGGTCGACAAAAACTTTACATTAATAGTGTATATAAAATGTTGTTCTTTTAACGGTTATGTTAGAATAGCCAGAGAAGGGTAGGGCCAAGAAAGTATAACATTTACAATAAAAATGTCTTAAAACTAACAATTACAATGTTATTAATCAATATAGAAAGTTTATATAGTATAATATTCGAACCAATGCAGACTAGACGTTCATTTGTTCCACCTCGAATAGAATGCTGGGAAAATCAAAATGGCCGACAGAAGTATGAGTAGTTGATGTCAATCACCTCGACGAATATTTCTTACAATAAAGATGTCTTTTCACTGTTTCTTCGTCTCAGCAATTGTGGATATTAGTTCTGGAGTTAAATGAGTGTTACCGGTGTACTGTTTATTAGTTCACTTGGTGTAAATGTGTGTTATTATGTCTATTTCACTTTGGTTAAATATGTCGTATATAACCCTTTTTGTTTCGTCCGTAAAATTTATTTGTAGTGGTGTTAGTTCAATTATTTAGGCGTATGTGGTTCTGTTTATCTGTAGTTCACTGTTTATTGTTTGTTTTCACTGCTTCTCAAGTTAAAATTCAAAATTAAAAATTTACAAAATTTGCACTGAACTCGATTTAAGTATCGCACGCCATTAACATAGGTTATACGGAGCAAAACCTCGTTTAAGTGTTCGCTTCAACGGATAATAATTAACTGTTCTCATTTCCTTCGTCTCCTGAAAATCTTAGCCAATTTAATATAGATCACACATTGTTTCAAATTATCTTAGCTTCCGATACATTTTATTTGAATACATTATACACGGAAAATATTTTCGTTATTATTTAACTGTATGAAATACTAAATACATATTCGGTTTCTTTAATCTATTTTGCTTATTTTGATACTAATTAATATAGTTTTACAAAGTTTTTATTTAAAAAAGTTATATTTCTTTCATGTTGGAAAAGTAGGCTTAACTCTGTGTTTCCTGTCCTTATTCATATAATAGCCATTTTCTCTGATATAATTATTATTATACTGAATCTAAGATTGATATAATTGTTTATCTTTCCTTAATTTCTTGCAATTTTGTTCATTAGTTATTGTTTTTAAATATAATTCATTTATCTATGACTCCTCCTCTGAAAGTTTAGTTAATACATTTCATTTTTATTTATAATTTTACTTATCTTCTGACAATATCTTTATAAAGTATAAGTTACATTGTATTACTATATGGTGGGTTTATCTTACATAAATTTCATCAGTTTAGTTGGTTCATAGGACTAGATTTGTCCATTATAATATAGTCTAAATTTACTATCTGGCCTAGATTTTATCTGTTGTTACTTACAAAGTTTTTAATAATACAGTTAGTTCATACCCTTTTCTGACCTTCTATTCTAATATAATATTCATTAATAATTTCTTCTTTTACTACTATAATCTTTAGTATTGATTTTAAACAATTAAAACATAACAATTATTTAACATTAAATCTGGTATTTAGAATCATACCCTTTTTTGTACTGATTACTTACAGTAACTTCTAAAAAACATTTTACTATATAGGAATGATATACACATTCAGATATGGCATTCCTAATTCAAACTACTAAACAAAATAACATTTTATAAATACAAGGATTAATCTCTATTTCTAAATCTTATTTATAGAGTTCATATATTGAAATTGGAACCTAACATTTTGTTCCATTAAATTTTTAACACTCCCTTAAAACTATTTGGTTACAGTCTTATCTGTTTTTCTTAATTTTAGGGATGTATTCCCCGTCACTTTATGTACTAACTCCAAGCTATCTATTTATACTATTTATTCCATTGAATGTTCTCATATAAACAGTGGCATTTTATTAGAAAGAGTATTCATTGCTCCTTCACCATATTATTTGATTAAATATCATTCATGATACTATTTTAAGAAACACTTAAAGTTATTTAAATGTACAGTAATTCATGTACCTTCTCAAAGTTTATTTATGATAATCTAATAACTTGCACTTGTCCCTGGTTATTTCTTGATACTATCACTAGTCCTTTCATAGTTTTATAATATCAAATTGTTTAACCATGGGGAACTGTTAAGATTTGTCTATATAAATTATACAATAACTTTCTTGGGTGCACTTCTACTTATCACTTTAAACACTTTTTGTTTTTATTAGTTTTACATGAGTTTATGGTTTGTTGGGGTGTTATACTTTCTATAGTGACATTTACTTTCTTTAGGGGTTTTTGTTTTCTCCCTATTGGGTTTCTTTTGGGTATTGGTCGTGTTCTACTTCTTCTATTCTATGTGATCTTCACTTGTCCCTGTTCATTAGGTATCTTTGTTTGTTTTGGATATCTTCCTTCTTCATTCTTGGTTTCTTCAGTACCATTTCGTTATTATTTACTTTTGTTTATACTGGGCTGTTTACTTGGTCTGGGTAGCTTCCTTACCTACTCCTATCCTACCTGGGAATTATTGTTCTTTTAATTTTAGTTTTCTGTGGTTTTAATTTGTTGTACATTCATATTAGTTGCAGATTTTTTTCTTTATGTTTACTTTTTCTTGTTATAATGGTAATTTATTGTGCTTTTTATTTTGTTTTCATTTGGATTTTTCTGGATATTCCATATACTTGATTTTTACTAATGATCATCTGGTAATTGATTTAAGTGGATTATCTGTCATGCTACAATATGTATAAAAGAAATACATGCAAAGAAAAATTATACGTATTATAGTTTTGGATGGGTGGAAGGGGAATGACAATTATCATCGGTTACTTGAAAATAAAGAAGAACACCTTGAGTTAACTTTTATGAATGTAAAGTGAATGAATGTAAATGTTATGAATGTAACTAACGTAAATTGTATATGAATGTAACATTAAAAAAAATTATCGCATATAATATTTGGTTACGGCGACGTAAAAATTTAAATTGAAAATAATTGTTATTATCAATGCCGAGGTGTCTGTTGATCATTGCGCCTTATTGATGTATGACAAAAGTTTTCATGCTTCATTGTTTATTTTTTTGACGACATGTAAAGCGATATCAGCAGCAAGAGCAAATCAATTATCTTGTAGCGAGTTGTTTTATAGCTACAATCATTGATGCAAATCTTTGTTTGAAACACTCTTTAGAGAGACCTAAAAACTTTATATATAGTTTACTGTGTGCTGTACAAAAGTGTGAGATTGATTGTTATTGTACTTGTGTAGCAGCAGATGGTCGAATTTCATTAAACATTTATTGATTATTTCATGACAAATGATCCTAAAAACATTTAAAAGATAAAAAAAACTCATTTCTACATAGACACATAGTCTGAAGTCCAAAAAGGGTCCCATAATGAAATTCTCGTACAGGGCTAAATATCAACTCAACAAACTGAAACACAAGAACTTAAATTTGCTAAAGTTTAAGAGAAATAGAAACTATTGTGTGTGTACCAACACACATACACATACAGGTGCATGAAAATTTACTTCACATATAGAAGCACAGGCCTATATACATTTATTAGTAGAGGCGTGGGAGAGAAGAAACGAGACACAGAAGAAACGTGCGACTAATAACGGGCTCGGCCGAGTCAGTCGTAGGAATTTCCATCCGTTATTCTGCACTATCTGCCGAAATCTTTTGCATTACTCAGTCACCAAAGATTCTCAACATTATTCCTACTAATGTGATAAAACCACTGTGGTAAACATAATAGTGATACCTCATAATATTCATAGGTTTTTGAATGTCACGTTATTTAGGCAGAAATTATTTTGGCATCTTTGTCATTGTTTTACTATTTCTAGTAACAGTTTAAGTCACTAAATGTTCCTACCCGTGAAATAATGTAATTTTTTACAAATATTGTGAGCTTCAACAACTACGTAGAGTCTTAAAAACGTAGGTAATATTAAATAGAATTAGTTGATCTGGTCTGGACACTCATCCCCTAAACAAGTGTTGAATTGGCAATCCAAAGACAATAAAGCGGGTAAGTGCTGTTGTTGGGGCAATGTCAGTGCGGATGATTTATAAAAACACTGAAAACCGCAAATCGTCGGAGATCGTTGTAAACGCTACGCAACTATGATTATAAATAACGAAGAAGCTGTTACGTAGAATCACCAACATTTTTTTTTATGGTCCGATCTTTTGCCATAATGTTTTAAAATACCAAATTATCTTTTAATTCAAGTTGTTCACCATTACTAAAACGTTTACTTTTAAGATGATTTGAAAGAAATATGAAAGTTTGAGAACCTGTAGAAACAAATCGGTTAACTTTCTACTAGCCAGGAAACGAACATCGACAGAGTTGCAGTTCATATGCAAACGCGTGTGGAGGATGAGGAAGCGCGGGAGGATACATCAGTTCTCACGGGAGGGTTCAACGAAATATGCATAACTAAATTGAAAAAGTAAATGTTTGCATCATAAAAACAACATTTTATTTATATATATATAATTTTATATATAACATTCATACAACATAAGACACACACACACACACACACACACACACACACACACACACACACACACACACACACACACACACACACACACACACACACACACACACACACACACACACACACACACAATAATATATGACAACTTTCTATAGGAAGTGTTCTTCTATAATCATATTATTGTAATTGTTAAAAATTTTTTGTAAGCCTAATTAACATTAAGTGATATATTCCGTATAACTTGTAATTCTCTTTAAGACGTACACGCGCGCAGGGACACAGACAGGATTATGCACACTTGATTCCATGCACGCAAGTACATGTAATAAATTATTTATACTTTAATGTAAATTACGTGACATAAATAATTAAATAGAAATTTACATTATTCGTGTTAGTAAAGTATATGCATCTGTGTCATAACAGTTCTGTCAAAGTTGTAATGTGACCTGATGTTTAGTAAATACAGATTATCTCAACGTCATTTCATTACGTAACGTATTGGGTTATTGTAAAAACTGGTGTATTTTTATTTTTTTCATGTGTCATTATTATGATGATGATGCCGATCAGATAGCACTAAAATCACAAAAAAATTATTTTTGAATGGGCCGCCCTTTTTAGGTCGAGAAATGTAAAAATAGCCCAAACTGTTTAATGAAACATCGTATAAATTTAAAATGTATATAAAAATGTCGTCAAGTTTATTTCCCTCAGATATTTTAATAAAGTACATCGTGTGAACCCAGAATTCCAGTTTACGTCATGTTATCTAATTGTTACGCAATTAGGAACATTCTCGGATATTGGAGTGTGTCGTTTCTGCCAAGGCCGCACATGCAAGTACCCTCTAGAGTTTTTGAGAGCTTGTGAAGGACGCATATTAAGGAACATCTGCGGACTATATAAATAGGCAACAGGTGCAGCTTAGAAGTCAGTTTAAGTGGCGATTTATTCAAGTGAGGTTCGAAATATCGTGGCGAGGTGTTATAAATATTGTGGAACCCTATTATTTAACATTTTATTGCGTGTAGACCAATTTAATGGAATCATTGTACGAGTTGATTACAAATTGTAATTTGTGACTTCATTGGTGCCTGTATATTGTTTTCAACTGTACCTTACGACGATCAGTGAGACCATCGTAACAATGTGAATATGTAACGTCTATCGTATCAGAGTCTTATCACCTACTTTGAGGGGTGTAAACATAAAAATATCAGTGTGTTGTAATGTGGAATAAAAAATTGAAATTAATTACAGAAAAATAATCGCAAATTTTATTGAATAAATATGTCCAAATCACATGTGATTGTATTCACGTTTGATATGCGTGTCTCCTTACCTAAATACAATAAATCCAATTCAAGTATGATATTAATCAACTAACTTTTAACGCTGTACTAGACTGTAGATTCTTTACATAAAACACCACTTATCACACTTTAATAGTTTTAGTGACTCTTGATAACTGCTTCCAAGCGTCCTAGCTCATCGTCAGGGTTTTTATTCCGATCTAATTTAATCCTCCCAGTAGCCTGTGGTGTACGATCTCAGTGGACTTAAGAATGCATTGGTTTATTGTACGACTTTATAGAATATTCTGTGATTTTTTGCTCATTACGTGTCACAAAACTGTTTGATGAAAGATTAGGTTCTGCGCGACGATACTAATCGGTGCAGGATTTTGTTGGGTCACGTAACATGTATAATCTTGTTAGATTAATGGGATACAGTATCCTCGGAACAAGATACAGTATCCCGAGAAACGCGATCAACCGAGAATATATGAATATTTCTGTATTTTGGAAATTCCTTGTACAGTGTATGTTTCATGTACAACGCATAATTGTTAACATATTTGAATATGATGTACTGTTGTTTAGGTTGTGTTGAATGTTTATGTTATGTTTATGTTGAATATGTTGTGTTTTTGCTGTTTTGGTAGGGGAAAATTCTCAACACAAAAAATAAACTTTTCAAAACAATTGAGTGTTACGAATTTCATGTACGGAGATGTAATTTATATTGGCAATGCAAGAGATTTAATGTTATAAAAAGACCATAAAAATTGATAAATGTATAAGAGAATCGCATAAATAAAAGTAATTTTCTGCTGTACATTATTGTTCACAAATTATATATTATAAATTTATAAATTAAAATTATATTATTATATATATTGTAATTCTAGTTATATTATATTATTATAATTATATATTATATTATAAATTTTATGAATTACTACATTGCTTATTGTACACATCTCCAAACATTTAACATTAAAATGAATTGAATAGTGTGAACTGAGAACAACAATCGATTAGGTATTTAACGTAATTCCTAAGTTTGAAATATATTAATATTTGCTTACCTTAGATTGTACAAATTTTTATTTTGTTTACGCTTACGATCTGCATGACGTATGTACATGGGATTTAAAAATAATGGGATTTAAAAAATAGTTTGTGTGTGTGTGTGTGTGTCTGTTTATGACTTATAGAAAGTAGAATGGATTGAGGGTTTGTGAAAAAATTAGACCTGTGGATATGCAGAACTGGTGCTAGGCTGTTAAATATAAATGCCAAGACGTGAACCAGGGCAGCACCAGAACATGAGTCTTGAAATCATGGCATGTTTTCCACACCCCAGTTGTGTTCAGTTCTGTGGAAGTGATTGATATCTGGGAGTTAACAGGTGGATGAGGCATCATTGTATGTTGTTTGGATTACAGAGAACATACCTTACCCTGCTTCTCACACCCTGCCATCACCTGTATTGCTCTTTTTATTATTATTGTTGTTGTCGTTATTAAAATTCTTAATAATTTTAACTTTATTAAAGTTCACGTTATAGTGTTTCTAATTGATTTGTATTTTGGCAAAAATATTTGATACGTGTGAGTGTTTGTATGTATTTACATACAATCTATAGATTAAGTATGTATTTATGTAGTATATTCGTACATATATATTTATTTATAACTATATAAATAAAATATAGTTTATAAACTATTAGGTTTAAAAGTAGAGGCAGTAGAAATATGACTAGAACGGCGTTAGCGGAGTAAGAAGTGGAACTGTTTGGTTGGCTGCCGAGAGAGAGTAAGGAAGTAGGGTACATTAAGGAAATCAATAAGAAAGTACGCGAACGTTACAACTCCCCCCCCCCCCAAGTTTGCGGAAACAAAATGTTTACGTTCACTTTTTAAGCATGAGTAACGTATCAGCAGAAAATAATATTCTCGCGCACTTTGTATAAGACTATTTGAACAAATTACGTGTGTATTTGTGTACATGGGCGTGGTTATATTGGGAATAAGACAGGAGACAGATAATATAGTCTATTTTATAATTGCCAGTAAAAAAATAATGGTCAATTTTTTGATTGCATTACATTACTTTATTGAATTTGTAATATGAAAAAGAGTATCTAATAAAGCCGTAATGTACTAAACACTGTTTACGTAGGAACGACATTCCAGTAGAAGCAGCGGAAACAGTGGGAAAGGGTTTAACTCATTCTCTACTCTTAGCATTAATGTAAGTGTGTATATGTGTGTGTGTGTGTGTGTTTGTGTTCTGAATTACGTTTCCGCAGTTGTTGGTTACGTCTTTTTCTATTTTCCGGGTTAAACCGCCATTACCTGATTTTTAATTTGGATATCCGTGTCTCCAGTTTATGCAAGTCGTTATACAGACATTCACTTTAATACAAAAATTAAAATTAATTTTATACATTCCTAAACATACGAGAAAATATGTTTTTAAATATTGTATTACGACGACAAGAAACCCAGGAGTTTCAATAACACTTTGTCGTTACATGCCCAGGGTTCGGTGTGATAGAATAGTTGGAAACGCAGAACAGTGAAACTATCGCAAGTTTTATAAAACATTTTTATCAAAAGTGGTTTATACATCGTTGCAAAAATTAATTTTCTAACTGGCTACGTGTTAACTAGTGCTACGTATCTATCTACGTATAAAAGTGTATAAAATAAAGACATGCATTCGTCTTTAGATCGGCGTCAAGATAAAAGAATAAAGTATACAGATTGATTCCATACCTCCCCATGGAATCTCGTAAAATGCACTTCTTATTCCTAAATGTCTGTAAGATTTAGTTTATTTGTGGTCGCTTACGTACAACTTGCAACATACATGAATATTTTCTTGTTGAAAGCGCAGAAATCTGTCACTAGTGCGCATGCGTCACTAGGTGTGATACGTATGATTTGCTATCTTGGAACGTAGCAGTCTCTCTTTAAAAATTTACAGGCATTGCACAAATGCAATGGACAGAGAAGGGCATTGAAAATGCTTCAATAAATCTAAAAAATATATAAATTTATTTTTCTTCATTTACCAATGTACAGATTCCAAGTTAAATGTAAAAGTTAACTTACATTTATTGTCATTATAAAAGTGCGTTTCGATATACTTGCTAAATTACTCACTTGCTTCTCTTCACATTCTTCCTGTTCATTGCTCATCATCTTTGCTTCTTTCTTACGTTCTCGATACCGTTTACCATTTTTGCGTTTTCGTAGCAGGCGTTCAGATTCAGTTAGTGGAGTCCTGACCAAACCTTCCTGTTCATTACTCTTCATCTTTGCCTCTTTCTTACGTTCTCGATAGAGTTCTTGATTTTCTCGTTTTCGTTCCAGACGTTCAGATTCAGTTAGTGGAGTTTTGACCAAACCTTGCTCAATTTTCTGACTTTTTGCTTCTTTTTCCACTCTCGGCAATATTGGAGCTTTCGTTTTCGACGTTCTTCTTCCAATTGTAGCTTTTCCGCCAAATTAGTTCCTTCTACACTCGAATCGGTGGAAATCTGAGCCGTACTTCCACTCGCTTCCTCCTGATCCATCGCTCCGTAATAAATTCTTGTCTGACCTTACGATAAATTTAAGGGGATATGGCACTGAAACTCACCAAAAATTCAAAATTTTCTACGTTATTGACAACAAAGAAGTAGTTTCTATGGAAACTCACCGGTTCCCATTTTCGATCACGCACCAGCGATCGGCTGCAAATGTGCGAAACGTCCTTATAAACATTTTCAATGTTAAAACAGTTTGACTGATTTATGTAAATAATTAATTTTTACGTAAATTTTAGATACTGTATATATTTTATTTACATTATATGTATATTGTATTAGTTTATATATGCTTAGATAAGTAACATTATGTTTTATGGACTACAAAACATTTTCCATAATACTGATATTTTTGACGGGGTAGCCGTAGTTGGACAGCGTGCGATGGAAGGGCAAGACTGTCACTTATTACCCTCACACATTCCATTTTAGCGCACAATTGGTTTCTTTACATAACTTACTGCCATTACCTTACGGGTCATCATTTTACGTGATCGATAACACAACACGCTGCTGGCGACATAAATAGTTGCGTGCCTTTAACTTGTCGCCGTGTAGGTGTGCAAAACGATTAAACAATAATATTCTTACTTGTATTTTCTTAGACGACATGCAACAAAACTGGACGTGGCATGCACAAACAAACGCACGATCACACATTTGTACGTACATTTAAACACATATTTATTAGGTCATCTCAAGAGAGATTTAAGTAAATATCAAAGTATCGAAGTAAAGTTTATTACTGTAGTTACGGCATTTAGCGGTTTTTCCTTTCACATTACTATCTTTATTGGACATAGTGTATTTGCGGATTACCAATAAATCCACCCTTAGATACTTTTATTTTTATGATGTAGGAATTTACTGATTGTTTAGGTAGGTTTAAACGCGTTTTTATTTGCAGTTATAATATTTAGCTCGCTGTTAAACTCCTTTTAACAGTCTGTTGGTTTCTTAAGGAAGTACACAGTATTGGTTTATCAACGATAAAATTTTTAATAACAATATAATAATAGTTCCATAATCTTGTTATGTAGAACAGGCGTATCCAACAAGAATTAAGAGCGGTCATTTCAACGGTGTTGATGGACATACCACGTTATACAGAGCAAAATATAGTTTCTTACAGCAAGAGGCAGACGCAAAATTAAAGCGATAAAAGTTGGCTATTTGAGAAAGTGGTTACACTGAGCGACCGTATTGGAATAAGGAAACGTAGGTTTTTTTCTTCAAAGTGTGGAAAACCTGGGAAAATATTTAGAAACATTTCTATGAGGAAAAATGAGGTAACATACTTTGGCATAAAATATTAGACAAATAGAACGTTATAATGGTATGAGAATGTTATCTGTAGAAGAGAACTGGAATTTCAATCATCAAAGCATATAAGAAGAGAATGACCAGCGTTAGAACAGAAAACACCATCGAATTGACGATGAATAATTAGCTATTCTCAGTAATGTAAATAAACCTTACGAAGATATGGCAATCAGTAAGACGTTGTTCAGTGTCCTACAAACGTTGATAATGAACAACATTTATGTATATTGAGCTAGTTAGTATATAATCAGTATTTAGAAACAACCGTGGTTAAAGGCGTAGTCGTACTATTAAAGTCAATAAGAAAACAAAAATGTATTTTGAATTTTAGACATAACAAAAGATTCGTAAATTCTATGGGCGTGACGAGAGAGTCGAACATTGAAGTTTTTCGCTGAACTAAAAATGAACTGATTTTTAGTTTTCAGGAAAGGAAGATGGTGTACTTTGGGCATGCTTTACGCGTACCCTGTCTTGTAGCTCGTACTGCAGGGTATAACATGAAGGGCAGAAGATCCTCAGGATGAAGAGGACATTTTGTGTGAGAAAACTGCCCATTTTACATCAACAGGCTTGTTAAAGTAGGCTGTATTGAAGGGTCGAATAACGATGTTGATTGCCAACCTCAGCCAGGAGACGACGTCACTACAAGAAGATCTAAGTGCAATGTGCCATAACCGAGACGTATGGAACAGCTGACCTATAACTTCTACTGAAAAGCTAAAGAAGAAAAAATAACTCCCCGAGATGAAAACTGCGTTTCGCTGTACGTCGTATTTTAGAAACCTTCAAAGATTATTATTTTTTTTTTAATTCTACCTTGAAATTTGACTCTAAAACATGAATTTTACGGGACTGTGTAAATGCTAAAATAGTTTGTATTACTGTTTATAAGGTTAATGTATAACCTTATTTTCTGAGGGTTTTTATTTGTAAAATATGTGTATTTGTTATGTTTGTTTGTACCCAGTGAGTGGATTGTGCATTAAGGTACTACTTTGAAGAGTACAATCATGTACATCAGTGTTTTATAGTTTTAGTCAAGCGTGTCTGCCAGGTCAGGAAAATTCATCTCAGTTGTACTGTTTCTTTTTGTTTATTTTCTGTTCATTTCTCTTCTAATTAATAATTTCAACTACTGCAGTTGTACGCTCTTTCCGGTTTAAACATACTTTTAGCTTGTGCGCAGTACTTTTTAATCAGACATTACCACTAGGCATAAAAAAATCTAACGAGCTCTTTGCATGGAATTATCGATGATTTCAAGGATATATTTTTTGTTATTTATCTGTCAGCTGTGAGAAGCCATTGTAGACTTATTTGATGAAGACTTAAACAGTCTTTACATAATTGTAATTAGTTTTAAGATGAATATCAATAGTTTGATGATATGACTAAGGCACTACTTCATTTATTTTGAAAGAGCTCTTACTAGCAACTTTAAACTCAGTTTGTAACTATCAAATTCACCTTCATCTTGTTCAATGTACAGTGCTGTCCTCATTTAACATAACACTTTACCTAACTAAAATGTTTCCTTCCTTTAAGAAGCCTGTCTACGTTGTCTAACAGTTGGATAATTTCAATTTTTTTGTGTTCCGCTTACAAGTGATGTACTATTTTTGCGTGCAAACCTCTGGACTTTGTTGACTACAAAACCAGCTTCCAAATTCCTATGGAAGTCGCTGTTCTCAATAAGTCAAGGTGCATAACAGTATTTCTTAGTAGTAAATTTTGGAAAAGTTTTATAAGGTCAATATTTTACGTTAACTGTCAAGTACAATACCACTTGCCCACATATTAATTGTATATTTAATAAACTAATCTTTCTTGAACTAAATAATTTTCTATAATAGTTTATATTTTATTCCTATTTCTTTCACTTTCAGTTTCCCTTAGGCATTATATTTTAACGTATTATGCAGTGGCACATTAAGAAATGTTATTAAATGTTTAAAAAATACATTAATTCTATCTACGCAAAAGCAATTTAAAGTATATGAAATAATAACTCTGGCGTTCCAAATTTTTGTTTGTGCAGATCATGTTCTTCCCCATCGTTTAAATTATATTTAATATCGTTCTCTTTACAAAAAGCTCGTAATTTTGAAAATCATTTTTTCTTACATTTTTTGCGTAAATAAGATGATGTATTTATCTGATTGTAGTTAATGGAATTTTCACAAACTGTCTTAACAATTTTTCTTGCCTTAAAGAGGACATCAGACGTCTATAAAAACTGTTTTCACAATGGGAATTTTTATACTAAGGAAAAAAACTTAAGAAATATTGTGGAAACAACAGATCATTGAACGAAACAGAAAATAAAAATTGTAGAAGGTACCTGAAAGTTATAAGATATAAGGTTGTTGGAGGAAAGGAAACTAAAGTTTTTGTGTTTGTGCATGTAACTATTAAAATTAAGAATTAATGGGTTAGTATGGGTACGATTCACTGATAGGGCGAGAACTTCACAAAAATTATGGAAACACGACCAATATTGTTATTGGCTCCTTTTTAATCCATCAAATCTGTCTTAGTAAAGCTGCCTTAATAAGCTTTTCGGCACATTAGCAATGTAGAAGGAAGGTACAACGGCCACCACAACGCTTCAGAAAAACACTCTGGGCTACTGATGTTTAAAAACAATCTCTGTATTCCTTTTTACTCTACCATAAGATAGATTGATTATCGAAAACTACAATAATATTATATTCTATTGTTGCATATCTTCTTGTTCAAAACGGATTTTATAGATTTTAATTCTTATGTTAAGTTAACTAAATATGATATTGAATTACACAGAATTGCAAATAAATACACAATTGTTGTATAATACTTTTCACAAATTATAAAAGTGAGTCTTTGTGGTAAGATTACTGTATTATTAAGTTTTGGAATGGAATTTTTAAAAAGATACATGAGACATAAAATTTTTGAGACCGTGAAAGAGAAGAAAGGTAGTGGAGAAGTACAAGGAAATTGATGGTTCGGCATTTAATGAGACGCATTAATCGAACTGTTACGGTATTAGAGGGGAAGATTGATGTTAGACATCACAGAGAACAGCAAATAAGACATCATGGATTAGTGTCCATATGGATTTGAAAGGATCAGAATGTTTAGACAAAGGACGATAAAAATAATTTAAATCTTTACTAAAAAAAACTATACAAATCTTCGGGTAAAGTCTCAAGAAGAAAAGAAGAAAAATATGAAAGAATAATAATAATAACAATAATAATAATAACAATAATAATAATAATCAGAAGAAGAAGAAGAAGAAGAAGAAGAAGAAGAAGAAGAAGAAGAAGAAGAACAACAACAACAACAACAATCACGAGAAGAAGAAGAAGAAGAAGAAGAAGAAGAAGAAGAAGAATGCTACGAAGAAGCTGGAGGAAGAATAGGATAAATAATAATATGTAGAATAACATTTTTATAGCTTGGCTTTGTTTTATGTACACTTGATTTCTAAATATATAACATTTCTTTAATACTCATGATTTTGATGAAGAGATAAATATGGCTTTTTAAAAATGTAGTTTTACGCCTTTCCAGACTTGTTTGAATCTCGAGAATTGTGGCGGGAACAATAAAAGTAGGTCTAAGAACAGTACGTCTAATTTAATTGTATCAATATTTCTGACCATCATACAAAAATTATTAAGTGTTTAATTTTTTACTAGTAGTAATGCCACATCGAGAAAGGTCTGAGAACTGAAGAAAGGATAATTTTGTTTATTGCATGTGTTAAAACAAATTGTAAAAGCATTGCTTCTTACTTTTTCTGTACGGCTATTTATAACTCAATTTTAATACTTTTTTATTTTAAAGTATTTAAATCTTGTTTAACTGTTTCAAGCATGTTTCAATTTTTATCATAATGGTTAATTTTTTTTTTTATTTTGTAACATAAACTAAAATAGGCTAATTATTACAGTTAGTTATCAATGTCATCAGGTTAAGCAACTCTGTTTTATATCTTTATTGTAGCCTAAATACAAGTGACGTTTATTCTTGGCGTTGGTCATATTTTCAAAAAATAAAGATATCGCTTTGTACAGAAAAACAAACTTAGCATCGTACAAGAAGTTTGGTACATCTTTGTTTATTTATCCGCTACTGTGGGTGAAAACATTTTACTAATTTAAAAATTTTATAGCGTTTACTAATGCCTGGATAGCGTGTCCCTTCTGTAACACAATAAATAAAAAGTGCTGCGAAGCGGTTGGATGTCGACGTAAACGTGGTATTAAATTATCCCAAGCAGAGCTTAAGAGACGAATTCAGAACTTATTTTTAACACCGGTGTCTTTGTTGCGGACTTAAATCTTTAGTTTAATTAAGGCAAGGGGCTTTGGGTGAAGAACAACTTTCTTTATGTAGAAATTTATGAAAAAATGGTCTGTCACTCTTCATTAAACATTTGATTATGAAAAATTTCAAGTAATTATGAGACTAACAAAACTCAGAAATGTAACTGTATAGATAAAATTGCAGATACAGACAACGGGAGGAGATGGTAGGTAGGTGTTTAGACGACTCTGGTTATTAACAAGAATATCAAGCCGTTAGACTCTAGCAGATCTTTGATGATATTCAATTTTTGGTTTTATAATTTTCTAAAAATCTTCCTGTAATATGACTGAAACAACGCACCATCGTTAACCTGCATACCACAAGATGTTTCATAGCTTAAAAAGAAATATTCATTTGTCCAGCTTCTCTAACCATCAGTCGTACAAAACAGAAACATAATTCTTTAAAAACCTAAATATTTTCTGCACGAGCGCGCGTTCCTGATAGTGCTTGTCATAATGTTACATGTAATATCAACAACGTTAAGAATCTGAGCAGGAAACAGCAAATGCAATCAACCACAACGTAGATTTCAAATTGTTTTACACCTTGTTAATTTTTATTCGCGTCAAGTCGTAATGATATTGCTTTATCTACTGCTTCAAAACGGCTGAAATCTGTCTGGTCTTGTAAAACAATGTTTATTATTTTTACTAAACAGTACTTGTTTACTTTATTCAGGAAAGGTATGTAAAATCTCTCATTTTAGTGTTGAAATGTAAAAAGAAAATAAGAAAACGGGAACTATTTCCCGGACATAGACTCTACGTCGTTCAACCAAAAACAAACATGTCTAAAACCATCTAAACAAGTTGAACGCAAACTATAAATACATTTAACCACGTGGCTCTATAGATGATGTATGTATGTGTAAAAGTATGGAAAAATAATTTAAAACAATATTTATCGGCTACATTATGTGTCAAATGTAATACTGAGAACAATATTTGGATCCGAGGAAGATTATAGGTAATGCTGAATTAGAACAAATCGTGAACTTGGAAATCTTATACAAGGAGCAAATGTAATCAGATTTATTAAAAGTGAAAGAATGCGATGGTTGGGTCACTTGTATAGAATGAAGGTTGGCAGGAACTCTTGGAGAATAATCGAGTGGAAACCGAATGGGACAAGAGCTAGAGAAAGAACAAGATGACATCATTGAGGAATGTGGAGGATGACGTGAAAGTGATGGATTTAAGAGGACGGAAACAAACCACTCAGGATTGAGTTATTGTTGGCATAGTCGGACAGAGCAAGCTAAAACCGACGAAGGGTTGTAAGCTTAAATAATAATAGGAAGAAGATGACATGCCAAAGTTATCATTATCATCAGGGGAGCCACAACCCTGATCGTATCTTGGCCTACTGAAGGAGACTTCACCAACAGTCTCTATCCGATGCAACCGTCCTCTAAGTGCAGATTCCTGACCTTTCTGTATCCTGCTGCACTCTATCTCGCCACGTCAACTTTGGTCTTCTAAAATTTTTTTTGCCATCTGGGTCATACAGGAAGAGTCGTTTTAAAAGTTCCCCTGGAGGTCCAGCCTGACAACATGTGATCTGCCCACCTAAGTCCTGCCTTTATCTTTTTGATTATTTCATGTCGTGTGGCAGGTTATACTACTCTTTGTTAGGTTTTCTTCTCCAGACATCTCCCTTACTCACCGGCCCATATATTCGATTCAGAATTTTCCTATCAAATGTTCTCAGTGTATTCTCAATGCATCGTCAAAGTTATACTCGGATAAAGTGAAACGTATTATAAATTGTTTCCCTTGTAAATACACGGTACAACGTGTTTCCCTGGACAAGTCTGTGTTTGAGTATCTTGAAAAAATTCAAATTATTTTGTCCGCGCTCGCTTGTGCCCGATTGTGTTCAGATCATACTTTTTTTGAAACGGCTACGTACTTATAGCATGGGGGTAAGGATTTAAGAAAACTGTTTGGTTTTTACTTTTGGCAGAAGGTAAAGAACAAAAATGAATCAAATGTGTTCTTTGTTACACACTAGTGGCCAAACATTACACAGTAATGTGAGAAACAGTTCTAAAGTAAAACGCTGTTATAGTTGAATTAATAATCTAATAAAGTCGTTTACCTTATAGAAACAACGTGTTCATAATTTTACAGTGTGTAAATACTTGTTCTAACATTGGTTAATTATATTAAAGCAATTTTCAGCCACAAACATACAATTTTAAAAATATAGGGAACTTATATTTATTAAAAAAAACGATGGAAATTTATTTTAAGTAGATGCTACTGAAATTAACAAATTAAAAAATTTGCAGGAGTCAAGCTCTCAGTTCAACGCAACATATGGTAACTTGAAACAGTACTCTAGTCCCGCTGTAGGTAACAGTCTGCGTTGTAATTAGGACTGATTAACGTTATAACTGTTCATGCACTTCAATAGATGACAATGGTGATGTGATGGGTTCAGCAGACCTCGTAGTTAAGCATATATCCCGCTTAACTAATAATCTAGAGGTCCCGGCAACATCATAATGTGAAACCGTGTTTTTCAATCTCTATGTCGACTGAGCTTGAGGAATGAGCAATATAATATATTATAGAGTAACACTCCATATAATAGTGTCTGATATATCGTCTGTATAAGCCTGAACTACCTCTTGTAACTCCACTTTGCTTCTATAAGCGTTCTTACGGCTATAAAAAAGAGTATTTATAAACCTACAACAACAATAATAATGATTTTATAACAATAATAATAGCGATGATGGTGATAACGATGGTAGTAATGTAATAATAATAATAATAATAATAATAATAATAATAATAATAATAATAATAATAATAATAATAATAATCATCATCATCATCATCATAATAATAACTAGTACGTTGTGAGAAGCAGGACCAGCTCAGAACGGTGTCGGAACCAGCAGTGTTGGTCGTCGCTGGAGTATTGCCAATAGATCTGATGGCTGAGGAGAGGAGGAGGGTCTACACGACCAAGGAAGACTTGGGGTTTGTAGAAGCAAGAACAGTGGCCAGGGCACACTCCATGCTGAGCTGGCAACTACGATGGGAGCAGGAGAGTCGAGCTAGGTGAACGGCGAGGCTGATTGGGAACCTCCCTGAATGGGTGGACAGAACGCACGGCGAGGTAGATTATTACCTTACTCAATTCCTGACAGTGCATGGTTATTTCTGTGCATACTTGCGAAGGATGGGTAAGATGGAGGATCCGTCGTGCGTGTATGGCGACTCAGACTCTGATGACGCTCATCATACTTTCTTCGAGTGTCAACGGTGGGTGCTGGAGAGGCGAGGACTGGAATCGGAGATTGGCCCTATGACGCCTGATAACATCATAGGCGTCATTGCTCAACAGCAAAGAGAACTGGGACATGATTGTGACCTTCGTGAGGATGGTCCTGCGGCAGAAGAAGCCTAAACTGGACCCTCTCACAGGTCGATGATATAGATAAAGCTGTAGGAGCCTAGTAGGGGTTCCCTGCCTGTAAAGTGGAGGGTGCGAGTCCCACACACCGAGAAACCAGTCGGGTGTCTCCTGATGGTGCATAATCCATTTTTCCTCCCCCGCAAAAAAACAAAAGGACCAGCTCAGTATTTTGACGTAAAACATTTATTATTTGGTAAAATTACAATAATAATGATATTAATGTTGACACATTTGATGAGCGATATTAATTTGGTTAACCATTAAAAATACCTAGTTTGTGTTTTTAATCAAATTCATCATAATTTGATTTGGCACATTAGACTTTTATAATTTTTCAAACTTTCAACTTGCATTTTCGACTCGTAGTGCACCTAACATTACGAAAATTTCAAAGCAAACACTGTACTTCAAATTTAGATTAAATTATGATCCCGGGAATGGATTTTTGTAATTTTTAAAATAATGTCATTTCTCTTTTATGTTCTAGTGAGTTAAAATTTTCAAGTGTCTAAAACGAGACTCTGTATTCAGATTTGGTTAAAATCATCTTTAACTTCATACTCTTTCATTTCCTTCAATAAATATTGTGTTTAAGAAAATCTTTATCCCTCGAACGTTTGCCTTCCTGCCTCCTCCTTCCTTTTCTAGAGGAACCTTAAAAACAATAAGAATGTGTGGGACAAAAGTATGAGCACGCATATTGATTTTACAAAAATCGGTTGATACATTCACGGCTATCGTAAGCGTCCCCAAACAATCGGTTGATACATTCACGGCTATCGTAAGCGTCCCCAAACAATCGGTTGATACATTCACGGCTATCGTAAGCGTCCCCAAACAATCGGTTGATACATTCACGGCTATCGTAAGCGTCCCCAAACAATCGGTTGATACATTCACGGCTATCGTAAGCGTCCCCAAACAATCGGTTGATACATTCACGGCTATCGTAAGCGTCCCCAAACAATCGGTTGAAACATTCACGGCTATCGTAAGCGTCCCCAAACTATCGGTTGATACATTCACGGCTATCGTAAGCTTCCCCAAACAATCGGTTGATACATTCACGGCTATCGTAAGCGTCCCCAAACAATCGGTTGATACATTCACGGCTATCGTAAGCGTCCCCAAACAATCGGTTGATACATTCACGGCTATCGTAAGCGTCCCCAAACAATCGGTTGATACATTCACGGCTATCGTAAGCGTCCCCAAACAATCGGTTGATACATTCACGGCTATCGTAAGCGTCCCCAAACAATCGGTTGATACATTCACGGCTATCGTAAGCGTCCCCAAACAATCGGTTGATACATTCACGGCTATCGTAAGCGTCCCCAAACAATCGGTTGATACATTCACGGCTATCGTAAGCGTCCCCAAACAATCGGTTGATACATTCACGGCTATCGTAAGCGTCCCCAAACAATCGGTTGATACATTCACGGCTATCGTAAGCGTCCCCAAACAATCGGTTGATACATTCACGGCTATCGTAAGCGTCCCCAAACAATCGGTTGATACATTCACGGCTATCGTAAGCGTCCCCAAACAATCGGTTGATACATTCACGGCTATCGTAAGCGTCCCCAAACAATCGGTTGATACATTCACGGCTATCGTAAGCGTCCCCAAACAATCGGTTGATACATTCACGGGTATCGTAAGCGTCCCCAAACAATCGGTTGATACATTCACGGCTATCGTAAGCGTCCCCAAACAATCGGTTGATACATTCACGGCTATCGTAAGCGTCCCCAAACAATCGGTTGATACATTCACGGCTATCGTAAGCGTCCCCAAACAATCGGTTGATACATTCACGGCTATCGTAAGCTTCCCCAAACAATCGGTTGATACATTCACGGCTATCGTAAGCGTCCCCAAACAATCGGTTGATACATTCACGGCTATCGTAAGCGTCCCCAAACAATCGGTTGATACATTCACGGGTATCGTAAGCGTCCCCAAACTATCGGTTGATACATTCACGGCTATCGTAAGCGTCCCCAAACAATCGGTTGATACATTCACGGCTATCGTAAGCGTCCCCAAACAATCGGTTGATACATTCACGGCTATCGTAAGCGTCCCCAAACAATCGGTTGATACATTCACGGCTATCGTAAGCGTCCCCAAACAATCGGTTGATACATTCACGGCTATCGTAAGCGTCCCCAAACAATCGGTTGATACATTCACGGCTATCGTAAGCGTCCCCAAACAATCGGTTGATACATTCACGGCTATCGTAAGCGTCCCCAAACAATCGGTTGATACATTCACGGCTATCGTAAGCGTCCCCAAACAATCGGTTGATACATTCACGGCTATCGTAAGCGTCCCCAAACAATCGGTTGATACATTCACGGCTATCGTAAGCGTCCCCAAACAATCGGTTGATACATTCACGGCTATCGTAAGCGTCCCCAAACAATCGGTTGATACATTCACGGCTATCGTAAGCGTCCCCAAACAATCGGTTGATACATTCACGGCTATCGTAAGCGTCCCCAAACAATCGGTTGATACATTCACGGCTATCGTAAGCGTCCCCAAACAATCGGTTGATACATTCACGGCTATCGTAAGCGTCCCCAAACAATCGGTTGATACATTCACGGCTATCGTAAGCGTCCCCAAACAATCGGTTGATACATTCACGGCTATCGTAAGCTTCCCCAAACAATCGGTTGATACATTCACGGCTATCGTAAGCGTCCCCAAACAATCGGTTGATACATTCACGGCTATCGTAAGCGTCCCCAAACAATCGGTTGATACATTCACGGCTATCGTAAGCGTCCCCAAACTATCGGTTGATACATTCACGGCTATCGTAAGCGTCCCCAAACAATCGGTTGATACATTCACGGCTATCGTAAGCGTCCCCAAACAATCGGTTGATACATTCACGGCTATCGTAAGCGTCCCCAAACAATCGGTTGATACATTCACGGCTATCGTAAGCGTCCCCAAACAATCGGTTGATACATTCACGGCTATCGTAAGCGTCCCCAAACAATCGGTTGATACATTCACGGCTATCGTAAGCGTCCCCAAACAATCGGTTGATACATTCACGGTTATCGTAAGCGTCCCCAAACAATCGGTTGATACATTCACGGCTATCGTAAGCGTCCCCAAACAATCGGTTGATACATTCACGGCTATCGTAAGCGTCCCCAAACAATCGGTTGATACATTCACGGCTATCGTAAGCGTCCCCAAACAGGTAGACAGACGAATGCTAAGCGGTCAAGTTAAAACTGAGACCCTCCCTCGTTTAACTAAAACCTGCTGAAAGGTAATGATGATGATTTACAGTGACTCTGGCATGAAATACCTAAAAACGTTCAGGCAACTAAATATTTTCAGCGTCCTCTTATTTCCCATTTCCTCTTCAATGCTCCCCACTACCCTTGGTGCCGGCAATCGCTCACAGATTTTCTCAGCTTAAATGGGGATGGGGCGGTAATGCCAGGTTTAAAACCACTGCTCTAAACGAAGTAACAATAAAAATTTCATTAAGATTATTGAAAGGAGACAATTGTTTAATGTACTGACGGCATGAATGTTTACATTTTTATCAAGATTATGATCACCTCGATTGGGCTATGTTATCCTAAAATAACATTTTATCCTCCCGCCACCTATTTTTAAAGGAATAAGTTTCAATAACAATATGAATCTCTGGGTAAGGTAAGACACGCAGTATACTATGTTTTCGTGTCTATTCAAAAGTTAGATCTTTAGACATCCCCAAGCAGATATATAGATAGACTGAGACAAATGCTAACTTTCAAGTTTAAACAGAGAAATCGCTTCTCTTGTTCAACGAAAATTAAAAAAAGTAACAATATTAATAAGAATAAGAGTAAGAACAACAACATCAACGTTAATAATAATATATGACGTATTATACGTATTATTAATAATGTAGTATTATAGTCGCTCTCATTAAGATTTTATTAAGTTTCGGTGTTAATACTGTTTAACATCGGTCTATTGCAATATCTGAACTGTTAATAAAAACATCACTACTGGTGTTTAGATAAAAAAAACAAATAAAACAAAAGAATTGACGTGAAAGTATACCAGTCACTTGTAAGAGAAACGACTAGGAAATGAGCCAGCAGTTACAATAGCAATCAAGAATAAAGAAAGGTACATTTTATGGGAATCCCTCGGGTCTGAATCAGACAGGTACAACGTAAAGTCAATATTGTGTGTATAATATTTCCCGACTCCGGAATCCGTTCTGTTGTTCCCTACAGTGTTGAGTTTATACTTAACTCTCTGATCATCCGGAGTTAGAAATGAATATTAAGAACCATCGCGTCAGCTGTCAGGTTTGTCTTTCCTTTGTAAACGAAATTATTGTTCCCGTCATTTCAAATAATTCAAATTCTTTTGGTTTAATAAGTATATCGTGATCTTATTTTTTAAACTTCACATATACTCGTTTAAACATAATTCTGTATATAAAACTTCTGCTTGCTTGTAATGTTACCACATAAGTTTTAAAAAATAATACAAAACTAAATATAAAACTACAGTTTTATGTAAATTTAGTTTTTTAGGGATAAAGACGATCTTTAGAACGCTGCACGTAAAAAGTAAAAAGCAGTATTAACAATATGGTGCTCTCATCGGATAGATATAAAAAATATCTATATTCCTGGAAACAGCCGATGACTCGGAATTAGTTAATAATCAGAAATAGTTAACTTGTAATACAGATAATTAAGTAGAGGTTTACGTGAACAGCAAAGAAAGAGATTAATCTGAGATCATAATACCTAGTCGGTCAGTGGAAAAGAGATTTGAAATTTTTAATAGCAGGAGTACAATTGATTAAATTTGAGAGAAATCAATAGCGGTGAGGAGTACATGTCACGGAAGTTTGGTTAGCAACAAAATCAAGGATCAGGGGGTGAAAATGAATGTTCTTGAGATCAAGTAGAAAAGACCACAAAGTCGAGTGCGAACAAAATATCGGAGAACTGATGACAGAAAACGAGTTAACATTAAAACATAAAAAGATGACACCTTATTGGATACGATAAGAGTGTTAAAGACCGGAGCCAAGGAAATTTTTGGAAATCATGGAAATTCCCAGTCAGTAAAAACGACGAGTAAAACCATGATATCCTAGAGAGAATGCGTCTGAAAAATTGTGATACCAGGGTACAATAATGTAGTACAAAGTGAGAATAAGAATGATTGGAAGAAAACGGCAAAAAGCGGAAAACTCAACAAATGCTATAACAACGTATTTGTATTGTTTATTTAAAATATAAATACATCAAATGTATGTACTGTACATGTCACAATACATGTAGCTAAGGAATACGAATACTGCAACAATGAGGCTATGGAAGAACAAGGGCAGACGAAAGATATAAGGCATCTCTCTCTCTCTCACACACACACACACACACACGCGCGCGCGCGTATAAGATATATATATATTCTAAAATATGTAGAAATACAGAGTAGGTTAAATCTAGCTATGCAGTTCATAAATTATAAATACAAACATACAAAACTTTGAGAACGAGCAAGGCAAGAAATATAGTGTTATTAAAACTATTCTTATAAAATCAGCACGACACATATTTACAAAATACACTGGTGTCATGAATTGTGCTGCATTCTATTATATTATTATGAGGTTTAGAAGATCATTGGGTATGGGAACTGACTACTAATCCAGAAGTCCTGGTTCGATTGCCGGGAGCACCACAAAATCAAGGTGCTTTTGTCATCCGCTAGGTCGACTCAGCTTTTTGACCTGTAATAATTACCTGAAGCGTACTTCTGCTCACTCCGCCTTCCTTGTATGCGAAACGGCTCACATAGGGCAGCCTAACCCCCCTAACTCCTAGACTGTTTATGTGAAAACCATTAAATTATAGTGAACAACCTCACAACCTACACATTCTTTGTGTGTGCTTTGATAAGTTTCATCATTCAAGTATTCTAATTATTCTGAATAAATATCAAGAATCTTATGTGATTAACGTAAGAAAAAGTAATTGACCAAACACTGAACATTAGACACAGTGTCTTAAATAAACTTAAGTTCCGAGTGAAACAACTTATGTATTATTCAATTTTTATAAAAGGAAACAAGAAACAGTTATTTGCTGACTACAGAAGATTTTTAAGATATGCTGTTGATCAGATTTTAATCTTTAGGCATGCAGTATACGTACTGAGAAAATAAAAAAAAATAATAAAAATGGGGGTTAAGTGTCGACTTTTGGAAACCGAGTAACAGTGTAAAAGAAGACGAAAGATAAATATACAAATAGAGTTTTATAATATTAAAACTTGATGTGATTCCGCACATCAGGAATCAAGCAACGGAATATATTGTTACGACGGTCACACGGGCAGGGCCGGCCCCAGCGCTTCTGCCGCCCTGTGCACTATTTATGAGTGCCGCCCCCTCCCTATTTTAAGTCTGAACACATTCACAGACACTAGACCTACTCTAAAGATACGGCGATTGCCTTCTAATAATGACTAGGAATGTTTTCACTGTTGTGTTTATCAAATAACTAAAACTTTTTCGCATTTACGATGCGGCGAACGGCTACAATAAAAATTGTAGAGACAATAAAAATATATGCCTATGTGATGACTTAAAATTAAAACACAATCTAAAATTTATTATGACTGAAATATAACAAAAGTAATGTATCATATACCTTTGTTAAAAAATACTTGTCTAGCTTTTGCACTGGCAAACTCCTTTATGACTTCGTTGTATTCAAGGGATTCAGGTATGTTCTGTAGAGATATAGTCGCCAGACCACTCAGGCGAGTCTCGGACACACTCGATTTGAGATAAGTTTTAATAAGTTTGAGCTTCGAATAAGTCAGGTTTAAGTTCTCTCGTTCACGAGTTTTCGACTCTTCGTTAAAGTCCGCTGACTTTATACATAAGTAATTCTTACTAATCTTACATATTGTGATCAAATTAAGTGAATAATTGTATTATTTCCCTCAATTCAAAAACTTAACATCCCGGATCTGCCGCCCTGGGCGGTAGCACTGTTCGCCCCTGCCTGGAGCCGGGCCTGCACACGGGTGAAACAGAATAACTGACATCAATAACTGAAGTCGCTAATTATAAACTTTAGTTAGTCGCAGACAAAAGTTAGAAATCAATAAAGTCATTCTTATACAATAATTCAAGTTAAATTTGTCAAACACAACAATAAATGTCACTTTATTTCAGTGCGGAACTAATTAACACAATAATCACTTTCGACTAAACGGCAACAACCGCACTAGTAATATCGCCAGGTGTAACGGAAATCGTCCGCTTCTCATCCAAAATTTATACCTCGGCCATCTTATTACATTACATTGCAGTAAACAGCGGTCTTGGATGCCGGCAGAATAGCCGAGAAACTTGTGGAAGGGACATCTCAAATTATCTAGAGCGTTAAGTAATTATGAAGCGCACATAATACACTGCTGCATAACGTTGCAAAGTCGCGCAACGATGACGTATTATATACTTCTTCAGAGTAGCAATATAGAAAATAACAGTACAGACGACGGAAGTACATGCGATAGAGTAGAGAAAAACTTTCTGTTTACTATGTTTCTTTTTGGTTCTGTAGTAAGTACCAAAACTAGAAAATGCAGTACTACAATAGTATTTTTGGTTGTCAAGCAGCCATAAAAATGTGAACTTGTGAAAAGGTTTGCTGACGTTGGAATGGCAACATACCGTACATCAAGACAGAGTTGGCAGGAGACACAACTGACGTAACTAACAACTACTAAAAGGGAAAAAGTTGACGTAGAAAAAGTTGGCGATGGGAGATGGGGTCGGAGAGGGAAGGAGAGAGGGGAGACAGAATAATCGGATTAAATTTCTTATTACAACGATAAGATCCGTAGTTAATGAAAATTTCACAGAAGCATTGTTAAACTCAAAGCTGTGTTTAAATTAATTAACTTTATTTACATAATAATACGTATAAATTAAACGTACTTCCCACTTAGCAACAAAATAATTAATTATATCTCTCATGAGGCTATTCCAACGTGCACGTAAATAGTTTTCTTGCGTTTAAACTTTATTCTAGGATATTTTTGTCTTTGAGTATAAATAAATTTATTTGTGTGTGTGTGTGTGTATGTGTGTGTATAGTGTAGTTGTACACACTGGTTGGAACGTAATTATACATGTATCTTTTGTATTTATTTCTAAGTACAAAAAAACCAATTAATTAATTATGATTAATTATAGCGAAATAAAAATTACAGTTTTTGCTATACCAATTTTAGAAATGTGTAAAACATTCTTACACCTATGAGTGACATATGCAGATTGTCTGGCAGCGATATTTACAAGGACGATTAACGACGCAATTGTGAATGGTCCACAGTGGTTTTAAATACCCAAAACCTGGCAAACATTTGAAAACGTTTTTCATTTTGTACGAAATTTGGGGATTTGAAATTTGGTCAACCAAGGTGAAAACGATGAAACACAAACATGGCTGAAACACTATGGCGGACACGACTGTTAACAAAATGTTTAATTTGTATGGATTCAGGTACATGGAGATTTTAAGGTTGCTAATTATGTACTTAACTAAAATAGTAAATACAATATGCATCGTATATAAAAAATGTTGGACGAAAGAGATACATTTTAGTCGTGATAATTAACTATCAATCTGAAATACAATAAAATAATTAATATTAAAGACAGTAACTCTTTTTATTAAAACCTTTAGTAAAGCGCTCAAATAAAAATAACAAACATGCGTTTATTAAAATTATTTTAACATTATTAAATATACAATGTGTAAAGTAAACTGTTAATCAAAGTCATCCTCTGTTAAATTGTCAATGTCATAGGCATTTACTATGGTGCAGAAACGCTAGAGATTTCGTCACTCATTCTAACTTCTAGCGGAGTCCATAACTGCACTGGTTCTGTGGCAAAAATTTTAATTTTTATGAGAACATTTTTTTAGCTTTTACCCAATTGATATACTGCAATTAATAACCTTAAAAACGCCTTCAATTGTCTCTGTTCTGCTAATTTTTCTCGAGAAGTCTTCTCAAAACCGTTTGATGTATTTATTTGTAGATTCATGAGCACTTTCAGTTATTTGTCCAATCGGTAGCAAAGCAGATGTTATTTCTGTGCCATAAATCAGAATTTTGTGAAATACAGTTGGCATATAGTACCATGGATACAGCTCTACAAATTTACGAGATTTTTCTATTGAATATTCTCTAAGTATAGATTATTTCATTCCATGGAAATATGTATATTACAATTATCATGGCATTCAAAATCTATGTTCGTTTTTTATTTAATTTCGTGAGGAAGGCCTACTTTACAATATTAAAATTGTAACCCACTACTTTTAATATACAGGGTGTCCCGGGAGGAGAGGGAAATAATTTGAGAAATGGTTCTATAGTGTAAAAGAAGAAAAAAAGTTCATATAAACATAGGGGCGAATTCTGTTGTTTCTTATGGTTTTTGACCGGCAAAATCGAATAAAACAGGTCGCAGAACTGTATCTTTCATAAGTTTCATGATATCCGACGTAAAACAGAATTTTTTGTTAATTTTTATTGACTTTATTTACACTATTTTTCTCAGAATTAAATTCTTTACATTTTTATTTTTAACTTTTATGCATTTATTAGTCATTTAACAAAGTTATTGTACTTCTAACCTAAAAAAACGTTTTTTTATGCAATAAATGCATAAAAGTTAAAAAAAAACTTATAAAGAATTGAATTCTGAGAAAAACGGTGTAAATAAAGTCAATAAAAATCAACAAAAATTCCAATTGTTTCCAATTTTTCAAACGTGTTTTTAGGCAAATATTTTTCTGTTTTACGTCGGATATCATGAAATTATGGGAGATACAGTTCTGCGACCTATTTTATTCGATTTTTCAGGTCAAAACCCATAAGAAACAACAGAATTCGCCCCTTAATTTACCTTGCCAGAATTTCAGAAAGTCTTCATTTACCCGGGGGAACCGAAACCCGGGTGAAATCTTTCGCTAGCCGTAACTCGCTTACAAAGCGTTTCCGGACATATGTTTATATGAACTTTTTTTCTTCTTTTACACTATAGAACCATTTCTCAAATTATTTCCCTCTCCTCCCGGGACATCCTGTATTTCTGAACACACCTTTTACCTTCTACGTGGCGATCGATTGTTCCACCGGCACCTACGACAATCTTGTAACATACTATGTCATACACGTTAAGTACAACAGTTCCTTTATTTTTCCATATTACTCGTTCGAAGTCACTTTTGCACTGGCTTTATGCAAGGATGTGTAATAGATACTACTTTTCTGATCACGGCTCATGACAATTCAGTCTCTCTTCTACTTAACTAGAAATCTAAATAGAATCCTTTACGTACAGAATGCCAATTTTGACCAGATTTTGGGTGTTTGATTCACTGTGCGCTCTGAACACTTCTGTACCTTCTACGTGCCGATCGATTGTTTTAAAGGCACCTACGACGATTTGTAACGTACTATGTAGAAAAAAGGTGTGTTGGAGTCAGCCAGCCAGCTGCAGTTGTGAGCTGCGTTTCGAAATTAATAACTGCTCTGACTTCTTATTTCACAATGGTTTAGCGCAAAGTGTTAATTGTAAATTACTGTGACGGACGTTTGTAATTGGTGACTCGTAATTTTTACTGCAACAGGTTGTCACTTATTATTTCTGGACAATCAAGTGTGTGTTGGAAAATCGTAAAGTTGGGAAAGTGAGTGTAAAGTTGAAACTGACAATCTGGTGTTGAATTATTTATTCTACGGTTTGAAAATAACAATACGTAAATCGTCGTAAAAATAAAACAATTTTGATAAATAATTATGTATATGATATTTACATATTTCCAGAACCGTGTGTAGATCATTTTGCGATCGAGGTAAAGCCTGTTCTGGCGTGTGTAAATCAAATTTGTAATATAGTCACGTGATCGGTGTTTGATGTCGGCTCCCCTATTGCAGCACCTAGAAGCAATATTTATTCATCCCCCCCCCATTGAACCGGTCTGCATTGTGACGTGTTGAAGTGTCATTCACAAAACTTCTTTTTTAAGTAATTGTTAAATGTATATAAAAATAAAAACATTGTAAATCGTGTTAGAAAGGTATAACAATTTTATAGATTAAATGTTTAAAATGATTGAATGACTGTGAAGAATATTATTTGTTTATTTTAATAAAAAATAAAATACATTTCTATTTCAATTTAATTTTTATTTCTATTTTATCTATTTATATTTCTGTTTTGTTTTTATTCTTCTTTAGCACTACCGCCCAACGTCAGCTCTGGCTTCTTACACAAGTCTTCTCCAGTGTCTCTTAACCGTTGCCTTCTTAGCGTAACCCCTTACATCCATTCTTCTGGGATCTTCCAGCACATCATCCAACCATCTTATATAGTTTTTTGTGTGTTGTTTAAGGCTTGTCGATCATGGCAAGTCTCGGTCTGTTTTGGGGACAAACCCCTTTCAGCCAGTTTGGTTATCGGAAGTAGGAGACGGCCGCCATTGCAGACCGGGGCAGAAGTCTCTTAACTTCTCCAGTGTCTCTCATCCGTTGCCATCTAAGCATAACCCCTTACATCCATTCTTCTGGGATCTTCCAGCACATCATCCAACCATCTTATATAGTATTTTGTGTGTTGTTTAAGGCTTGTCGATCATGGCAAGTCTCGGGCTGTTTGGGGACAAACCCCCTTCAACCAGTTTCGTTATCGGAAGTAGGAGACGCACGCCATTGCAGACCGGGACCGAAGTCTCTTAACTTCTCCAGTCTCTCTCATCCGTTGCCATCTTAGCATAACCCCTCACATCCATTCTTCTGGGATCTTCCAGCACATCATCCGACCATCTTATATAGTTTTTTGTGTGTTGTTTAAGGCTTGTCGATCATGGCAAGTCTCGGGCTGTTTTGGGGACAAACCTCCTTCAGCCAGTATCGTTATCGGAAGTAGGAGACGCCCGCCATTGCAGACCGGGGCAGAAGTCTCTTAACTTCTCCAGTGTCTCTCATCCGTTGCCATCTTAGCATAACCCCTCACATCCATTCTTCTGGGATCTTCCAGCACATCATCCGACCATCTTATATAGTTTTTTGTGTGTTGTTTAAGGCTTGTCGATCATGGCAAGTCTCGGGCTGTTTTGGGGACAAACCTCCTTCAGCCAGTATCGTTATCGGAAGTAGGAGACGCCCGCCATTGCAGACCGGGGCAGAAGTCTCTTAACTTCTCCAGTGTCTCTCATTCGTTGCCATCTTAGCATAACCCCTCACATCCATTCTTCTGGGATCTTCCAGCACATCATCCGACCATCTTATATAGTTTTTTGTGTGTTGTTTAAGGCTTGTCGATCATGGCAAGTCTCGGGCTGTTTTGGGGACAAACCTCCTTCAGCCAGTTTGGTTATCGGAAGTAGGAGACGCACGCCATTGCAGACCGGGGCAGAAGTCTCTTAACTTCTCCAGTGTCTCTCATCCGTTGCCACTTTAGCATAACCCCTCACATCCATTCTTCTGGGATCTTCCAGCACATCATCCGACCATCTTATATAGTATTTTGTGTGTTGTTTAAGGCTTGTCGATCATGGCAAGTCTCGGGCTGTTTTGGGGACAAACCTCCTTCAGCCAGTTTCGTTATCGGAAGTAGGAGACGCACGCCATTGCAGACCGGGGCAGAAGTCTCTTAACTTCTCCAGTGTCTCTCATCCGTTGCCATCTAAGCATAACCCCTTACATCCATTCTTCTTGGATCTTCCAGCACATCATCCGACCATCTTATATAGTTTTTTGTGTGTTGTTTAAGGCTTGTCGATCATGGCAAGTTTCGGGCTGTTTTGGGGACAAACCTCCTTCAGCCAGTTTCGTTATCGGAAGTAGGAGACGCCCGCCATTGCAGACCGGGGCAGAAGTCTCTTAACTTCTCCAGTCTCTCTCATCCGTTGCCATCTTAGCATAACCCCTCACATCCATTCTTCTGGGATCTTCCAGCACATCATCCGACCATCTTATATAGTTTTTTGTGTGTTGTTTAAGGCTTGTCGATCATGGCAAGTCTCGGGGTGTTTTGGGGACAAACCTCCTTCAGCCAGTTTGGTTATCGGAAGTAGGAGACGCCCGCCATTGCAGACCGGGGCAGAAGTCTCTTAACTTCTCCAGTGTCTCTCATCCGTTGCCATCTTAGCATAACCCCTCACATCCATTCTTCTGGGATCTTCCAGCACATCATCCGACCATCTTATATAGTTTTTTGTGTGTTGTTTAAGGCTTGTCGATCATGGCAAGTCTCGGGCTGTTTTGGGGACAAACCTCCTTCAGCCAGTTTCGTTATCGGAAGTAGGAGACGCACGCCATTGCAGACCGGGGCAGAAGTCTCTTAACTTCTCCAGTGTCTCTCATCCGTTGCCACTTTAGCATAACCCTTCACATCCATTCTTATGAGATCTTCCAGCACTTTATCCAACCATCTTATTTTAGGTCAACCCCTCTTTCTGGTTTTATACACCGGCACCCTCAGGATTTCCTTTGGCATCCGCTCTAGGTGACCTAACCATTGTATTCCTTGAGACTTTACGAATCTTACAATGTCCTCATGCTTCTATATCTCATCTATCGCCTTGTTATTTCTTATTCTCCATTCATTATCTTCCTTGCCATGGCCATAAACACGTCGTACAATCTTTTTTTCAAACCTTCTTTGTTTCTTGTTCCTGTTTTGCTAATGTCCATGTCTCAACTCTATAAGTTACAATCGGTCTGGTAATTTTGTTACATATTTTAATTTTTGTGTTGTGACTGAGTCTGCTTCTCAATAATCCCCCCTACTGTTAGTACAATATGCCCTATTTACTATTTGTATCCCGTCATATATCGTTGTGTTTATGGACCCTTCATTATCTATCATGTTACCACGTATCTGAACTTATTAACCGCATCAAATGAATTACCCTCTATGCATAAATTATACAGATTTCTTCTCCTTTCTTATGAAAAAATTAGCATGTACTTAGTTTTGCTGATATTTACATTCAGTTTCAGTTTTAGATCCTTGTATACCTCAACCAGCCGTTGTCTTGAGTTAGCTGTCATCATGTCATCAGTGTAAGCACATATATGTTTGTCTTACGTAATATTGTTTTTCACTAATCTATGTCTTTAATGACATAGTTTCGTATGTTATACTTTTATATTTTGTTTTATTTTAAACGAGACTATTTTAATTTAAATAGTGTTATTGATACTGTTTTAAATATTCTTAGAACAAAAGAGAAGGTATGGATGTTTGTCTTACGTAATATTGTTTTTCACTAATCTATGTCTTTAATGACATAGTTTCGTATGTTATACTTTTATATTTTGTTTTATTTTAAACGAGACTATTTTAATTTAAATAGTGTTATTGATACTGTTTTAAATATTCTTAGAACAAAAGAGAAGGTATGGAAGCCTCCAGTTAAAAATGAGTATTTGTACACTGTTAGCAATGGTGATGACTCAGGTAATTATAGCACAAGATAAAGACAAACTTATAAAAATTGATATACATAAAATAGACGTAACACAAATTTTAACAAGATGGGCTATTTACAGCAAAAGGAAATGTAGTGATAAACCTTGAAAACAGATGAAGATTCAGAAATAAAATAAATAAAATAAACTGAAATATTTATAGTTTATATTACTGTACAGGAATTAACTATTTTGGAGTGAATTGTGTCAGTAAAGAGGAATAGATAAAAAGAAAATGACGGAACAATATTGAAGAGTGAACAGGTAAGATGGTGTTTAAACAGCGTGTTCTGGCACTATCAGAACTGAAATGTCTAGGAAACTGATAATTTTAATGCCACTGTAAAAAGATTATTGACAAAAGTTTTGGAGACCTAGGAACTACAGAAGGAAAAAAATGAAGAATTTGTTGGGGAGACACCTACGTCTTCAATAATGTCACGAATAAGGTAAGAAGTGATATGTTAAAGAACGAACGAGCTGGCAGAGATCAGTTATAATGTACATAGATAAAAAATAATTCAGTGTTTCGGTCACGTCCGCCGACCGATTATAGACGGAGACAGATTATCCCGGAAAGTGATGCATTGATGTACGGAAGGCAGGAAGAAGTTCTAGACAAATATGGATGGAAGGGCATCGCAAGGCTGTGAGGTCTACGAACCTTAAGAAAAACATATTTTTAGACAGACGAGGATAGAAACTGGAAGTTCAACAACGTCGTAAGCGACAGATAATTCGTTTTATCAAACAGTAGTATAAGAGAAGAAGAAACCAAAAGCAGATGAAGAGATGCCTAAAAATTTCATTAAGCAGTTTAATTTAGTTCTATGTAAAGCAGGTTTAATAATAGAAATACCAAAAAGAAAATATACCGATATGGGGTATAATAAGGTATTAAATGAAATAAATAAAAAAAAGTTAATGCGATTGAAATATATTTTATTTGAAGGGGCTGTAAATTTTAAAGAATAGATTAGTAAAGAGAATACGAGAATAATGCAAAATTAAATTGGCAAACGACTACAAAATTTTCAATATATTTCGTAAAATTTTTTCTAATTAAAGAGAAAAGAAGGAAAAGATTGATATAATGGAAATTAACGATAATAATGGAAATATAGATACAATAGAATAAACGAAATTATGTAAAAAAGGATGGAGACCAGAAAGGTGGAGACGCATAGAAAGAACCACTTAGATGTTATAGTTGGATGACGTTAGGTAAACTGGTGCATATGATACAAAGTAATACAAACTTTCTGGTTGTTTGTTTTACGGCTGAGATTCGACGTGCGACAGTTCACATATTTACGGTAATAAGGTAATAATGAAACTAAAATGTGTGCGGCACGTATGTCAGCCTTTGCCCTAATAACATCTATTCATCTGCATGTTCGCCCTATTTATAGTTGATTCAATCAAAAGGGCAATGTGTTGTGACACTTGAAAGTAACAATTCCCGTATCAGTTGATTCGGAACGGCGTCGTGTAGGCAAATATCTTGCAGAACTGTAATGATTTTGTCTACAAGCTACAAACGCAGAGCATTGTACGCCAGCCTTAAATATATAATAATTATCACATTCTACTTGTCAACTAAATATTGCGTAAATCGTATTGTTACACTGAAGAAAATTATTTGTTACATATTGTTTGTGTATGTATGCGTATTGAAAGTAATACAACGTGTGATATGATTCTTTTGTGTTTCTGGTAAATATCCAGTTTTTATAATAATATACATGGTCCTACGAACACTACTATGCCCGCGTTTCATTTAACTTAGTTTACTCTTATTTGAATCTTAATTCTTTATAGCAAAATCGCTCTTACTCCAGATACATACAGGTAATGTTTTACATGTTGAATGTTGTACTCGACACTGAACTTCTCACATCTAGCATATGTGCGATAACACGCCCATTTTATTTACTTTTTTTTTTTGTAAATGCTATTAATACATTAATTATTATTATGACTACAAACTGTACAAAATGCAAACATTCATCATCATCATCATCGTCATCCTCAAGGTTTAAACCAAGGTTTGTTACGGTCTCAAATAGGCAAATATTACAGCTGGTCACTCCAGCGCTTCCTCGGACGTCCCACACCTGTCCGTCCCCTCGGCTTATGGTTCCATAGTTGTTTCGGGATGCGGCAGTCATCCATTCGGCAAAGCTGTTCCCACCAATTCAGGCGATACTGGGCGATCCTGTCGAGTATACTCATAATATTCAGTTCCTGCCGAATATCTGTGTTTCTTCTATGATCATGGAGAGTATACCCTGCCACGTGCCTGAGAAATCTCATTTCAGCCGCTTGGATGCGACTGGCCTGGCCTTTCGTTAAAGTCCAATTCTTAGACCCATAAAGAAGTGTGGGAAGAGCCATCACCTTGTAGAATTTTAGGCGTGTTTCTTTACTTGCTGACTTAAGACTTCGCCTGATGGTCTCGCCCATAAGGTTGAACTTATATCTGCAATCCAGAGTCTTTGCAGATTCCATTTAACAAATGTATACCAAAAATGCAAACATTATAAATGCAAATATGTGCCCTGTATTTGTAATGTAAAAATATTAACCATAAATGAGTTGCAAAATTTATATTTGTAAAGCATGTAAATGCATTAGTAATTCTTTCCTCGTTTGTAATAATACCGTATTTATTGATGACTGTTTTTTCTATTTATTTAGAAAACGATTTAATTATTTGAAGTTAACTTGCGTAAGAATCCGTAATCTAAATCGAATGTGTTACTGTGTTATATATATTTAATAATATATACATCATTTCACAAGAATAACAAAGTCCTTAAACGAGGACGGTAATGTTGGATGACGTGAAAACTGGTCGGATGTATAGAGATGCAGAACAGGGAACATATAGAGAATGTCCACTTGCCAGTGAAGCATCGGGTCTGCAATTTCTCTTTTTCTGCCTATAGACGGATCCACTGAAGGCGAAAAAATATTTGATTTCAATAATATGTACATGCGTATTTATTATTTATATTTAATTACGTTAGCTTTCAATTTTAATTAATTTTATATCGTTTCTGTCCCTTAAAATACATTCAACATGTAGCCAAGAAAGTACAGCTTAACAGCTTTATCCATACATAATAATGAATGGAAGTTTAAAAGTCTGTCAACGAACGAGCACCTGTATATGATTTCAATTAAATTTCGTAAATCAATCAGAATAAATGTAACATAGTTGGAATTGATTGCTTAAGTTGCAATCAAAAATTGTTTTTTTATCAACCAATGATTTGGAAAAGTTTATTAAATCAAAATAGTAAACATCATAGTATGTGTTTTAGCATCGATTTATCGGTGATGACGAGATATTTAAAACAATTTTCAGGACTAGATCAGTTGTTACGTTAACTAAGAAGTCTTCATAGTTTACAGTTTCCAAGGCTTTACTTGGACAATTAAGGACTTTTTAACGTTGTTGTCTTTTGGTAAAGATAAAAGGCGTAGTTTTTCCGAGAAAATTTGTAGCAAGTATCGAGAGTAATAACTGAAGTTTTATTGTTACTCTGAAGCACTTCCTTTCAGAGAAGATACAACACAAACACGGCAAAAACAGTTGGTTGCAGTTTAATTAAACATAATAAAATAACAAATTTCTTGACATGTTTTAATTCAGCTGTTTTGAAAAACATACTAAGCACTATTCGATATAAGGGTATATTTTATTTAAAACAATGTTAACTTTGAATAGGTAGTATGGATGAATTGTCACTATGATAGAGTAATGTCAGCACACAAGATAGATACTAATTCAGGCTTTAAATTAGGCTTTAAGTTAGTAAGAGGATATGCGTCTTTAATTAATGCGTATTGTTTTCATAAGTGTGTAGCTTAGAAAACCCAATTATAAGTTACTTACTTGAAAATTTAGTTTTATTAACTCATAATTAACTTAAGTGAAAGACGAGTAGGTACACTATTTTAAATAATTCACAGAGCCCTGTAGACAAATCAGTGGTATTAGCGATGACATTTACAGAGGAGATATAACAGTATTACAACAAAAAGCGCAAAACCCTCTAAGAGCCTGGGGTTATGTAAACAAATGACTAAACACGGGACTGCTGTAAGGCTTCATAACAGCAGTATGATACAGCCCGTATTCTCTACTATTAATCCGGTATCTCTTTAACTCCACATCTTACTTCTTAGACTTCTTACACGACCGTTTTATTTATTAATAGTTTACGAGTTCACAGTATTACAAGTCATATAACTAATCTGACTTATTTCCTCTCTCTGTGTATAGTAATTACGTTTTGATGTATTATGAATATAATCATATGTGTTAGTACATGTTATTTTCACACCAAGAGGAGTATTTAAAAATTTAGATGCTTGAGGTATAAACATAAGTACTGAATCTATATATATATATATATATATATATATATATATATATATATATATATATATAACTCAAAGTTTGAGGATTTATGGGTACTGAATACAAATGCACACCGTCACACCGATTGCCACCAAATTATGCAAAGGTAACCTCTGACACAAGACAAAAAATATTGTCTAACTTAGAATTTGATATTTTGCCCCGTTTGCACGAGTTGGTCCCTTTTAAATACGTCTTTTCGTTGATGCGTATAAAGGTCAACAACACCATGGAGACCAGAATTAATTACAGTACCATAGTAACAAATAAATAAACAAATGATATTTACTTTTCTTTTATAAAATTGCTAAACTGCTATAATTGTTATTATTTAGACAAAGCTTTTCGTCATCACTGACATCTTCAGGTCTTAAACAACGTCTGTCAACTGTACGTTGTAAGCTTTTATACTTTAGGCCCCTCCCCTTATGTCATCGCCCCTCCTATTGGTTCTAGCTGCTACCGCTCTTCACGGGAACTTTGTCTACATTTCTCCGTTAAGCATTTTACTAACGTCCGTCAAATTGTTTTACGAATCTCCCGTTAATTTCTTCATGCAATATTTTACTTTCTGACTTTTACATTTTTACATCTTTTACATTTCGTCATGTTTAGTGTGTTATTCCTATTATTTTAATTTATTTTTGTTTATTGTTTAATATATAATAAAATATTTCTTTATTTGTAAAATCTACTTTTATATTCATTAATTCATTCTTACCTTCTTTTTTAACTTTTAGTATTTCTAGTTCTTCTATTAGTTTTTTTTTGCGGATTGTTTCCTATTTTGATTATTTCCATATTTTCATTTGGATTTATAAATTTATGGCCTGATTCATTGAAATGTCTTGCCATTTCAATATAGTGAGTTCGTTGTTCTAACGCCTTCTCCTTTTGCATGTTCATTCATTCGAATTTTAAATTTTCTTCCAGTTTCGTCCAGATATATCTTATTACATTCCCCACATTTTAATTTGTATACGCCGCTTTTTCCTGTTAATGGAATTTCTTCTGTTTTAGCATTTTTTATATATTCGAATACATTTTTCGTTTTCTTTATTCCTATCTGTATTTCTTATTTTTCGAAGCATTTTTGTAACATTTTTGTTTGATATCCTATATATGTTATTGCTCCTTTATATTTCTTTTCTTCATTTGTTTTTTCTTTTTTGTTCTTTTCTATTTCTTTATTTTCCTCTATTTTCTTAACTATTCTATTAATTATTTTAGAGTTGTAATTATTATTTTTTGCTATTTGTTGTATTTTCTTTAATTCTTTTTGTTTCAGTTCTTCATTTTCTGGATAATTTATAGCTCTATAACAAAATGAATTTAATGCTGCCATTTTATAATTGACTGGATGATATGATTCTTGTGGAATTATTAAATCTGAGTATGTTTCTTTCCTGTATATATCGAATTTGAGTTTGTTATCTTCAATTTTTATATTGATATCCAGGAAATTAATTTTTAATCCTCCAATTTCTTCTTGAAATTTTATTGTTTTTTCTATGTTATTTAATTCTTCCGTAAATTTTTTAAATTCATTTGCTTCACCTTCCCAAACTATTAGTATGTCATCTACATACCTGATCCATTTTTTAATTCTTCTTTCTTTATCTACATCTTTTAAAATTTTGATTTCAAAGCTATTCATGAATATCTCTGCCATTAATGGTGAAAGCGGTGATCCCATTGGTAATCCATTCTCTTGTATGTAAAACTTGTTGTTAAATCTGAAGTAATTCTGGCTTAGGCATAATTCTAATCCTTCTATTATTTCGTTTTTCCATTCTACATTACTTAATTTGTTTTTCTTTATTATTTCTACTGTTTTTGCTATTGGTATATTGGTGTACATATCTTTTATATCTAATGACATTAATTTTGTCTTATTTGTTATGGTTATTTCTTTTAATCTTTCTATAACTTTTTTGCTATTTTCTATGCTGTGGATTTCTTCTTTTTCGTATGCCAATTTGATTCTTTTACTTATTTCTTTTGATATTTTATATGTTGGCGAATTTATAAATGATACTATAGGTCTTAATGGCATTTCTTTTTTATGTAACTTAATTTGACATCTAAATTTTGGAGCTTCAGGATTATGTTCTATTTTTTGTTTCTTTTAAAAACATAATCTGTGTAAAAGATTATATTTTACTGTAATGATTTTAGTGTTTTTAATTTTTTAACGATCTCTAATGAGTGATTAAGATTTCTGAAGATGGCAATTCGTTGCCGAAACGCGTCAAAATAAGACGAGAAAAACGAAGTCGCACGACGGATATATGGTAAATATCTATTATATTAAAGATTATAAGTCAGAAAGTAAAATATTGCATGAAGAAATTAACGGGAGATTCGTAAAACAATTTGACGGACGTTAGTAAAATGCCTAACGGGAAAATGTAGACAAAGTTCCCGTGAAGAGCGGTAGCAGCTAGAACCAATAGGAGGGGCGATGACATAAGGGGAGGGGCCTAAAGTATAAAAGCTTACAACGTACAGTTGACAGACGTTGTTTAAGACCTGAAGATGTCAGTGATGACGAAAAGCTTTGTCTAGATAATAACAATTATAGCAGTTTAGCAATTTTATAAAAGAAAAGTAAGGATGGCTGCTAATTTAAACAATACGAAGAAATGATATTTAGCGGCATCAGAACTGTACCTTTATCCGTTCCTGCAGTTTTTAATGTTTTTAATATGCCATTGTATCCGTATATTTTGTAATTTTGCATACAGATAACTCTATATATTTTATAATAGTCTTAAACGATTATAAAATTTATGTTTATACGTATTTCTGATAATGCAATGAATAAGTAATGAAATATATTAAATACTACTATTAAAGGTGTTAACAACACCATGAGACCAGAATTAATTACCATAGTAACAAGTAAATAAACTAAAGCTATTTAGCAGCATCGGAACTGTACATTTATCCATTCCTGCACTACATTTTCGATGTTTTATATAGCCTAATATGCGATTGTATCCATGTATTACGATGTGGAACAGAAGGAGTGTGCTATTGTAAATTGTTCTATTACTTAATACAAAGCGAAAATACGTGTTGTTTTCATTTGTGAGGTTAGGTGACAACGGTTTTTGGCTTTTAGTTTACTGCTGAAATAAATGAAAGCAATGTGTTATACAATGCTTCTAACACAGTAACACTTAAAATAAATAATTTAGCGTGTTTGATTTAACAGGTACTTTAGAAATATCTGCAAAGGCTTTATAAAAGGGTACTTTTAAATCTCTAAAGGCTGCTGCACCAACATAATAATTTAGTACATTTTAAAATAGTACAAGTGTTGAGAACAGATTTGGAGAGAATTTGACTAATTAGTACAAAATTGTTATACAAGCTGTCAGAACGCCATATAAACATAGACAATAAAAATTATGTTAAAATACTTATTAAAAATCAAATATTTGCGTGGGAAACCGCGGGTAACAGCTAGTTAATTATAAAATTAAATTTTTGATACTTTGAGTTTTAAAAGTTATTTGGAATAAGAAAAGACGACTACGCATATTATTTTTAATGTATAAAAAGTGTCCCTTAATTTTTTTTGACCCATCTGTCTTTACGAAAGCAGTCTAAAAGAAGGGCTGTAAGATGCAAATTAAGAAATTTTAGAATGAGTTGAGTGTTTTTGTAAGCCCTTATCTATAATGTTAATATTGCTCTAGTTGCAAAGAGTACAGAAGAATTGCTGACTAAAGTGAGTAGAAAAATGCCATTAGGGACAGACGTACGATAAGAAGCAAAGTGATGGCCACAACCAAACATTCCGGTGAAGAGCCCATGAATGGGAAAGAAGACAGTTGGCACAGACCAAGACTCGAACATTTAGAAAGAGTAACCACCTCACGTGGAAAGGCCGATGATAAAAAAAACCTTTGCGTAAAGAAAGAAAACAAAACAAATCACCAGATTTCTAATACGATTGCATGTAACAAGAAAGTCACTGTAAATGTCAAGTTACGTGTATAGAAGACAGATATTTATACCTATCTTATTATATGCGGCAGGAAATCTCACCCTGTTAGAGAAGCAGAGAAGCATAAAGCAGTTTGCAAGATAGTCATATAATATTTGAAGCAGACAGATGGAAGAACTAGCAAGGCCGTAAAACCGTGACACATCTGTCTTCAGAAGGAAACGGTAGTGCAGAGAGTAGAGAGAAGAGAACTGCAATATAATGAGTTATGGTGTGGTCACGCCGAAGCTCGTTATGGAAACTTACCCAGACGGAGGGAAAGGAAGAGTAAGAGCGTGTATATTTTTTATATTGAGAAGTAGTACTAGTAGTAGATCTTGTTCGAGTTAAACGCCTCGTCTGTGGGAAAGCTGAGATTAAGTGGCTGAACGACATTGATGCTTACCGTTATAAGGGGATGGAAAAGATGAAACAGAAGGAGGAGCAGCAGAAGAAATCATACAATTCGTCATTCAAAATTTTAGGCTTTTGATGGCCTACGTCCTGTAGATTGTCTTAGAAATTAACAGCGTTTTCTAAATAAATGCATTATTATTTGTGTACAGCTGCACATTGCGTTGGACCAAGAGTAGTAAAAGTTAATATGTGCTTATCAAATATATGTCCAATCGTTCTCAAGTGATCCCAGTTACAGCAAACCTTGCCCAGTCCACTAAACTGCAGTATCTAACTTCACGCCTCCATCTTCGAAGGGTATGTTTATGATTTTTACTATCCGTCTATTAACCGACGTCACTATCCTAAAGCTCTGTCTTGTTTTCTTAATTCTACAAGTGACACAATTTGGTTTTGTATCCATTCAGCCGTATTCCCTAACCTTGTTATTGCTACCGTAATCTCCTGAATGGGTCGATGTACAGTTCCCAGTTTCGTAGCATTGTAGTCTCTACTGTCCATATTTCGTACCTGCAAACAATCGACGTACACTATGCCTTTGACATTTTTTTTATTAAAATTGATTACCAAGTTAAAATTTCACACTCATTAAAAAAATTCTAAACTTACAATTGTGCATATATTATGTAGTAGCAACCGCATTAAGAGTGATTTTAACTGTGAGTTAAAATAATAATTTTTGAAGTGAAATCTCGGCAGAGCGGACACGTAACTGCAAAAGCTGTATATTTGTTCATAACGGATTAGGTTTTTATATATGATTACAAGAGAATCAGCAGTTTGGAGAACGTATTGTCTTCCGAGTTACTTATGACCCTAGTATATCGTACAGAAAGGACATAATCCGATTTAGAAGCCACATTACAGAACATAATTAACAATCACAACGGATTCAAGCTATAACGCAATAACGGTCTCGTAACCAATCTGAGACTATGTTGACTATGAAATGAACGTTAGGATTATTGCGATCACTGTATTACTATCACTGTTACAATTACAATTACCATTACTATTAAATTTACTATTACTATTACTATTACTCTTACTATTATTACTGTTCTTCTTCTTCTGATTATTATTACGTTATTATTATTATTATTATTATTATTATTATTATTATTAGTAGTAGTTGTAGTAATAGTAGTAGTATTGATTTAGAGACGACCGTTCCTTCTCGCAAGGCGATGACAAACCAGCGAGAGGTATCTTGTTTAGTATAAGCCCTTCCCAACTATGCCGTTCTGACTCGGCTTTAAATTTTAGGTCCTATGTGCCTGTGAGAGAATATGTAACACACACACCACGGGTATGTGCGGGGAGGGTAGAAACCATTCGAAACACTGATGACTCAACAACAAAAAGTAGTAGTAGTAGTGCATAAGCAGTAGCAGTAGTATTAGTAGTAGTAGTAGTAGTAGTAGTAGTAGTAGTAGTAGTAGTAGTAGTAGTAGTAGTAGTGCATCAGCAGCAGCAGTAGCAGTAGTAGTAGTAGTAATAGTAGTAGTAGCAGTACTAGTAGTAGTGCATCAGCAGCAGTAGTAGTAGTATTGTTGTTGTTCTCCTTCCCGTTGCTATTGTTGCTGCTGTTGTTATTGTAATAAGTCAGAAGCGATATATTTTTACGATATTTCATTAAGCACACAGGCTTAATCGAACTGCGCAGATTAATGTCTTCAATTAACGGGTTGGTTTAGCAAAAAGTAGTCGGTTTTTCTTATCTTTAGTTAAATATAGACAGTAAAAAACGAAACTGTTGAATGCTGCATGCAATGGCTGGGTCCTAGACTAAATAATCTTTATTCTCATCATTACGTGCTACTGGCGCCAGTTTTCTTTTCCTCTTTAAGGCGCCGCAATTTCGCTGATGATACAACCACTTTCGGTTACAGGCTAACGACTGTTTTAGTCAGTGTAATTCAAGTAATACAGTGTACGTTTCATTTGTACGTTTTAATAAACGTTAATAATGTTTACGTATTTTATTAGGCAAAGCAAATGAAATCCGGCGTAATACTTGTTTTGGTTGAGCGCTCACGTTTTGACCGCTTAAATTGATAAAAAATAATTAAATTAACTTTAACTAATTAAATTAACTGAATTCAATTTACATTGTAATTAAATTAAGGGAACGGTTAAACCTAATATTTACGACAACATTTTGAAACTCACTTTGGAGTAAAAATATTTCATATCAATTTGACGAGTCTCGTTTTCCGTCTGGCCGCCATTTTGTGTTTTTCAAAAAAACTTTATAGGTCTATTTCAAGAAGAAATTGAGATTCCTTAATGAAATTTGGTACACTCGTTTACAGTAATTCTTTAATAAACAAAAGTCACGGTTGTTTTCTTATCTAAAATTTAAAAATGGCGGCCACATTAATTATCTGATTACTAATAGATCTGTAAATTTTAATTTTATCAAATTATGGTTTATTAAGTAAAATGTTAAGCACATTTTTGTGAAGACTGAAAACAAAAAAAGTTGGGCAAATCTAATAACAAATAATTGACTTATGGCGGAAAGCAATCTACAAGCAAAGTCTCTCTAGTTTTTCTTTCTTTGCAGGACTTCAAAAAGTGCCTCCAGCATAGAAAAAAATCATTTAAAGTTACTATTGTTTCTTTTAATGAACTCACTAACAGTAGTTTATAACTAAGTGAATAATCAATTTTTTAAAGGAATAATAACTTTAACTTTTTAACTAGAAGTATTTAGTCATCATAATTTGAATAACAACAATTAGAACTATTTTAAATTGATAGAACCCACCAACGGAATGTTTTGCCTTGTGAATCATTTGTTTGTTTAGTAAATCTAATCTGAATACGTGTAGTCAGTTTAGTTAATTAGTTAACTAACTAAATAATGTCGTCAGTTACTTTTCATAAAGAAAATTCTTAAATTCATTTGCTCGTGTTTATTTTCTTATTGTTTGTCGTGTAATTGTTGAGAATAGCAAATTACATGTTATTGAATATCAAATTACGAATTGAGAAATATCATGTTTATTGGTTGTTTATTGTAATTACTTGTGATACTGTCATTCAATTAAAAAAAAAACTCTGATTTTTAATCCTATGCTATGTCAGTCTGAATGGTGTCAGTTAGTTCAATCCTCTGATTGAAAACCCGTCCACTATAGAAGTGTGAGCATTAATTCGATTTATAAACACAAAACAAAAGAATCCAAAATAATTCCATAGATACATTGTTAAAATATACGGTGAGAGTGAGAGTGTCAAACAAATGTCAATGTGGTTTAAAAAAGGATGGACGTCAGGTAGTTCTCAAACTACACGCGATGTTGAAAATGAAGACATTTGGTAACCGATCGACACATTAAACTTAAAGAAATTGCATTCACATTTAACCTAACAAAACTATTGTGTATTCCATTGTTTACGACGCTGTATGATACTGGAAAGTTTTAACCCGATGGGTGCTCAAAGAACTGACTGAAGAACACAAAGTATAACGAGTAGGTGTGTGCTTGAACAACCTGCTGCGTTATCGGCATGAATTAGGTAACCTTCCTCAACAGTAATGTCACCAGAGACGAAACATTGATCTCTCACAGATATAAAAAGGGACTCAATGATTGAACAAATTTTAGGATATCCAGTTGCAAAGATATTCATGACAACAGCTTCTGCTGGGAAGGTTATGGCAACAGTCTTCTGGGGCACGAAGTACTGTTGTTAGTTAATTTCTTTCACAGAAGAAATAACTAATGCTGGACAAGTTTACGTAAATTACAGGAAAGCGTTCGTCGAAAACGTGTTGAAATGATGACTCGAGTGTACACTTTTGAATGATAATGGAACTCCGCATATTAGTGAAAGAACACTTTAAAAAATCAGGAGATAGAGTGGAAAACTCTTAAACATCTCTAGTACAGCCCAGATCTGTCTCACTGTGATTTACACATGTTTAAGAAGCTGAGGGGATATTTTTCATGAACGATTTTCGTGTGACGAAGAAGTGAAAAGTAAAACAATAAACTGGTTTACAAATTTGACCGTGAATTTGTATGAAAAACTCATATTAAAATTAGTGTCACTTTGGATAAATGTTTAAAAGGGTTTGGGAATTATATTAAAAATAAACAATAATTATCCTTTATTCTTATTCTGTAATTTAAAGAAGTTTTAATAAAATTCCTATGTGTTTCTTTCAAATGCACTTTACCTTTGGGACTACCCTCATAGACAAAAATATAATACTATCCTTTCCTTCGATGTACTCCCCTTATGGGCAGTGAAGTGATATACGTGACACACTTATGTTATGTACTAGATTAAAAGTTGATAGTTAAACCAAGTTGGTGGTGTAGGCAGGAGAGAAAGGACCAACGATCAAACAGTCTCCCAGCGGCCTGAAGTTGTCGTCTTAAATGTAGACGTCCTCAGTCACTGAACAGTCATGTAGTTCGTAGTCGTACAAGTGGTGCCTCTCTGCTGCGCTGTCCGTTAAAAATAACAAATACGTTATCAGTATCACGTGTTTAACTAAAATTGATATAGTATACTGCTGTTACATATCTACAAACACGATGCACACGTACAGTCTTCCTGAATAAAAATTCTCTTTGTGGTTAATTAGGCTTTCTTTCTCCCCCCTCTCTTCTCTTTTACAGTCTGTCACTATGTTTCATCTCCCTCTCTAAGTCTCAAATTTTACTTTCTCTTTCTTTGTTATCACACGTCTTTATACTTGTCCACCGCACACGCAACCACACACACGCGCGCGTACGTACGTACGTACCTACGCAGTTATTCCATTTTATCTGGTTATATACGATGTGACAATGTGTGCACTTTAAACCTGTAAAAACAGCGAAGCGTGTTTTGTGTGGTGAAACAACCACAAACACAAACCAAGTCTCGTTTCGAATCGAGTGTTGAGTTTTCTCATTACACGCGAGGCAGGCCTAATGGGAACAGTATTTCACAGGGTGGGAACCGAAGCTGCGGTGTCGGTGTGTGCTGCCATCAAACGCCTCTGTTAAAATGTTTCTCTCTGGATATTTGAAATGTACAATTTAATTACAAATGGCGTTTTGCCTCGTGTGCGTGTGTGCATGCGGCATTTTTGATCTACGGGTAACAGAATTTACTTAATAAAAAATTAACGTAAGGTTAATTTTTTAAGCAATGAAGAAATTATCATGTATGTTAGAAGCGTTTTAGTACGCAAATAAAGAGAATTACAATAAATTACGAAACGTTTACCAGCTGGTTAGATGATGAATACTTAGAATACTTTAATTTAGAAAATTTTAATTACTATTTTGAAATAAGTAATTTTTACTTACGGCGTATTAAGTCATGTTTTAATTGTATGTTTTTATTAAACAGTTAGTTAGTTACTTATATGGTAGTAATTACAATGAAAACATTTTTACATGTAAAGTTATGAAAACAGTAATAATATAAAATTAATGTGTGTGTGTGTGTGTGTGTTAAGCGTTTAAAAAACTGATAAGTATGAACATCAGAATTCTAAAATTTTCAATAAAATTCAAAAGTATACAGTTTAGTAATAATGGTTATAAATGTTTTAATGTTTTTGTCATAAAAAGTTTTTGTTTAATGTCTCATAAAAGTTTAAGAATTTTAATTTAGTGTTTAATCACAACTGCAATGTAACAGAATACTGAATCGATTGTTGCTGTAGTTCCTTAGTTATTTTACTTCGTTTGAGGGAATAAAATTCACATCGAACTTGTATACAATGTCAATGCAGTCGAGGGATCGAATTCGACCATCACGTAGAAACGAGTCTTTCAGATTTACGAAGTGTGTTAATTAGTAATAAATAACTGAATATTTAGAGTTTGAACAGAAAAATACAATAAAAATATTGTTACGACAGTCTACTTGATCGTCATAGGTACAGTGGAAAACAAAATAAGTACAAGACACCAATTAAGTCACTATCACCAGCTTGAATTTTTACAGTTGAACAGTTCGTAAGTAACAACACAGTCTCTTATAACAAATAAAAATTGTTCACACGCAAATAAATGTCAACTAATATTAAAACACAACTGTATGACAATATACCGTCCGATTATAAAACATAACACTTAACTAATAACCACTTGAACGCACACAGTAATTTCGCCCGATAATAACTCTCGGACCGCACTGTAATTTATCGCGACTATTACTGAATTGAACGTCGTTGAGTACTGGTATTTATATCCCGCCGAAAATCTAGACGATTCCACATACTACGTATTACCTCTAAACTATGAGGTAATTGCTTGCGCCCTTGACACAGTGAGAGCGGCCGCGTGAATTCTCACAACGTCTAGCAAATGCGTCAACAAGCACGTACGCCACACGCTTACATTCTGGATCTCTCTGGAACGTTCGATAAACACGTAGATTGTTCTGTGATGTCATAACAATATTAATATTAATATACAAGCTTATAATACAAACACTTTTTGAAGTGCCAACAAAATATTTTAGTTTTCTGAAATAATCGTTAGCGTTAAACATTTTTAACGTTTAACCGCTTGTAAAGCTGATAATGTCAAATGTGTGAATTTAAGAATTTTATGTTGATAAAACTATCAAATAAAATTGGAGTCTCATATTTTCTCTTAATTATAAAGGTTTTGGAATGGCGATTTTGAACAGTTACATAATTTACAATTACACAAATGAAAAAACTGAATATCTCTACATAGTTACAATGAATTTATATTAATTACCTGACCAATTTTAATTTTGATTAATTATGTTGTCAGAGATTTGTCAACTGTACATTATCCGTGGATTAAATCTTTATCTACAAAATAGATTTTTAATAACTTGGTAAACACTTTGTACAAAACCGTAAGTAAAGTTAAAAGAACCGGTTGTAGAAAGCTCATGTAAGTTGAAAGTTGCAGATGGGAAATTAAAAACCACCTTATTCACACGTTTGTGTAATGCAGATGTGTTACGCGATTTTTACGACAGTTATTGGACAGTGTATTCGAAGGATACAGTCTAACTTGATATAGTCTAAGTGGAATAGAATTACTTTTTTTTTTACATTCTATTAGAATTCTATTTAATGTTTTAACAAACCTTTATTTATCTAATACAAATGGATAAGAGAGATCGATAAGAAAGAGTACAAGATAGAAGCAACAGCGAGCAAGCAAACGCGCGCGCGCGCGCGCGCGAGAGAGAGAGAGAGAGAGAGAAACAGTGAGAAGGGAGGGAGCTTTAGAACTTATATTAACTGTGTAAACGTGGAGTAGCAACGACCCTTGTGGGAATACTGTGCAGTGAATCGAAGCTATGACCAACGTTGCGTTGTATAATTAAATTCAGCTTGAGCCTAAATCTTATTTACATAATAGTAATGACGACATTGTTTTGTACGAAATTTAAATGTAACAACTTTACTGTAATTCTGAGCTGTGACTACGTAACAAGAACATGGAAATGAGTAATTTTTATAACTAAGAAAAAACTCAACACAGTAGTAATTCGTTGGTCACAGAGTTTCTACGAAACACAATTGATAATAACTTATAACAGAAACTATGGCGGATATGAATAAACATTTGTGTGAAAAACGTATAGAAAATTTACAAAAAGTCTCAAATGTGACACGTTTCGTTAGGAGCGTTTGAGAGCACAGGGAGCAAGAATCATATACGTCTTTCTATATTAGACGCAGAGTAAGCATTAATGTTTCTCGGTATTGGGGATTACAAGACACATTAAATTCTACCCAAGACCTCGTATTAATTTAAAGGCTGTTAAACGTTAACACCCTTCTGCTTAACGTAAGGTATATAACAATAATAATAAAATATGGCTAGAAGCCCAGACATAAATGATCTCGTAAATTTGTCACTGTCAGTCACTTAAAGAAACGAAGAGCGTTTTGTCGAAGGTCGCTAACCTTAGCCACTTTATAATCAAAACAAAACATACTGAAGTTACAAGTTAAATAGACATATTAATGGATTATGTGACATTCGGCAATGCAATATGAATATACTGTATCCTTACAATAAGAATGTTCAGAAAAATTTAATTTTTTTTGAGTTTAATTTTATTCTGAGACAAAATTTTTCTTTCTAAGTAAGATCTTCTTTACCTTCCAAACGTTTAGTATATTCACATACGAGGTTTGATCAAAACGTTTATGCAATTTTTCAATTTCCACCGTTACAAGTGTCCGAATAAAAAACTGTTTTTATGTGAAGTTGATACACATATTAGTGACAATCGCCTAAAACGTTAGCCCTATTTCATGCATAATTTAGATTTTACAGCCAATTGGGTAAGTCAACCTTAGTGATATTAGGAGATTTTCTGTTTGAAGAACATGGATCTTACACATTTTGTGTAAACTGTGAGATAAACTAGTCTGTCCTGGTAAACGTGTTCAGAAGGCTTCTGGCGAAAATGCCATGCGTGAACAAGCGGTTTACAAGCTTCAAAGATTGCCGTAAATGAGTTTAAGGTCGTGGTTGGCAGATGAACATTTTGTTTTTGTGTTCCACGAAATTTCATTGCTAGGTGCAGTGATAGATAAAGATTGCTACTTGGATATTTACGCCATTTGTATGAAGCTGTTCATAGAAAACGGCCAGATTTACGGAAGAATAATAATTTATGGAAACTGCAGCCTGACAATGCGCCTGGACGCACGTCATTGCTTGTTAAGAATTTTGCCAGGCGAGGCAAAAGAAATCGTCATAATGATGACACGGCAACTGCCCAATAGTGATGATTTTACGAAAGGACAATGTTTTGCGACCGTTAAACGAAAATCGCTAAGCCAGCTCAAGGCTTTGCTAAAAAGTGCGTGCTTAAAATATTTCGAATACTGCAAAACGGCTGGATTAATCGTGTTATATTCGACTGAGACTACTTTGAAGGGGTCATTGTAAGTGTTGATGAATGAAGGCATAATCTTTACAATGAACGAGGACTGCATAAACTTTTTGATCAAACCTCGTATAATTTGTATGGTTTATTCAGTAAATTAATTTGAGTTTTATGTAAACGACAATTACTGGAACTTTTTAATTTCAGTATTCTTAATTTAGAAAACATGCATAGAGTAAGCTAAACAAAGAGTACCTTATCAGAATTGATAATTAGTATCCGGCATTTGATAATCGAAGTAAACGTATGTTTAATGTGGAGAATGTAAAGCAGTAATAATATTGACCGACAGAAATATGTTTCACTAGTCTTCGATAGAGGCTAGTGGATATGAAAAGATAATAAATTTTTGAAATCCACGTAATCGAGAGATTCGTAACCTTTGTTATGTGCACGCTCGTACGGAGGATCATTAATCATAGGATTGTTAGGTTTATTTGACGTCTGGGAAAGCAAAATACTCGCTGCCGTTTTTGTGTACAAGGGAATGTAGAAGTGAAGGTTGGAAAAAACTGTGTGTGTGTGTGTGTGTGTGTGTGTGTGTGTGTTTGGATGAATGTATGTGGTATACTGCTAGATGAGAACAAAAAGCTGAAAATTTAGTTTTAATACATTGCCTCACCTTATGAAAACTGTGTTATAGTGTATAACAATTGTGTTAGATTATAAAAACTGTGTTAGTACGTCTATTACATGCTTGAACAGGTTCTATATTTTAAAATAAGCATAAAATATAGAACGCTTTAAGACAATTTCGCGACACGATTGTTTTTGGATGTAACTATAAATATTTATTATGTAGTGGTAAGGCAGTATAGTAGATTCTGACGGTAAACCATGCCTTTTATTTATCCAGTACGTAAAGGCTCTACTCCACTTCCTTACAGAACTGTGTAACACACACACACACACACACACACACACACACACACACACACACACACACACACACACACACACACACACACACACACACACACACACACACACACACACACACACACACACACACACACACACACACACACACACACACACACACACACACACACACACACACACACACACACACACACATATTGCAACAGTACGTCTGCGTACGTTACTGTGCATTGTCGCAGTTAGTTAAAAAAACTGTTATATTAGAATAAATAATTAATAATTTTTAATTTTTTAAAGAAAAGCGTATTGAAAGCTGTAAGTAACCAGCGAACGGGAACACCGAATGTGCAAGACGGTACATGCAGATCACGCCACACACCAGCTGAGAGTGTGTACAGTGTATTTTATATGTGTGTGTGTAAGCCAGTTGAATCCGGCATAGCGTCACCCCTGAATAAATGTGAATTAAATAAGTGATTTATTTAAATTTTGGTAAGTGCGCGTAAGATATGACAAAAAATTACGCCACGTTATTAATAATATAATGACGCGCACATGTGCAAATTCTAGTGCAAAACAAATAATGCATATTAATGCAGTGTAAATAAAAGTGAATAGAACCAAGAACAATTAAAGTATAGAAAAACTGTTAACATACAATTATACATAAAAAAATTACCGATCATATGAACATCGAGTAATAAACAAAAGACTTCGCATGTTGCGAATAAAATTAAAATAAGTACGATAATAAAAGAATATGTAAAGGGACGCTCGACAAACTATAACAATATAAATCGTGCACAGAATGGTTGAAACATGATTTTTGCGCCCGACAGTATAAATAAGCAGGGGGCACCAGCCTGGACCTACATTCACTGGAACACATCTGCAGCCGAAGGCTATGCCTGACGGTGGAGCATCCAACGTCGATATCCCAGCAGTACCGTACGAGTCATCTGAATGCAGAGTGGATCAGGAGGACAGGACGACGGACTCCAGGAGGATCAGATGACAACGGATGATCGACACAGGACTCAGGATCATGACGAGGAATCACTGAGTATCACCGCACAGCAATAAGGTGACATAAAACCATGTCAACCAACGAGTCATAAAAGACATTAAAAAAAAAGAGTAAAGAGACAATGATAAACTTTAATAGTGTAAATAATAATTGTAAAATCTAATTGGTTAAATTGTAGTAATTTGTAATGATTTAACATTTACGAAATTATTTTTGAAATTATAACGTAGCATAAAGTTTAAGTAATTCTAAAATTGATTGGTATTTCATGAATACGATATTCATATGTAGGCACACAAAGCAAAGTAGTAATAATATAAAAAAAATATGGAATTTAAAGAGAAATCAAATCTGAGCAAGTCAAAAGCACATTATATATTATACAAATTTCTATTTATACATGTCAACTTATATCTTGAGTATTATTTTTATGAATATTTGTGTAATGCTATTTGTATAGTGACGATAATTGTGTGTATGATGAGCAGACACAAAAGAAAAATATTATGCGAATAATAATAACAAAATTTTAATTCGTAATTTTTGAAAATTTTATTTAATACAATTTTGAATGATTTTTATAAAGTTGATATGGTACAAGAAGTGTTATTATTATTTTAAAAACACACCATACACCTTTTCTCGTTCTAATATATATATATATATATTGGAACGATACGTTTAGCATAAGTATCAATATATGTGTATGTATCAACATATGTATAGACGTATGAAATATGTAAGATGTACATAATAAAAATAGTATAATAAATATACTGTCACAGGACAAATGGCGCCAATCGTACACACTATAGTTTTTTAGGCCCTTAAAAGGGCCGTTTGTCGGGTACGCTAAATCATTTGCGTACGCTGCCCGAGCCGCGCTGTGATGTTCGGCGGCTGCGTCCGCTGTTCCGGGCGTGCTGCGGTTCTCTTCTTTCGGCAGCGGTATGTAGAGCCCGCTGCTGTCCCAGTCGATGTCCATCACTGCTTCTCCTGCGTTCTCCATTCTTCCTTCTTCCTTTTCTTCCAGCTGGCTTGACGACGTCCAATGGAGTGCGCCAAAAATTTTTTTTTTTTTTTTTTTTTTTTTCGCTCTGGGCTTTGCGGTTGTGCGTCGCAGAGACGAACCGCACGGGAACTGAGTTCCGAGCTACCATCTGGAGCTCCTGCCTCGTGGCCCTGCCCAAGTAGGGCGCGTGCTCTATAGCAGGCCTTTCTCGGCTGTTGTGCTAGCCTACGCTAGCGCAGTATACACCGAGGGCGTTTCCACGAATCACCTGGGCGTATACGGTACCTTCCCAGCCCAGTCACTAGAGGATTGCCTGGGAACCTCGCCGCACGTGCATAAAATTTGCGTGCGAGCCGCCTGAAAGTGTCGTCTAAGGAGCGGACGCCAAGTCCTCTCCTTAGAAGGCGAGATGAGAAGCGACGGGGGACTTTGGCCGCTAGCCGAAGCCCCCTGTCGAGGACGCTCTGCAATTTCTTTTTATGCATTGCGGCGAGGTAACCCCAGACCGGGCAGGCGTAGGTAATGACCGGCAGCAGATACGCGCCGACGATCATCCTACCCAATTTCCTGGTCATGGCTGAGCTGATCAGGAGTGGAAACAGTGCGCACAGGCGAGTGGATGCTCGCTTAAGAACTGTCTGTGCGTGGGTACGCCAGGTGAGCCGACGGTCAAGGTGTAAGCCGAGGTACTTGACCTCGTTGGACCAGCGCAAGTACGTTCTGCCGATACGTAGTTGCCTAACGGGGTTCTTCCGTCGCTTGGAGAATTCGACGGCTACACTCTTGGTGGCGTTGAGTTGCACTCTCCAATTCTCAGTCCAGTCCACGAGCGTGTCGAGCTGGCGCTGCAGTCGTAGGACGGCCCTTTCCTCATGACGATCGGCCGTAAATACGGCCGTGTCGTCAGCGAAGAGGGCCATCTGGACTCCAGGCTGTCTCGGCACGTCGTTGACGTAGATCGAGAACAGAAGGGGGCCTAGAACACTACCTTGAGGGACGCCGGCTGTGATTCGTCTCTCGGAAGAGACAGAATCGCCAACTCTCACGCAGAAGGTCCTCTCCGTCAGAAAGCTAGCAACCAGATGGAGGTAGCAGTCCGGGAGCTGGACTTCCCTAAGTTTGAATAAAAGGCCATCATGCCATACGCTGTCGAAGGCTTTCTCAACATCTAAGAAACAGCCAACGGTCCGTTCTCTCCGACACCCGGCTTCCGTGATGCTTTCCACCAGTCTCATCAGTTGATGAGTGGTCGAATGCCCCACACGAAAGCCGAACTGTTCGGGGACCAGCACGTCAAAGTTGGTTAGATGCTCTCGTACACGACGCTGCACGAGGCGCTCAAAAACCTTGGACGTAGCGGAAAGTAGGCTGATAGGCCGGAGGTTTTCCGAGCGGGTGGTATCCTTTCCCTGCTTCGGGATCACGATAACCGTCGCCTTTCTCCATTTCTTGGGAAAGTAGGCCAGTCTAAGACACGCGTTGAACAAATCAGTCAAGAATTGAACTCCAGGCTCGGGAAGAAGTCGTAGAGCGGTGTTGGTAACACCGTCCGGGCCTGGAGCCTTTCTTGGCTGAAGTTCAGCGAGCCGATCTGAGACCTCTTCCAAAGAGATGGGTTCGGGCTCCGCCGTGATCGGAAGAGACAGAAAGTCTTCCACAGCCATCTCGACTTGTTCGTCGAAGTCCCAGTCCATGGGCGGGTTGGGAGCGAACTGACGCTCGAAACACAAGCCCAAGTACTCGGCCTTCTCCTCCGGGCGACCCAGGAGTCGACCGAACGGTCCAACAATGGCGGGAAGTGGAGGTCGGCGCCTCCGTCCCGTCAATGCGGTAGGTATTCTGTACGGGTGAGATTGCGGGTCCGCATCCCCCGTTCGGGCCACGTCGAGTTCCCAACAGCTACGTCGGAACGCCTTCAGACTGCCACGCAGTCGTCCGGTGAGCCGATTGTATGCTGCCTTATCGGCCGGATCACGGGTCCTCTGCCAACGTTTCCGGAAGTAATTCCTCTCGCGAGCGAGAAGAGAGACTTCCTCAGGGATGCGTTGGTAGTCAGGCGTGAAGCCAGCTCGCGTACGTGAAGACACGCCTATAGCCGAGATGATTGCCTCTTCGATTCCCGCAACTGCTTCGTCTAGGAGGCGAACGGAATCGAGTGGGGCCGCTGGCGGCAATCTACGGCACAAGGCCGGGCCGTAGCGATCCCAATCGATGACCTTCTGCTTGTCAGAACGTGCATAGGCGTGCTGGGTAGCGACGTGGACCAAGATAGGGTTGTGGTCGGATGTCAGCTCCGTAAGTGAGAATACCTCGACCGGACAGACAATTCCTTGGGTCACCGCGATGTCCAGAACATCGGGAGCCGCGTTAGGCAGTGACGGAAAGAACGTGGGTTGCGCTGGACCAAACACCATCGCCCGGCGCGATTCAACAAAACTGAGCAAGCGCCTCCCGTTCGGAGTAGTCAGGCGACTATTCCAAACGCGATGCTTGCAATTCAGATCGCCGGCCAAAATTACCCTTCGATGGGAATCGAAGATGACGTCCAGGTCGCTGACAAGGAGTTCAGCTTGTGGGGGCTTGTAAGCTGAGACCACGAGGACGCCGCCAAGAGCTCCATGGACCTCAATGGCGGTGGCCTCTAGGTTGGTAAGCTGCGGCAAAGCGACACGATGATGACCTATGGAGGTCCTCACCGCGATCGCCGTGCCGCCTCCTCGTCGGCCAACTCGGTCATCCCGATAAACCACGTAATTAGGTAATCGAAACCGGTTCGCCGGGGTCAGGTGGGTTTCCCCGAGGAGAAGTACGTCGGGTTTGAACCGAGCCAGGAATTCAAGAAGGTCGGAATGCTTGGTACCGATGTTATTAGCATTCCAGGCTACGAGCGAGAGATCTCGTCTAAGGGCTCGGTTCATAGAAGACCTATGACTTCGCAGGCTTCCACCAAGAGCATGAATCTCTCAGTTGGGTCAGCAGTTTCCAGGCGGGCTCGGATGGACCTGAAGAGAGATGCGACTTTCGGGAGGTCGTAGCTAGACAGAAAGCCGCGGACGAACTGTGCGTCATTGGAACTGACGGACTGGGTGGTTTGCCTGGAAACTGAGGCCGCATAAGAGCGACCAGGTGTTACGGCAGATCGGGTCATGGTGGAAGCCATAGGACCAGGGCCAGACGGTTTTGGATCAGCGGCAGGAAAAATACGCTGTTGCGCTTCGTCGGACTTATACCGGGAAGCAGGACTTTTCTTGGGCTGTGGGCAGGCAGGAGCTCGGGGCCGAGCATCCGTTGTGGTTATCCCTTTGTTCCTGGGTTTGATGCCTGCTCGCGGAAATCGCGGAGGTGGCAGGGGCGGCGAGGCTACCTCTGGTTCAGAGGCGGGAGTAGGTGGTTCCGCGGAGGTGGAGGGTTCATTCTCCGGCTCCAAAACCGAGATAACAGCTACTGGTCGTGTCTCTGCTGTGGAAGGAGACGCGGTACGTTTAGTTGCCTTTGTAGGGGCTGGAGGTGGAGCCGGAGAGGGCGCGCGCCGTGCCGGTTGTGCCAAAGGTTTAGGCCTAGCCTGCATTTTAGGCTGTCTAGGTTGGGGTTGCATAACTGGCTGCCGTGGCTTCGGGAGGGGCCCCTGCGGCTTTTGCTTCCGCAGGAGCTCCGCCTTATAGACCGGGCAGTTTACGTTAGACGCTGCGTGGCCTTGACCACAATTTATGCAGCGAAATTTGGTTTTGTCTGCCACAGTGCAGGCCTGTGTTGAATGTCCCAGAGAACATCGGAGACAGGCCGGGGCATTGCGGCAGACGTCGGTGTGGTGGCCGAACCTCTGGCACCGGTGGCACTGCGCAAGCTTGCCCTGGGGTCGACTGGTTTCCACCCGGACGCGGAAGCCAAACAGCCGCGTCAGGTGGAAAATTTTGTCTGCAGCCTCGCCCTTCTCGAGCTGGAGACGGACGAGCGGGAGAGGGACTCGGGTCTCGGAGTGAGTGAACAGGCGGAAAATTGCCTGCACCGGGTACCCGAGGTCGCGGAGTTCCATAAGGATCTCCTGTGGATCGGTGTGCGCGTCGAGCCCTCGCAAAATTACCGACAAGGGCTTGACTCGCTTAGGAGTAAAGGTGTGATACTGCAGGTTATGCGCTTGGAGGAAGGCCTCGACCAAGCGATGGTCCTCGAGCTGGCGGACGACAATCCTGACCGTATCACCGCCAAGCAGCTTCAGGTCAAGCTTGTCGGCCGACAGGCCGTGGGCCGCGATCAGCCGTCTGTATAAGGCGGCGACATTGGATACGCTATGGACGTACAGGGGCGGCGCACGACCAACAGCGGCAGCAGCCGGAGCTGCTGTCGAAGTAGTCGGAACCGCGACCTGTGGGCCCTGAGAAGGTCCAATGTCCATGGCCGAGGTCTGTGAGGAAGTGGATCCAGGTGCGTGGGTCCTCTTGGGCTTCTTAGCCGGGCGATTTCGCCGACCAACGGTCGCGAACTCGCCCGACTCGTCTGCCGGCAGAGGGGGAAGCGGGTTGGGGAGAGGATCGTCCGTCTCCATCGCCCGAGGCGAATCGGGCGAGTCGCCCAGATGGGGTAGCAAGGCGGGGCCGAGCGACTCGGCACTTGGGCCGTTGCCTGTAGAAGGCATGCTGGCCAGGTGCGACGGCTGCCGGGCAGAGACTGCTAGGCAGTCACTGCCAGACGCCAGGGATCTCGGGTCCGGCCGAAGCCGGATTACCCGCGCGTCTTCCTTGTTCACGACGATGCGGGAGGAGCTGGGCTAACGACCAGCTTCGTTGAATACCAGTCCTTACCAAGACTGGTGTCCACTGGCCCCTTTACCCCGGCGATATCCTAGCTCGCTTACCACTGGTGGGGGCTTGCAAGGATCGTCCGGGGCAGCGCTACCTAACGGTCGTGAACAAGTTAGGAATTACACACTGGAAATGCGGCACTCACCAGGTGAGCCCAGAGCAATCCTTTCCTGTCCGGCAAGATGTTGTTCCGGCGTAGGTGGTCCTTACAAGGGCAAACTTCGGCCAGCTGCTTCTTCTACCAGCTACTAAGTTCACCGGCAGCAGCTGGCTTGGTTCCCACGAAGAGAAGTTATTCCTCGTCGAAAGGCGAGGTGGCCGAAGGCAGCAAAGCCGTAGAGATGGTCCAGCGAGAGAGCTGAGAGAGCAGTCTAAGAAGAGCAGTCCTGATCAGTCCAAGGCTGGAGCAGAAGTCCCTGTGTGAACGTCTCTGTCTGCGATCGATCAAATCATGTGCGCCAAAAATTTTTAGCGGCGCTGTTTTTATGCCCTGACAGGTCGTATGCCACGAACCTATCAGAGTGCCGCTGGTCCCTGGTTGGCTCGCCTCGAGCACGTTAGATGGTCACGTTGAGGCCAATCAAGCTGCTGCCGATCCTTGATTGGGTCGCCTCGCCTTCTCGTGTCACGTCTCGGCTGGCGCCGAGAGCAGATCTTCGCCTCGCTATGTCACAACTCCCCCGGGTCTTGAATGCTCTCCGGTGGCCAGCCCATTGTTCTTCTCCGGCGGGTTTGAGCCGTTGGCGGTGAACCTTGTATGGACGTCCGTCCTTCTCCACCGTGTAAATCTGCCCGCCGAGGGTTGCGGCAACGCTAAAGGGACCTTCCCAGGCTGGCTCCCATCCAGGGTACCTCCGTCCTTTGGCTGGTCCGGCGTGGCTCTTGACGTACACCAGCTGCCCTACGGCCAGTGTAGGGTCCTGTGTCCTCCGTTCCGGATACCGCCGCCGCTGATACTGCGTCTGGTGTGACCTGGCCGCCTCTTCTCGTTCCTCAATTGGCCGGACGTCCTGTTCTGCGTGTGGCCGACTCCAGTCGCCGGGTCGGCGTAGGTCTCTGCCCAGCAGAAGCTCGCTCGGTGTCACTCCAGTGGCGGCGTTTGCACGATTCCGCAGCGAGAACAGAATCGTCGGCAAACGCTTGTCCCAGTCGCCATGGTCCTTGGAGTCATGGAGTTGGATCCGCAGCGCCTTCTTGATCTCGCCGTTGCGCCGCTCGGTCGGGTTCGCCCTGGGATGGTAGTTGGCTGTAGTCCACGGTCGTATGTGCAGCTTGTCGCACATCTGCTTCCACTTGTGGCCCGTGAGCGGCTTTCCGTTGTCGGTGAGCAACGCCTCTGGGTATCCCCAACGAGGGAACACTTCTTCCTCCAGGTAGCGGATAATGGTGTCGGCGTCCGCCTTGCGCACGGCCTTTGCTTCCACCCATCTCGACATCATATCCGTGACCACTACGATGTACCGGTTGCCAGCTCGAGTCAGCGGATATGGTCCCATGACGTCCAGGGCGACAGTATTCCAACATCTCCTGGGTCGGTGAGGTCGCTGTTGGTCCTGTTCGGGATTTGCGCCGCGCTTGTGTAGGGCGCATATTCTGCAACTCCGGACGTATCTGCGGACATCAATGGTTAGGCCGGTCCAGACGAAGTCCTTGCCGATGGCCCGAAACGTTTCTTCGGCCCCCGGATGACCGGCTTCAGGGAAGTCGTGGAAGTGCCTGATGACCTCCATGCGGACACTCGGCGGCACGTACAATCCTGGTTCCTGGTTGCGTCTGTCCTTCCAAACCAGGCCGTTGTCCACCCGGTATCCTCTCGCTGTAGCCGCCGCAGGGTCGTTTCTCCACGCTTGGCACTCCTGGTCGCCTTCTTGCGCCTGCTGCACTGCCTGATGGATGCCGACAGCTGTGATTTCTTGTAGTCGGGGTGCAGCTGCCGCAACACTGCGAAGTGGCCTCTCTTCAGGCTGCATCCGTGGTTCTTCTTGGACGCCGGCAGTATCTTCAAGCCCAGGTTCCCTCGAGAGGAAGTCCGGCAACTCGTTCTCCTTGCCCGGGCAGTGGACGACGGTGAATTTGAAGCTCTGTATCAGTAGAGCCCAGCGAGCGTACTTCGTCTTCTGCCCCGTCACCTGCTTCAGCCAAGTTAGCGCCTTGTTGTCGGTCCTTAGGGTGAAATGTCGATCCTCCAAGTATGGGCGGTATTTCTTGATGGCCCAGACGACTGCCAAACACTCCAGTTCGTTGGAGTGGTAGTTCTTCTCCGCCTCGTGGAGCTTGGCACTGGCGTACGAGATGATACGCCTCTCTCCGGCTTCGGTGCATTGATAAAGCACCGCTCCAAGTCCCTTTTGGCTGGCGTCGGTCTGCAGAAACATCGGCAAGTCTCGATCCGGTCGTGAGAGTTTTAACGGCTGCCGGAAAGCGGCCTTAACCTCTTCGAAGGCTCGCTGAGTTGTGTCGTCCCAATGCCACTTTCTTGTCCGCAGCAGGTCCGTTAACGGTTCCGAAATCATGGCGAAGCAGGGGATGTACTCTCGCAGCCAGTTGCAGGTTCCCAGGAAGCGTTGCAGCTCTTTCTTGTTGCTGGGGGCCGGCTGGTCTTCAATCGCTCTGAGATGTTGCTGCTGCGGGAGGTTGCCGTCCGGAGTAATCTCGTGGCCCAGAAAGGCGACTTCTTCCCGGCCGAAGTGACACTTGTTGAGCGAGCAGGTCAGCTGGTGCATCTGCAGCCTTTCCAAGACTTGATCCAGGTGTCGCAGGTGCGTTTCCCAGTCGGGGGAGTAGACAATGATGTCGTCCAGATAGACGAGGCAGCACTCCCGTAATAGTCCCGTGAGAACATCCTGCATCAGCCGTTGGAAGGTGCTGGGCGCGTTCTTCAGCCCAAAGCACATCACCCGGAACTGGTAGCGACCTCCGTCGGGCACCGAGAATGCTGTGTACTTCTTTGCTTCTTCCACCAGCGGGATTTGCCAGTAGCCGCTCTTGAGATCTAGGGTCGAGAAGACTTGGGCCCCGCTGAGGTCCTTGATTGTTTCGTATATCAGCGGCAGTGGTGAGTCCACATCCTCGGTCTGATCGTTCAGCCTCCGGAAGTCTACGCAGAACCGGGGTGTGCTGTCCTTCTTCTTCACAATCACCACCGGAGAGCTGTATGGCGAGGTGGCCGGTTCAATGATACGCTGCCTCAGCATCTCTTCTACCTGTTCCCGGATGGTGCGTTTCTTCTCGTCGGAGTACCGGTACATTGGGAGCCGGAATGGCTGGCTACCTTCTATCAGCCGGATCTCGTGCTTGGCCGCAGATGTAGTGCGGAGCGGGCCACGGGAGAACAAACTGCGATGACGGTGTAACATTTCCAGAAGCCGTTTATGGTGTTGGCCACCTGCTGACGTTTGAAGGCTAGCTTCGTCAATGTCCTCTTCCTCGGGCTCCGCGCGGTCATTCCAGAAGACCGTCTGTCGGTTCTCGCTGCCAATGTGAAGGCAGCCCCGTCGGTAGTCCACAACTGCTTGGTTGGCCGTGAGCCAGTGGTGGCCCAATAAAACTTCTTCTTGCAGTCCGGGCACTTCTAGCAGACTGGTGGTGGTCGCGAGACTTCCAATTATAATGTCTGCGACGACGGTGGCCGTTGAGTGACATTGCTGACCGTGTAGCGCTAGCTGGACAACTCGGGGCTCCGTCTTTCTTCCTCCGGGCAGCAGACCGGCTCGTACGAAGTCGTAGTTTGCGGCGGAGTCCAAGGCTGCGGTCAGTTTTCGGCCGGCGATCTCTATTGGAATGCGCGGTATGTCCGCACCTAGTTGGTTCACGCGCCCCGGTGGTCGTTTCCCTGCCGGTTCTTCACAGGGCAGTCCCGATGGAAGTGTCTTCCCGGGCAGTAGCGGCACTTGGGCGTTAGGCTGTTCAATCTTTGTTCCTCTTTCGTGCTTGAGGCCGATCGACACTGCTTCGACCCCCCTACTCGATCCAGGGAGTTTTCAGCAGAGTCATCCCGACCTCGCGCACGACTATCTTGATCCAAGTCCGCCTCGATGCTCATTGCCCGTTGTAAAAGTTCCTCTAAAGTCATAGGCGGCGGGAACCTCAGCGCAGGTCGAAGGCGTGGCTGCAGCTGTTGTGTAAGCATGGCTATGCTCGTCCTCTCGTCACCTCCGGGGTACAGACGGCGAAACAGCTCGATTTTTCTCAGGATGAAGATTTCCGCCGATTCCTGCCGCTGCGTTTGTCCGTACAGCTCGGCCAGCAGCTCTGCGTCTCGTTGCATCCCGCAGAAGTGATGCCGGAAGCGGTCGCAGAACTCGGGCCAATTTATCTGCAATCCCGTGTATCTCTCTGCCCACGTGGCAGCTTCTCCTCGGAGCTGCCGCACTGCGTAATCTGCCCACTGTTCAGGTGGGACTCTGTAGTCCCGCAGCTGTCGCTCTAGCTGTTGAAGATATCGTTCTGGATCCTCGTACTTGAGGCCATGGTATGTAGCGGTGATCACCGGTGGCAACGTGCACCTCAGAGCTGCGGCGAATTGCGCAAAGCCTTGCTCTATTTCGAACCCGGTGTCCCGCTGGGTGTAGCTGTTGGGCGCCATGTTGATTGGTGTGCCGGCTGGTAGCTCGCTGGCGTGGCTGGATCTTGCATCCGCAAGATGATCGTCGCCCCACGTTGGGCGCCACTTGTCACAGGACAAATGGCGCCAATCGTACACACTATAGTTTTTTAGGCCCTTAAAAGGACCGTTTGTCGGGTACGCTAAATCATTTACGTACGCTGCCCGAGCCGCGCTGTGATGTTCGGCGGCTGCGTCCGCTGTTCCGGGCGTGCTGCGGTTCTCTTCTTTCGGCAGCGGTATGTAGAGCCCGCTGCTGTCCCAGTCGATGTCCATCACTGCTTCTCCTGCGTTCTCCATTCTTCCTTCTTCCTTTTCTTCCAGCTGGCTTGACGACGTCCAATGGAGTGCGCCAAAAATTTTTTTTTTTTTTTTTTTTTTTTTCTCTGGGCTTTGCGGTTGTGCGTCGCAGAGACGAACCGCACGGGAACTGAGTTCCGAGCTACCATCTGGAGCTCCTGCCTCGTGGCCCTGCCCAAGTAGGGCGCGTGCTCTATAGCAGGCCTTTCTCGGCTGTTGTGCTAGCCTACGCTAGCGCAGTATACACCGAGGGCGTTTCCACGAATCACCTGGGCGTATACGGTACCTTCCCAGCCCAGTCACTAGAGGATTGCCTGGGAACCTCGCCGCACGTGCATAAAATTTGCGTGCAAGCCGCCTGAAAGTGTCGTCTAAGGAGCGGACGCCAAGTCCTCTCCTTAGAAGGCGAGATGAGAAGCGACGGGGGACTTTGGCCGCTAGCCGAAGCCCCCTGTCGAGGACGCTCTGCAATTTCTTTTTATGCATTGCGGCGAGGTAACCCCAGACCGGGCAGGCGTAGGTAATGACCGGCAGCAGATACGCGCCGACGATCATCCTACCCAATTTCCTGGTCATGGCTGAGCTGATCAGGAGTGGAAACAGTGCGCACAGGCGAGTGGATGCTCGCTTAAGAACTGTCTGTGCGTGGGTACGCCAGGTGAGCCGACGGTCAAGGTGTAAGCCGAGGTACTTGACCTCGTTGGACCAGCGCAAGTACGTTCTGCCGATACGTAGTTGCCTAACGGGGTTCTTCCGTCGCTTGGAGAATTCGACGGCTACACTCTTGGTGGCGTTGAGTTGCACTCTCCAATTCTCAGTCCAGTCCACGAGCGTGTCGAGCTGGCGCTGCAGTCGTAGGACGGTCCTTTCCTCATGACGATCGGCCGTAAATACGGCCGTGTCGTCAGCGAAGAGGGCCATCTGGACTCCAGGCTGTCTCGGCACGTCGTTGACGTAGATAGAGAACAGAAGGGGGCCTAGAACACTACCTTGAGGGACGCCGGCTGTGATTCGTCTCTCGGAAGAGACAGAATCGCCAACTCTCACGCAGAAGGTCCTCTCCGTCAGAAAGCTAGCAACCAGATGGAGGTAGCAGTCCGGGAGCTGGACTTCCCTAAGTTTGAATAAAAGGCCATCATGCCATACGCTGTCGAAGGCTTTCTCAACATCTAAGAAACAGCCAACGGTCCGTTCTCTCCGACACCCGGCTTCCGTGATGCTTTCCACCAGTCTCATCAGTTGATGAGTGGTCGAATGCCCCACACGAAAGCCGAACTGTTCGGGGACCAGCACGTCAAAGTTGGTTAGATGTTCTCGTACACGACGCTGTACGAGGCGCTCAAAAACCTTGGACGTAGCGGAAAGTAGGCTGATAGGCCGGAGGTTTTCCGAGCGGGTGGTATCCTTTCCCTGCTTCGGGATCACGATAACCGTCGCCTTTCTCCATGTCTTGGGAAAGTAGGCCAGTCTAAGACACGCGTTGAACAATTCAGTCAAGAATTGAACTCCAGGCTCGGGAAGAAGTCGTAGAGCGGTGTTGGTAACACCGTCCGGGCCTGGAGCCTTTCTTGGCTGAAGTTCAGCGAGCCGATCTGAGACCTCTTCCAAAGAGATGGGTTCGGGCTCCGCCGTGATCGGAAGAGACAGAAAGTCTTCCACAGCCATCTCGACTTGTTCGTCGAAGTCCCAGTCCATGGGCGGGTTGGGAGCGAACTGACGCTCGAAACACAAGCCCAAGTACTCGGCCTTCTCCTCCGGCGACCCAGGAGTCGACCGAACGGTCCAACAATGGCGGGAAGTGGAGGTCGGCGCCTCCGTCCCGTCAATGCGGTAGGTATTCTGTACGGGTGAGATTGCGGGTCCGCATCCCCCGTTCGGGCCACGTCGAGTTCCCAACAGCTACGTCGGAACGCCTTCAGACTACCACGCAGTCGTCCGGTGAGCCGATTGTATGCTGCCTTATCGGCCGGATCACGGGTCCTCTGCCAACGTTTCCGGAAGTAATTCCTCTCGCGAGCGAGAAGAGAGACTTCCTCAGGGATGCGTTGGTAGTCAGGCGTGAAGCCAGCTCGCGTACGTGAAGACACGCCTATAGCCGAGATGATTGCCTCTTCGATTCCCGCAACTGCTTCGTCTAGGAGGCGAACGGAATCGAGTGGGGCCGCTGGCGGCAATCTACGGCACAAGGCCGGGCCGTAGCGATCCCAATCGATGACCCTCTGCTTGTCAGAACGTGCATAGGCGTGCTGGGTAGCGACGTGGACCAAGATAGGGTTGTGGTCGGATGTCAGCTCCGTAAGTGAGAATACCTCGACCGGACAGACAATTCCTTGGGTCACCGCGATGTCCAGAACATCGGGAGCCGCGTTAGGCAGTGACGGAAAGAACGTGGGTTGCGCTGGACCAAACACCATCGCCCGGCGCGATTCAACAAAACTGAGCAAGCGCCTCCCGTTCGGAGTAGTCAGGCGACTATTCCAAACGCGATGCTTGCAATTCAGATCGCCGGCCAAAATTACCCTTCGATGGGAATCGAAGATGACGTCCAGGTCGCTGACAAGGAGTTCAGCTTGTGGGGGCTTGTAAGCTGAGACCACGAGGACGCCGCCAAGAGCTCCGTGGACCTCAATGGCGGTGGCCTCTAGGTTGGTAAGCTGCGGCAAAGCGACACGATGATGACCTATGGAGGTCCTCACCGCGATCGCCGTGCCGCCTCCTCGTCGGCCAACTCGGTCATCCCGATAGACCACGTAATTTGGTAATCGAAACCGGTTCGCCGGGGTCAGGTGGGTTTCCCCGAGGAGAAGTACGTCGGGTTTGAACCGAGCCAGGAATTCAAGAAGGTCGGAATGCTTGGTACCGATGTTGTTAGCATTCCAGGCTACGAGCGAGAGATCTCGTCTAAGGGCTCGGTTCATAGAAGACCTATGACTTCGCAGGCTTCCACCAAGAGCATGAATCTCTCAGTTGGGTCAGCAGTTTCCAGGCGGGCTCGGATGGACCTGAAGAGAGATGCGACTTTCGGGAGGTCGTAGCTAGACAGAAAGCCGCGGACGAACTGTGCGTCATTGGAACTGACGGACTGGGTGGTTTGCCTGGAAACTGAGGCCGCATAAGAGCGACCAGGTGTTACGGCAGATCGGGTCATGGTGGAAGCCATAGGACCAGGGCCAGACGGTTTTGGATCAGCGGCAGGAAAAGTACGCTGCTGCGCTTCGTCGGACTTATACCGGGAAGCAGGACTTTTCTTGGGCTGTGGGCAGGCAGGAGCTCGGGGCCGAGCATCCGGTGTGGGTATCCCTTTGTTCCTGGGTTTGATGCCTGCTCGCGGAAATCGCGGAGGTGGCAGGGGCGGCGAGGCTACCTCTGGTTCAGAGGCGGGAGTAGGAGGTTCCGCGGAGGTGGAGGGTTCATTCTCCGGCTCCAAAACCGAGATAACAGCTACTGGGCGTGTCTCTGCTGTGGAAGGAGACGCGGTACGTTTAGTTGCCTTTGTAGGGGCTGGAGGTGGAGCCGGAGAGGGCGCGCGCCGTGCCGGTTGTGCCTGAGGTTTAGGCCTAGCCTGCATTTTAGGCTGTCTAGGTTGGGGCTGCATAACTGGCTGCCGTGGCTTCGGGAGGGGCCCCTGCGGCTTTTGCTTCCGCAGGAGCTCCGCCTTATAGACCGGGCAGTTTACGTTAGACGCTGCGTGGCCTTGGCCACAATTGATGCAGCGAAATTTGGTTTTGTCCGCCACAGTGCAGGCCTGTGTTGAATGTCCCAGAGAACATCGGAGACAGGCCGGGGCATTGCGGCAGACGTCGGTGTGATGGCCGAACCTCTGGCACCGGTGGCACTGCGCAAGCTTGCCCTGGGGTCGACTGGTTTCCACCCGGACGCGGAAGCCAAACAGCCGCGTCAGGTGGAAAATTTTATCAGCAGCCTCGCCCTTCTCGAGCTGGAGACGGACGAGCGGGAGAGGTACTCGGGTTTCTGAGTGAGTGTACAGGCGGAAAATTGCCTGCACCGGGTACCCGAGGTCGCGGAGTTCCATAAGGATCTCCTGAGGATCGGTGTGCGCGTCAAGCCCTCGCAAATTGACAGACAAGGGCTTGACTCGCTTAGGAGTGAAGGTGTGATATTGGAGGTTGTGTGCTTGGAGGAAGGCCTCGACCAAGCGATGGTCCTCGAGCTGGCGGACGACAATCCTGACCGTATCACCGCCAAGCAGCTTCAGGTCAAGCTTGTCGGCCGACAGGCCGTGGGCCGCGATCAGCCGTCTGTATAAGGCGGCGACATTGGATACGCTATGGACGTACAGGGGCGGCGCACGACCAACAGCGGCAGCAGCCGGAGCTGCTGTCGAAGCAGTCGGAACCGCGACCTGTGGGCCCTGAGAAGGTCCAATGTCCATGGCCGAGGTCTGAGAGGAAGCGGTTGGGTGAGTCCTCTTGGGCTTCTTAGCCGGGCGATTACGCCGACCAACGGTCGCGAACTCGCCCGACTCGTCAGCCGGCAGAGGAGGAATCGGGTTGGGGAGAGGATCGTCCGTCTCCATCGCCCGAGGCGAATCGCCCAGATGGGGTAGCAAGGCAGGGCCGAGCGACTCGGCACTTGGGCCGTTGCCTGTAGAAGGCATGCTGGCCAGGTGCGGCGGCTGCCGGGCAGAGACTGCTAGGCAGTCACTGCCAGACGCCAGGGATCTCGGGTCCGGCCGAAGCCGGATTACCCGCGCGTCTTCCTTGTTTACGACGATGCGGGAGGAGCTGGGCTAACGACCAGCTTCGTTGAATACCAGTCCTTACCAAGACTGGTGTCCACTGGCCCCTTTACCCCGGCGATATCCTAGCTCGCTTACCACTGGTGGGGGCTTGCAAGGATCGTCCGGGGCAGCGCTACCTAACAGTCGTGAACAAGTTAGGAATTACACACTGGAAATGCGGCACTCACCAGGTGAGCCCAGAGCAATCCTCTTCTTTTCCTGTCCGGCAAGATGTTGTTCCGGCGCAGGTGGTCCTTACAAGGGCAAACTTCGGCCAGCTGCTTCTTCTACCAGCTACTAAGTTCACCGGCAGCAGCTGGCTTGGTTCCCACAGATCAAATTTTTAGCGGCGCTGTTTTTATGCCCTGACAGGTCGTATGCCACGAACCTATCAGAGTGCCGCTGGTCCCTGGTTGGCTCGCCTCGAGCACGTTAGATGGTCACGTTGAGGCCAATCAAGCTGCTGCCGATCCTTGATTGGGTCGCCTCGCCTTCTCGTGTCACGTCTCGGCTGGCGCCGAGAGCAGATCTTCGCCTCGCTATGTCACAATACGTTAGATAGAAGAAAAAATGTAATAAATATAAACAGTATTTAAATTTAAATAAATCAAATATTGTACGTAAGCATGTATATGGAAGCATAACACTTTGTTGGTTGTTAAATGTAACGAAGGGGAGCAATTAACACGCAGAGACCGGCAGCGGTGACGTCAGAACGACATGCGGTCGCCTGTGTAGCAGTCTGCGTGTGTGTGTATGTGTACATGTGTAAATAACAGACAGATTAAATTATGCAAACGAGGGTGGAAGATTTCACACAGTTTTTTAAGGATTGTACGTGAACCAAAAGTCACACGAATCAGCTACATATGTGAATACATAGCTGACGCCTGGCGCTTCAATTTGGCGTTAAGTGGTCATTAATCGTGGGAACGGTTCAGACACCGTGTGAAATTTTGGCACAGCTGCCATAATTTGCACAGCGTAACATCCATAATTTGCATAGACAAGGTTTAATATATTATACCTAACCATTGGTGTAATAATATTTATAAAAAAGTGTGCGCTTCATAAAAAAAAAAAAAGACGCGTAGGTTGAAAGTGATGATGAAACCGACGCGCCGGCCAGTCCAAAGTTGTCAGAAACAGTTTCCAACAGGAATTGCAACGGGCAGCAGTATAAAACCCCAGCGCGCGACACACTTTTTCTCACTATCTCAGATCAAACTCATTTAGTAAGAGGAATCCACGCATCTCGACAACGTAAACTTTACAAAGTTGTAGTAATGTTTTGAACAGTAGTCAATATACTGAAGTGCGATGGAACCGGTATTACGTCGGTGCAGTTATTAAAGAACGAGTGATTTAAATAAAAGACTGTATTAATGAAGCTACAAGAGTCATAACTACGTAGAACTTCTTCTAGACAGCTACGAGGGACAAGAAAGAAGAGGAGAGGAACTAGACATCTACGAGAGGACGCAGGGACAGCCCAAGCAGCTACATCCAGCCGTTTATCATCGAGACTAGAGGTCCACGTCAGAACTCAGCATCCAGGAGACGGAGCGAGGAATTCAACGACGTAGAGACAAGAGGAGCTGATACCGAAGAGGATCATCAAACTCGAGAGTCCGGATGATGGTAACAACAATTTAAATGGATGCAGGAAAAATGCAAAAATGCAGGTGAACTCGAACATCTATTTAATATTATAAATGACCCTGAAGTCTATCACCAAAAGCTAGTTTCCATATCCAAGTTTACAAGAACATTAATATATTTTTTTAACTTAAAGAATGAATAAATAATTGTTAAATATACTAATAGAATAGAGAATAGAGTAGTAATCTCATAATTGAATGGTCAAGAAAGAACCGTAGTATATTATATTTTGTAATTAATTAGATGAATGAATTTTAAATATGAGATTTACGTAATGGTTAATTAATTGAGACATTAAAATTAGAATCAATTAACGTAAATAAGGTTCTCTATTAATATTTTAATTAATATTTGAATTAATTAAAAGTTTCATTTACGTGGTATACATTGCAAACCACACTTGTAAAGACTAGATCAATATTTAAATGTTATACGTATTAATTACGTTTCCTATTATATTTATATGTGTTATATGTATATGTCTGTGTATTATTTCTGGTTCTATATAATGTATGTGTGTATATACTATGTCTTAGAAGTATAAGAAATCAGAGTTAAACTCATTATGAGTATATTATATTCGGGTTGAATATAAGGGTTCATATAACAAGAAACCCACATTGAACAATTTAAATAACATGACAATTTGCAATTTTTGAATAAATCAAATGAATATGCTTTTCTTGAAACAGTTGTACTAATTTCACAACCAGAACTCAATCTTCTGTACTCGTTACTTGTAAATTAAAACTTATAACGTTATTCACGCGCTTATCCACAGTCAATCAACGACCAAAGCCTGCGACCCAGCAGGGGAACATCAAGGTAAATACTGCTGAAGAAGAGTATACCTCCGAGACGTGGGTAAGTGCGCGCAATAGCGTATGTGTAAAAAGTAAGTGTATAAAAATAACGTTTTTTTTTAACTCCTAAAAGCTGCTTCGGTGGTACACATGGAAGCCATCATTATTTATAATATTTGATCATTTTGATAAAAAAACACGACCAAAATTTGTTGGTTTATAAGAATAACTTACCGTAAGTGATCATCCTGGAAGAACAAATTTTAGACATGGTTATTTTTTGAGAAAGACTGAAGGAATTCAGAAGTTTAAAGAAGAAAAGATAAAACAAACAACAACTGTCTTGGTAAAACAAGGAAGAAAATTAAGAAAGGACATAGTGAAAAGATGAAGTATTTCTGGAGGAAAGACAGTGAGACGTTTTTCATAAGTCCATAGCTGGCCAAGGTCAAAAGTACTGAATAACGGTGGAAAATGTCAAGTCGCCGTAGAGCAGGAATTTAGAGCACTAGGAGTAGTTAGTTAGACTATGACGATAAAGAACGCATAATTTAATACAGTTCTCTGCGCAGTTTTGGAACAGTTCAAATATGATTAATGGCGCCGGATAAACAATAGTTTGTTGTACACAGAGGCGGCCATTGTGTGCTGCTGCATGTGGTTAGTCAAGTCTGTCTCGCTGCGTGCGACAGGATACACTACATTTACTCGGCGAATTAATAATAGCGCCTCCGACGGATAAGCCTGTCGCCGTAATCACACACACACTCGCCGTATTGATACTGTCTGTTCGGTTCAGACGTCTTTAACGAATCAGAGGAACTGAACTTTTCATTGTGTCAACACAGCGTTAATGAAATCTTATGTCCTCACTTATTGACGTGCAAACAATTAACAAAGTGGCGTTCTGTAGTCAACGTCGAAGAGAAAAACGACTCACAAGCTTTAAAGTAATAAAAAAAAAAAAAAACAGATATTAAACTGTTGGAAGTTTTGGAGTTTTGTTTGATTCCAAGCGGAACGTTAAACGCTTGTAAGTAGAGTTTGTGTAACTTTCATCGACCTGCATTTGTAGATGTACACTAAAATATTTAATAAGGTATTCAACAGCTCAGTAGCCATTTGTATACCGCGCGCACACACACAAAGAAAACTACTACGGACGTAATACTGTTTATTACTATTCAGTTTATTACCAGTGTATTAGTATTGTTGTTATTGTTTTGGCTACCACTTCTTATGACAAATACAATGACTTCAGTTATTAATAAAAACATTATTTTTATCTTCCACTTCTTACCTATAGGTCTACGTTAATTTCTTCCTTGCGTACAGATTGTCGTTTGCGTCCGTCTCATCGTGTTATTAATAAAATGCTAAGTTTGTTAAATACGCTATTGGACCTCTTCTAAAACAGTCTACTTGAGTATTAGAAAACAATAATATGTACAAGTTTATATTGGTTTAGAAATTCCGAAGTATACGGTAGTATATTAATTACTACTACCATTTAATATACGTCAAAAAATCAACAACAAACAAAGGTCAAGTGGTGCTGGACAATGTGTAAAATATTTTATCCATATCTGTCAAGGCGTTCCGCTAAGAAACAAAATAAAATTATCTCGGAAGAGAGAGGTTTTACTTGTTTGCAGTAACATTAGTATATTTAGGTCGCTTATTACCGCGACAAGAGAAAAGTCAGATCTCGGAGCCTTGTAAGATCATCGTTGTAAACGCAGTTTCTAGGTTACGCTAAACAGTATTGCATGTGATAAATCCTTTCCTTAGGTGTTCATGATCAACAATGGTTAAATTTTATGCAGCATTCACAACACTGTATGACGCTTGGTGGGGAGCACAGGGCATTGCAGCGTGAGGAAACCGGTCTAAACAAACGGTCACGTATAAACAAGAATCTAATAATACTTGTCTGGCTGTTTCACTCACTGTACGTGCTTGCTCATTGTATCTCTTTTACTAATTTTGTCTATTCAAGAGCATTGATATATTATCTTCTTAATTCATTTGTCAAATCATCAACTACAAAGTTATCCATAATCATTTTATTAAATTGAAGGAGCGTATGTGTAAGAATCTTTTAAAGATTTTCGTACTCCAGAAATTAGAATGTAATAAACACGGCTGAAGTTATAAACTAATATACTGTATAGTTTGCTGGGAGGTGTAAACACTTTTTTTTTAATTTTTGAACCGTCCAGCTTTTGTTTTTTGATAATTAAGAGCTATGAGGTTCCCGTATTACTGATACGTCTACAAGCGTATTTATTAGACTTATAACGACTGATACCTCTGGTCGCTCAACGGTTTGAAGAGCTTCCAGGAAGGAGTTGTAGGAAGCGGTTGACTCAAATTCAATTTGAGGTCTTTGAAACTGCTTGAATTCGATGCGCGCTACCGGAGGGGGTCTCTCTCTCTCTCTCTCTCTCTCTCTCTCTCTCTCTCTCTCTCTCTCTCTCTCTCTCTCTCTGTATCTGTCTGTCTGTCTGTCTCTGTCTCTGCCTGTCTGACTGTCTGTATGTCTGTCTCTCTCTCTCTCTCTCTCTCTGTCTTACTCTCTAATTACTACCTCTAACCTAAAATGTAGTATTGTCTTTAAATTTGTTTGTTATATTACTACGTTTATTTTCCTTGTGTTTCTGCGAATCCTATTTTACCCCTTCTTTCTTAGCTTGTTTGGGATATTGTTAACGTCTTCCTGTAAAAATATTATTTTTAATAAATATAAAATCTGAAGATAACAAACCATTAACGTCTTTGTCCCTCAGCCACTGTTGTATGGGTTTACTGAGGGCTAAATCTATAACTGGAAGACTTAATATTTTCTCCAGTATCTTCCTGTGATTGTGTATGGTCACATGTCTGTTATGATCACTGATGTTAACATTTTCGAGTAGGATTTACATATCTTTTTAGTGCAGACTCAACGTCGTATATTATCCTTCAGCTTTTATTTTGGAGACTTGTGTCCATCTATCAAGTAGAACGCACTGTTCTGATCTCTGTACCCGATTCTTTAGCACAAGATTTCACAATATACTAATTCTGAATTTCACAATAAAACTTTGTCACGACCAAGTTAATCCTTATATAAAACTCATTCCTAAAATATAAAACACAATCTCCCATAGATTTACAGGAAAACACTATAACCTTCACACAAGTTTGAGAACGGCTCTTTGAATACAGAAAAACTCACAAAAACCTTTTCAAAATAGTTTTAAGCTTTTTCAGTTAATAATGTTATTTTAACTCTCCATCTACTTGATTATATTAGCGGCGTCGAATTCGTGCCGATCCGCAGGAGCCACCGGCTCGCGTACCGGTTACTGCAGTTACTATTCTCCCTGAATTTTCGTATTCATATACAGTGGCTGTATTAGACACAGTTATCGACTGCATATCGTATTCAAACAATTAGCCTATGTCTGCAATATAGGTATTGTTTGTTAGTTGTATATGTACGTCTGTGGAATGAAGAAATTATTAATATTTTAATTTTTTTTACAGATTGTCCAACGTTGATTATGATAAAACTGGGCAAACCCATCCAATTTTTACATGTTTATATTTAAAATAATTATTAAGAATAATAAAAATTGAAACCTAAACGCGCACGTAAAACTTTGGTTCCCCAATAGCTTCTCGTATTTAGCTGTTAACATTGCCTACAAGTACTGAATATTACAATGTCAGAGGCCTCGATAACCGAGACTGATCCCCTGAATATGCAATCGTCTCTTAATTTGACGAAAGTTGTCCGTGGGCGGAGACGAGTGCATATGACAACGTTTAACAGCTCTCACAAACATGTCTAAGTATACAACATCCTTAGTTAAACATTAATAATATTGTTACAACGGTCTCACTGATCGTCGTATGATACTGTGGAAACAAAATACAGACACCAATAAGATCACTAATTACCAGCTTTAATGACTCACAAATAACAATTTAAAAGCAACAAGATACTCTCACACAGTATTTCAAGTTAAATTTGTCCATACTTAATAATAATGTCAACTAATAACGTTCCCCACTATTTTAACAAAACAATCACCACTTGATGAATCGTCCAACGTAATCAGACTTCTAAACGGCGGCTGTCGCCAATATGTAGACTGAAAGTAATCCAGAATAATGTTCAATAATATGCGTCCTTAACAAGCACTCGAAAACTCTAGAGGGTACTTGAGTGCATGTTTTGTAGAAACACGCACCTGCTTGGCTAGTCGAGAAAAGTGTAGAAGGACGCTCTTCCTTTTCGAGAGGGCTCCATGGTTACATTTTTTACAATTAATAATCACCAACTTGTGCGCCATCCACGCCAAGAGGGTCACCATAAGACATCCAGCTGGCAATCCTTCTTCTCCTTCTCCTTCTCCTTCTCCTTCTCCTTCTGTACTCACTTGTGCTGCACAAGGGGCTGGGCCTACTGGATCCTGATGTCAACAAAATTATGCCTAACCTTCTGACGTACCCCTCAACAGAATTTCTCCATTTCTTCCTCTCCATTGATAAACGTTCCTCTCAATTACCTCTCGTTATTTATTCATTCGCCATACGTAGCCTTACCATTTTATCCTCTGCATTTGTATATGTACGCTTCTAAATTCTAGATTATTTTTTTTGTGCACCACCTTCCACTGCCTTCCTTGACTGAACCCGTTATTCTTCTAAGCGTTTTCCTTTTAACTCTGTCACGTGGTTTCCAATACAGTTGTAGCTTCTTGTGTAATACTGTTGTTGTATACAGTTGTACCTTTGTTTCTTTCTCACTAAAGGACTCTTTAAAATATTCCTAAGTGAATAATATGCTGTGCTCACAGGACATAATTTTTTACAACTTCTATGTCTTATCTGACATGATATTCACAGAACAACTTGTCTATTTGGAAGACGAGATTATGTGAAATACAAAACTTGTAGTTGATACTAAATATATAAAAACAATCAACTAACAAAATAAAATAAATGTATTTAAATAATATTTTAACAATAAAAATAAATATATTATATTATTGTTTAACATAATTATTAATAATCTTTTTCGTTTGAGTATTGATGTATTTTTCTTCCAATTATCTCCAATAATAAATATTCAATATTCAAATATATTTTATAATAAAATATAATAATATTCAAACGACGACAATGTCGTTTGCTAAAAGTGAACGTAAAAGTTAATGACCAAATATGACTTAAAGGAAAGAGAATACAGATTGACTAAAATGAAGCCTATTATTCCACTGTAAATAATATTTATAATTTAATACGTAATAAAATGGAACTGTGTAACGTTAATACACACACACATATGTATGTATATAAATTAAAATATATTTTAAATATGTATATTGTAACATTACGTTTCTTCCCCTCCTCTTTTTTCATTCTCCCATAATAAAATATAATTATAAATCAGGTTGAAGTACAAAAAAACATACTTATTAACCTAATAAGAAACTAAATATAATATAAAATGTAATACTAGTATTAGTAGTGGATGAACGTAATAACCAGTGTACTAACTAAAGAAATAGTAGTGTGGACTAACTAATGTAAACAAAAGAAGTGAAATGTAAGTTAAAAGAAGAAAATGTGTACTGTCTAAGAGTAGAACAGTAATAAGCATATGTAACAGAAATAGGTGAAATCTATTTAAATAAATTACTGTAAGTAATGATGGATGATGTAATAATCATTGTTTTTAGTGCTAAAGTTAGTAGGTAAAGGTGAAGGTTGCTTTGTGAATAATTATAAGTATGAGAAGGAATGAATGTTATGTTTTGAAGACTGGCTTTGACCTAGAAGGCTAATAAGAGTCATAATATGTTTTAAAATAGTTATTGATAATTAATTGATGGTAATTGTTTACGATACTACGTAAGTTCAAATTGCGGTGAAATATTTCTTTTCATATTCTTCTATACTATATAAATACGAGAAAAATAATTTTAAACGGCGGTCGAACCTATTTACGGAGAAAAAAAATTAAATACTTACTCACATAAGAACGCATGCATCAGCCAGTGAACGCCATTTTCAGTTTGTGTAATGTGTACAACGGTACAGGACGGCGCGTGACGTCACCGCTTGTACATAAGCTGTCGCTCCAAATTGGACTTTGGGATGTATATAATTCTTGCAAAAATGAAGGCGAACCATTTTCCAAACATTTACAAGCGAGTTGGATGAAAAGCGAGTTGAGCCGATACCTGCCGGTTAGTTCGGAGTGGCGGCCCGAAGGGCCGCGGATATAGTTCATTGTTCCGATACCTGCCGGTTAGGTTCGGAGGGGCGGCCCGAAGATAATTCTTGCAAATTTGGACGGTATTGCTGAAATCCGGAAAAATTTGCCAAACGCCAAAAATTACCAAAGGCTGATGTAATGCTGACTTATGATTGATACTTAGAAAACAATCAACGGGTGAATTCAAAATTTTGTAATCTCTCATTTGTAATTGGTTAAGACAAAAACAGCGGTTTCACCGTTGAGAATAAACGCGCGAATTTCACCATAAGTTGCATAGTGTGTACTGTGTACTGTCGCCGCGTTAGGTAGTCTGGTGCGTGAATGTTTTGTGATTTTCAGTTCTTTAGTTTGTGTAATTGTGTGGTATTATTAATTATGGTTTAATTATTTCTGTTGTTTAGGGTTATTTACTATTATTAACATTTGTAATATTGAGCCGATAACATCGCCGATTAATTTATGAAGTACAGCGCTGGGTACTCCGCGTAATGTGATTTTCAGTGCTTTAGTTTGTGTAACATTTTAATACACAATGGCCTGCTACATTAAGGTAAGATTTTCATCTTTTCATAATTATACGCATGGATTCCATGTCACCGTGTGAGTGTGTGTGTGAAATATTCAAATTGCTGTGAAATATTTCTTTTCCTATTCTTCTATACTATATAAACACGAGAAATATAATTTTAAACGGCGGTCGAACCTATTTACGGAGAAAAAAAATTAAATAATTTCTCCCATAAGACGCCAAAAAACGCCACGTTATTTGCCGCGTAAACTTACGAAGTACAGCGCTGTGTACTCCGCGCAATGACATCATAACTCGTCATTCGCTGTGCATCTGTGCCCCGTTGCTTAATTAACATGGCGGCCATTCACTTTACATGCGCGCTTATGGGAGTAATTATTTAATTTTTTTTTCTCCGTAAATAGGTTCGACCGCCGTTTAAAATTATTTTTCTCGTGTTTATATAGTATAGAAGAATAGGAAAAGAAATATTTCACCGCAATTTGAGCTTAAGTAGTATCGTAAATAATTACCTAATTGTTTTGTGTTAACTTATGCTATTTATTGTAATTGTATTAAGAAGGTTTAATGTTCACAGAAATGAAGGAAAATGTAATTATAAATGTATTATGAACATAAGATATATTAAGCCTATAGAAAAATTAAGGAATTTGGAAAAAACTTTATGCAAAAACAACAGTAGCCAGTGTTATACTGTATTTTATTATCACAGATTGTATTTTGTAGTAATAGGAAAGCAAATGGTATACAGAAGTATTAATTTTAAATAAATTTATAAGAAATAAAATTGTCAAACTAGTAGCTTTGGAAATACTGGACAAAAACTAATCAAATGTCTATGTCCAAAAAAGAAATTCGATGGTACTAGTATCTTTAAGATTGAAGCTAGTATAAGAAAATTGTATTAAATTTTAAGAAACTTGTTCATTTTGGGACCGAAAACAGAAACCATGACACACAATGTTACAAGGTTTCCACCAATAGGAATTTTACACTTTGTATCTTGACAACCCAAATATTATATGAAAAATTATTAGTTCATTATTAGATTTTGAAGAGTTAACATTAAGTCTACATACAACTCGGATATATAAAAAGCTGATCCTACATTGAACTGGAGTGAGGTTAAGCCTAATAGGGACCTAACATAAATGAAGAACGAAGTAATATAATATCTAAAATGAAGAATAATTATTAAAAGTGGAAGAAGTAAGAGGAAATAATATTAAAGCAAAGTATTATAAATAATACTAAGAAGTAAAAAACATTCATAATTACGAAAGATTACACTTCACATATACATTTTCCACACATGTACAAATTATATCTAACCTTTCACTTATAAAGTAAACTGATAATTATAGATTACTTTCACTATTAACCTATTATTTTATAGTAATATAACTGTTGGAAGTGTAATAATCACACGAATACGGTTAACCTAAAATACTGACCGTTGTTTAAATACGAACTGTTGTAACATTAATTATGATTTACTTGTTAATGCACTATATATTGTATTGCATTTATATGTTATTTTGTACTTCACAAAAGGTATTTTGTTGACATTTCTGTAGTCAAAAGGACTTAAGACCTGATAAATATAAATAATAAACTGTTAACCTGTATTCCATCAGAAATATACGGGAGTTAGTGCAACCAACTGAACATTTGTAAACATATACGGAGCAATTTTAACGATTATAAAATTATTTAAATTTGCTATAAAAGAAAGAAAATAAGAGTGATAGAAATAAAACAGTATTGAAGACTTTTAATTGCTTAATTAATTTATGTTGGTGTAATGGTATCTTTATTTTTCATATAGTTGAACGTAATTTTTTTATCAACAAAGAGAGGTGGCAACACTGACATTCGGAACGAAATTCGAATTGAATACTACTAAAAGTAAGTATTTAAAACTGTTACAGTGAGAAGAAATTTATCAAGAATTTAATAATTCCAACACATAAGAATTAACAATCAACCGAATTAATAAAAATTCAGATATCAGATACTACCAGAAACTAAGTAATTACAATTTTTTGTAGTTTAAAAAAATTTTAACTGTTTTTATTGATAAAACAATTTGGTGCCTACCATAAAGATCCAGAGAACAATAATTTTAATTCTAATTTTCATTCATTTAAAATTAACAACACAAGAAACAAAACTACTTCTGATTCAAGTAAGGCAAACCACATACACAAAATAAGAGTCATTACAAATTGGCACCAACAAAGAAGGGGCTAACAAACACACAATATAACTGAATGTTATAATACGCACCAAAGTTTGTAGGACGCACAAATTGTTAAATGTAATTTGTGAGGTCTAAGCTTTTACTTAGATTCTTGGAATTGTTTAAGCTGCCTAATATTTTCTAGTAAACACGTTTTATTACGCACCATTATGTACAGTTATACGGACGTACATTATGTTAATGTAAAGTATATCGTTAATGGTTACCTTGATATAAATATTTGTAGGTGGTCAGTTTTAATAATAGGAAATCTAGATTCAAAGCAGATCAGCAACACTGTACAATAAATTCTTGACATATCATGAAATTTGCTTGTATCGAATAATTAATACTGAATGTTTTTAATTACCGTCAAACACGGAGATACGGGAAAACATGCGTATAACATCTGTCTTTAAAATAGTCGACTATCTGTTCTGTTGTATTGTATTGTAACTCTATTGTATTCAATCTTCAAGTTATGAATGAAAGTATTTTATAGAAAGTTCTCTGTAGGCTTCTTGTCCGCTTTCAACTCTGTCCTTTAAAATATCGACCTCAAAAGGATTGAAAAGCGTTTGCTTTATTAGTTGTGAATAAAACTTGTTTGTTCTGGAAGTTATTGGATTAGAAATTCATAATTCCTCAACGTAAATGTGAATTATGTTTATACTGCAAAAGCAGTAACTATTTCAGACAGTTTCAAAGTTCTGTAACGAGCTGCGGTTGTAGTGCTGGTAACTGATTGGGAATTTCCGGAATATTGGAGAGTTTCGTGAGGAATCGAAATTGCGAACTAGCTGGCGTTCGTTGCACCCAATTAAAACATTTTCAGCGTTCAACATAAATTAGGCATAAGAAAGGCGTAAAACGTTTACAAGTTTTTAAACTATTGAATTATAAAGAACTTCTTGGAAACCGGTAGGCTACAAAATTTAATGTAAGCATGGGACAAAAGTTATATAAGTTTATCGAATCGTACATTATGAAGCACTTTATTATTCAGGGAATGGGTATTTATATTTACTTATTTATATATTCTACTTCAAATGTTTCAGATGCTGGAGTTTTACTGAAAATTCAGTATGAATTTGATGCTCAACTCATGAGTTATTTTAGAAACAAAAGCTAACTCTCACTCGCTTATAAAATAAGTAATGGTTATCTAAGTGATCTTGATATGATTATTGCTGTAACTCGTTTTCTTAATTTTATTACTAACTCAGTTTTACATATATAGTGGGGTTGAAAAAAAAATAGCCCTCGTTTAACAACTTAGCTGCAATTCCGAACTGTGACTACGTAACAAGAACGTGCAAATGAGTAATTTTTATAACTAAGAAGAAAAAAAGTCAACACGGTAGTAATTCGTTGGTGACAGAGTTTTTTCGAAACACAATTGATAATAAAACTCAAACTATGCGAATATAAATGAACATATGTGTGAAAAACGAATAGAAAATTTACAAAAAGTCTCAGATGTGACACCTTTCTTTAGGAACGTTTGACATCACAGGGAGCAAGAATCATATCCGTCGCTCTAAATTAGAGGCAGAGTAAGCATTAATGTTTCTCAGTACTGGGGATTACAAGACACATGAAATTCTACCCAAGACCTCGTATTAATTTAAAGGCTGGTAAAAGATAACACTCTTCTTTTTGACGTATGGCATGTACCAATAATAAAATATGGCTAGAAGCCCAGACATAAATGATCTCGTAAAATTGTCACTGTCAGTCATTTAAAGAGAGGAAGAGCGTTTTGTTGAAGGTCACTAACCTTAGCCACTTTATAGCAAAAGCAAAACAACTATTTCTTTTAAGAATTTGCTAACTGCTATAATTTTTTTTTTTTTTTTTTTATTGTTCGACTAAGCTTTTCGTCATTAGTGACATTTTCAGGTCTTAAACAACCTGGTTGTCAGTCAACCTGAAGATGTCAGTAATGACAAAAAGCTTAGTCGAACAATAAAAAAAAAAAAAAAAAAAAAAAAAAATTATAGCAGTTAGCAAATTTATAAAAGAAATAGTAAGGATGGCTGCTAATTTAAACAATACGAAGAATAAAAGCAAAACAAACTGAAGTTACAAGCTAAATAAACATACTAATTGGTTATGTGAATTTCGGCAATGCAATATGAATATACTGTATCGTTACAAGAAGAATGTTCAGAAAAATTTATTTATTTTATGAGTTTAATTTTACTCTTAGACAAAATTTGTCTTTTTAAGTAAGATCCTCTTTACCTTCCAAATGTTTATTATATTAATATACGAGGTTTGATGAAAAAGTTCGTACAATTTTTCAATTTCGACCGTTACAAGTTTCCGATTAAAAAGCTACTTTTATGTGATATTGATACACATATTAATGACAATCGACTAAAATTGTATGCATAATTTAGATTTCACTGTTAACTGAGTAAGTCGTCCTTGGAAATGATAGGAGATTTTCTGGTTGAAGAACATGGATCTTACACATTTTTTGTAAGCTGTGAGATAAACTGCTCTGTCCTGGTAAACGTGTTCAGAAGGCTTTTGGCGAGAATCCTATGCGTGAACAAGCGGTTTACGAGCTTCAAAGATTGTGGTTGTCAGATGAAGATTTTGATTTCGTGTTCCACGAAATTTCATTGCTAGGTGCAGTGATAAATAAAGAGTATTATTCGGACATTTTACGCCATTCGCATGAAGCTGTTTGTAGAAAACGGCCAGATTTACGGAAGAATAATGTATGAAAACTGCAGCTGGCAATGCGCCTGGACGCATGTCATTGCTTTCTAAGAATTTTTGCCAGGCTAAGCAAAAGAAAACATCATATGATGACATGGCAACTGCCGTATTCACCTGATGTGTACTACCGCGATCTTCCCTCCTCCCAGTAGTGATAATTTCCACAAAATGACAATGTTTTGCAAACGTTAAAGACGTAAAATGAAAATCGCTAAGCGAGCTCAAGGCTGTAATAAAAAGTGCGTGCTTGAAATATTTGGAAGACTGCAAAACGGATAGCTTAATCGTGTTATATTCGACTGAGACTACTTTGAAGGGGGCAGTGTAAGTATCGATGAATGAAGGCAAAATTTTTAAAATAAACAAGAACTGCTAAAATTTTGATCAAACCTCGTTTAATCTTTATGACTTAGGCCCTACTCAGTGAGTTAAATTCGAATGTTAAAAAACAATTACTTTATGTTTACTTTATTTTATGAAAAAGATAAATTACTGGAAACTTTTTAATTTCAGGATTCTTAATTTAGAAATCGTGGATAGTTAAGCTAAACAAAGAGTACCTTATCAGTATCGATAATTAGTATCCAGCATTTCATAATCGAAGTAAACGTACGTTTAATGTGGAGAATGTAATAATATTGACCGACAGAAATATGTTTCACTAGTCTTCGATAGAGGCTGGTGGATATGAAAAGAAAATAAATTTTTGAAATCCACGTAATCGAGAGATTCGTAACCTTTGTTATGTGGACGCTCGTACGGAGGATCATTAATCATAAGATTGTTTGGTTTTATTTGACGTCTGGGAAAGCGAAATACTCGCTGCCGTTTTTGTGTACAAGGGAATGTAGAAGAAAAGGTTGGAAAAAACTTATGCGTGTGTATGTGTGTGTGTTTGTTTGTTTGGATTAATTTGTGTGGTATACTGTTAAATGAGAACAATAAGCTGAAAATTTAGTTTTAATGTATTGTCTCACCTTATGAAATGTGTGTTATAGTATATGAAAATTTTGTTGGATTATAAAAATTGTGTTGGTACGTTTATTAAACATTATGACAGGTTCTATATATGTATAAAGAAACGTTTTCAAAATATAACGCTTTAAGACAATTTCACGACGCGAATGTTTTTGGATGTAACTATAATTATTTATTATGTAGTGGTAAGGCAGTATAGTAGATTCTGACGGTAAACCATGTGTTTTATTCATCCAGTACGTATTCGAATCCGTTCTGGGTGGGTCAACCGTCTAATGCATATTCACGTGTTGAGTTATCGTGTCATCATCTTTAGCAAGGATTAAATCAATAACGGCCAGTCACTCTAACGCTTCTTCGGACGTCCCACACCTCTCCGTTCTTTCGGCTTGTAATTCAATAAATGTTTGGGAATGCGGAGGTCATTCATTCGGTTAAGACGTTCTAACCATTTTAGCCGATACCGCGCAATCCTATCGAGTATACTCAATTCTCAGTGTCTGTCGAACAGATCCTGTTCTTTTGCGTCTTGAAGAGTAAAATCTCACGTGCCTGAGAAATCTTATTTCGGTCGCTTGAATACGACTTATTCCTCATAAAGTGAAATTTTCAGACCCATAGAGAAGTATGGGAAGGTGAGTAGAACGGCAGTAGTGCTTCTTTACTTGTTGAATTTAGCGTTTCCCTGGTGGTTCCACACATACAGTTGAACTTATGTAACTTCTTCACCACGTCATACATATTCATTGTCGGTCATACATAGTCATGAGTGTATCGCATTGAAGCCAAATTCCCGTTACAAAAATAATTCTACGATTTACCTTTTGCTTACTGGTTCAGATTTTCTTTCTTCAGTATTCGAGCACTAGAATCGGTGTGGCTAATCATCATAACTCTCTGCAACTTGGTGGAAACCTGTTTTAATGTTATTCAGAATATGGTAGTTAAGATGTTTATTTTCGCCGTTTTTCCCTTTACTTGTCAAATAAAGCGAAAAACGACAAGTAAATGGAACCAAGGACATTGTTCTGACCAGTGAAATTACTTGCAAACTAAAACCCTAAAATTTAAATAGGTTCTTTACAAATTCTTCATGGGTTATGTGATCCTCTCTTTTTAAATAGGCTGTCTTTTCTATATCTATCTTTACCATCTCGTAATTTTCCACAACGAGCCCAATCGTAATTAAACATAAATTTATCATACGTGGGAATTATCTGCTGCAACTCACAAACAGATTTCTTCAGGCTTTAATGGTTGTATGCTATAATAACCTAATCATTCAGCTATGCTGCTAAAATGCAGCATTTTTAGGCTCTACTTCCACTTCCTTATAGAACTGTATAACACACACACACACACACACACACACACACACACACACACACACACACACACACACACACACACACACACACACACACACACACACACACACACACACACACACACACACACACACACACACACACACACACACACACACACACACACACACACACACACACACACACACACACACACACACACACACACACACACACACACACACACACACACACACACACACACATATTGCAACAGTACGTCTGCGTACGTTACTGTGCATTGTCGCAGTTAGTTAAAAAAACTGTTATATTAGAATAAATAATTAATAATTTTTAATTTTTTAAAGAAAAGCGTATTGAAAGCTGTAAGTAACCAGCGAACGGGAACACCGAATGTGCAGGACGGTACATGCAGATCACGCCACACACCAGCTGAGTGTGTGTACAGTGTATTTTATATGTGTGTGTGTAAGCCAGTTGACCCCGGCATAGCGTCACCCTTGAATAAATGTGAATTAAAAAAGTAATTTATTTAAATTTTGGTAAGTGCGCGTAAGATATGACAAAACAAAGTACGCCACGTTATTAATAATATAAAGACGCGCACATGTGCAATATCTAGTGCGAAACAAATAATGCATATTAATGCAGTGTAAATAAAAGTGAATAGAACCAAGAACAATTAAAGTATAGAAAAACTGTTAACATACAATTATACATAAAAAAAATTACCGATCATATGAACATCGAGTAATAAACAAAAGACTTCGCATGTTGCGAATAAAATTAAAATAAATACGAAAAATAAAAGAATCTGTAAAGGGACGCTCGACGAACTATAACAATGTAAATCGTGCACAGAATGGTTGAAACATGATTTTTGCGCCCGACAGTATAAATAAGCGGGGGGCACCAGCCTCGACCTTCATTCACTGGAACACATCTGCAGCCGAAGGCTATGCCCGACGGTGGAGCATCCAATGTCGATATCCCAGCAGTACCGTACGAGTCATCTGAATGCTGAGTGGACCAGGAGGACCGGACGACGGACTCCAGGAGGATCAGATGACAACGGATGATCGACACAGGACTCAGGATCATGACGAGGAATCACTGAGTATCACCGCACACCAATAAGGTGACATAAAACCATTTTTTACTCGTCAACCAACGAGTCATAAAAGACATTAAAAAGAAAAGAGTAAAGAGACAATGATAAACTTTAATAGTGTAAATAATAATTGTAAAATCTAATTGGTTAAATTGTAGTAATTTGTAATGATATTTAACATTTACGAAATTATTTTTGAAATTATAACGTAGCATAAAGCTTAAGTCATTCTAAAATTGATTGGTATTTCATGAATACGATATAGATATGTAGGCACACAAAGCAAAGTAGTAATAATATAAAAAAAATATGGAATTTAAAGAGAAATAAAATCTGAGCAAGTCAAAAGCACATTATATATTATACAAATTTCTATTTATACATGTCAATTTATATCTTGTGTATTATATTTATGAATATTTGTGTAATATTATTTGTATAGAGACGATAATTGTGTGTATGATGAGCAGACACAAAAGAAAAATATTTTGCGAATAATAATGACGAAATTTTAATTCGTAATTTTTGAAAATTTTATTTAATAAAATTTTGAATGATTTTTACAAAGTCGATATGATATAAGAAGTGTTATTATTATTTTAAAAACACACCATACACCTTTTCTCGTTATAATATTGTAGCATGACAGATAATCCACTAAGTAATAATTCCATTATGATCATAAATAAATTTAAATTACATTAACTCAAAAGAAAATTCAAAGGAAAATAATTAAATATCAAAGGAAAATAATTAAATATCAAAGAAAAATACAACCATAAAGGAAAAAGTAAAATTAAATCATAAAAATGCAACAAAAAAGTATCAAGAAAATTAAATCCAAAGAAACTAAATAAAATCAGGATAATACCCAGGTAGGATAGGAGCAGGTAATAAAGAAGATACCCCGAACCAACCAACAGACAAAATAAAACCAAATTACCTTGGAAAACCCAAGAAGGAAGAAGTGAAGAAAAGAAGATATAGGATGGGAGGACTACCAGGAATACCCATGATAAACCTATTACAAACAATAACAAACCCCGAACCAAATTTTAATGTCAACCAAAGACAGTATAACACCCCAAAACCTCATAGAAATGTACAATAATTATAAACAAAAGTGTTTAGTAGTGTAAATAGAAGTGCACCGACTAAAGTTTTTATATAATAAAATAAACAAATCTTCACAGTCCATTATGACTAAAGGTTTGGTCTTAGAATATTGTAAAACTCAAATATAAATCAGACCCAACAGTGTAAGTGAACCAGTGCCAGTGATTTAAATATAATAAACTACAAGTAAAGGTGTAACTGTTACTTTAACTATGTACTATTGAATAACTTTAATATTTTATATAAATACAGAGATAACATGTCCTGAAATATTGTTGGAAAAATATTTCTAATGTTTCATAGAAGAGGCCACTTTTTATCAAAACACATTCTTTGAAATGTAAATGATAAAAAGAGCAGGTGGGGAATAATTACTGTGACAGGGGATTAAAATATAATACATAATATAAACAGGGAGGACTGCAATCAATTTAAGTTTAACAAAAAAGAAAAATTAAATGGCTAATTATGTTTGTGTTTAAAGCCTATGAACTTCATATTTCAAGGTGGTATATAGAATAAGGATTATGATTAAGATAAGAATGTTTATTAATATAACAGTGTTCATACAGCCTAAAATGTCTATGTATGCATACTATACTAGTTTATAAAATGTTTGTTATGTATTTTTAAAAATAGTTCAAACTAAAATATCTAACTTTAAAGACTAGTAATTAATTTTCAATATTGTTTTTGTATTATGAGCATGAATACAATGCTACATGTGCCAATAGTTATATAAGAAGATTTTATTTAATATTGTGTTAACTTTAGAAAGTCAGAAGGGGTATAGAAATAACATTATTCGAAAAACAGTATATGTAAAACTATAAAATCTAGGCCAAATAAGAAATTCCAAATAACATTTTAATTAAGTAAGGAAGTTAAATAAACCAAGTAAACTAATGAGATTTATATAAGGTGAATCAATCACCAATTACTATAACTGAAACTATACTTTAAAAGAATAATATAAAAAGATGTATATAATTATTAAAAAATTTGCAAAATGTAATACCTAACAATTTCAGAGGAGGAATAGTAAATTCATGAATTATAACTAAAAGAATGATCAATTGATAAATTTGTAAGAAATTAAGGAAAGGAAAGATTTATATCAATCGGAAATTTATTATAATCATATTTATAACACATAAGATGGCTAAAATTTTGGACAAGAACAGGAAGCAGATATTGAGCCTATATTTCCAAAATGACAGAAATATAGCAATTTTGACAAAAAACTTTATAAAGATGGACTATTGTATGTCAAATTAAGCAGAAGGAGTTAAAGAAACCACTTATGTAATTACTAGTTCACGAAAGTAATCAATAACCAAAATATATTCTGAATATAATGTACTGTAAATCACATGCATAGGAAGTGAATAATAATTGAAACAATACTTTTCTAATATTAACTTGGCAAGATATTTCAGGAGACGAAGGAAGTAAAACAGTTCTTATTTAACATTGAGAGTGAACAGTTGAATTAAGCTCGCGCTAATAACACGGATAGCGAATACGTTAATGGCGTATAACGGTTGAGCCTATCTTACATTAAAACAGTCGAGAGTTACGGAAAAATTGAACTTAAACATAAAATCAGTTAATACAACCACCACAAACGGTGAAAACAATTAAAACTGAACGAAATACAAGTGAAATAAAATAATAAAACTATAAAACAAGAAATATAACTTAACCAAACGAACATCACATTTTTCGACATACAAGCAACAGAAGTGAACACACCTAATACAAAACATTTAATCAGTGAACACGGAACACTTAACCAGGACACCTCTCACAACACGATAGACATTATCCAATATTGCAGAACCAAGGAAGCAGTTGAGAAGGCAGCTTTATTAGCAGAAAATTCAGCGTCATCATTCCAGTTTTACTGCAAATAAGAAGTGTCGGCCATTTTGAAAATTCCCATCATGCAACACCACCTCCACTGATTGAATTCGGCGTTCGCTGTTGGTAAAACGATTCAACTTTATAAACATTATATATCATTAGTTCATTTTGTAATTATTAATTATTAAGATATATTTGTGAATGTTATACTTTCTATACTTGCCCCTTCTCTGACTATTATAATTATAACCGTTCAAAGAACCAGTCGAAAATATTTCTATATAATAACCTGTATTAACAATCGATTACCCCTGTGCAAGAGTCGAGTGTTCTATATGTGATAATCGATTTTAAATCGATATTATTAAATTTGTCAATAAAATATATCAAATCTACGCTTTGATTTAATTTTTATTTTAGAATTTTTATAAATAAAGAGTTAATTCACAACAGGATCAAAGAAAAAGGCGACATTACTCAAGTGGGAGTAATATACTTGAGAAAGAAGAAAGATAGCCCATCGATTAGTGAAATGAGACAATCCTATTAACAATAAATTTATTTACAGTGAAAAAGAAGCGAATTTATTGACATTATTAATACAGATTAAAACAAAATTTTCACACGACACTATTACAAGGATTATTATTTAAATTATTGAACATAAAAACAGACATTAATATTTTTTTTTTGAAATTTTTTAAAATTAAAACAAAAAATTTTTTTTATATTCGTACTTGTTACTATATATATATATATAATATCAGTATCATCAGAGGTTTCTAAGTCAAACCTTAAAAACTTCTGATGATACTGATATTTTTCAGAGAAACGTGCGTCAGGTGTTAAAAAGAATATACAAAATTATACTACTTGCAGAAGAAACAAATTGAAAACAACACAAATTATATAATTACTGCAAGAAACATCGAGTTATTTATATAGAAATATATATATAATAACGTTGCAGAACTCAGACCCTATAAGTGATCCACAAATATAATATAGCTGTAAGAGAAGTAAACTAATTTGAAGCATAATGATCAATAACTATACAAAGGTAATGAGAGAATAAAAAGAAAAATAGTAGACAAAGATAATAAATGAGTGAATAGACTAGACTGACAGACAAATGACTGTGACCCAACCCCAGTGATTGGCCAGATAAAGGCTATAAAATAAAAAGTAAACAAATAAAAACCTAACTAATATTTCATTTTGTAGCATGAATTGCCCAAGTTATGTAAAAGAAAGTACATCACCAGTAATAAACATGTAAACCCATTGTTATTATATTATGATGATAAAAATACTACCAAGAAAGGGTAGAATAGAATCGAATTGTAAAGACTTGATGAAGGAATTATAGGTTAATAGCCCAAAAAACTAACTTTACACAAAGTTGTATGAGTAACTTTGTGATTTAGAATGTTATGTGTTTTAAAATAACATTATTAATATAAAAACAAACACATGAGGTTTTAAAAACTGACTTTAAAATTAGATTTGTCAAAACTAATTTAAACCAAGAGTGAGAGGTAGGTAGTGAGTGTTAATGATAACCAGTGAACCAAACTAATATATGATAGCAACAGTGATTGTAAAACTTAAAGAATTTGAAGATGAATCACTACTGTGAATTTAAACAGAGTGTATTACAAATGTGACTGTACTTTAATAAACACTTAACCAGTGTAATCAGTGAACAGTGAAGGTGATAGATAGGATAGGGATGAGTTAATATGAACAATTAATAGTAGTAATAAAAGAAAAGAACAGTGGTAATAAACAATAAACAATACTAAAATGTTGATAGATAAACAATAAGAAACATTAGTAGTGTGTAGAACCTATGGTATAAGAATTATGTTACACGATTATTAAAAGATAAGTTTTAGTAGAAAATAAGATCAATTTAAAAACCATGTTGTTAGATTTAATTAAAGGAATCCTTTTGTTCAATTAAGAAATAATGTTAAATGTTCATACAAATGGTAGACAACAAAGTTAGTATGTCAACCAATTTTATTGTGTTAATACGTAAGAAACAAATTACTTATAATTTAAATAATAGTAAAACATCCTATGTTACAAAATAGTAACAAGGATGGTGATCACAATATTGTAAATGGTGTCAGACACCATGCACCAAAGTTGTTGCTAGTTTATCTAAAAAATTTGTATTTTAAAAAAAGGAATGGGGCTGGATCATGAGAAGACCATAAACCATTTTAATGTTATATGTTACCATAGAAAGATTAAGTAGTAAAAAGTTTGTGTAAGAAATATTAGAAAATACAGACAAGCAATTGTATTAGTTTAATAATCACAATAGTACTCACAATTGTAATAAGATAGGAAAAAAGGATGTTAGACAAATGAACTAGCAAAGGTCCAGGAATGATTTTTTAAAATTATAATAACATTTATTTATTGTAAAATGAGCCAAAGTCATTCAAAAGCAGACACTATAACTAAGTAATGGCAAGCAGAACCTATGAAAGTAATAGGTAATGTTTAAATTGTGTAAATTAAAAGAAATTCCGGACATTTATAGCTTAGGCCTATAAAATGCCTAACTGTCAAAATTCAGAAAAAGCAAGTTATAAGCCATTAACCATTGTATTTAAGAAATAAGACAAAGTGACTTGTTAATTTCAATTATCTAACCATAAGAGTATGTCAGAAATAGAATAAACATAAAAAATAAGTGAAATATGTAATAAAATAACATTAGCAAATTGGTCAAAACGTTGATACAGGACCGAGCCCAGCATTATAGGATATCAAATTAATCTTTGAAAGAAAATAAAGACATTGATGTTAATATCTCACACATTGGTAATAACACCAATGAATTATAGCAATTATAAAATATTAGGTCAATTTGGGGCCAAAAACCCAAGCTTTCATAACAATGTAAACAAAATTCTTAACTAATCAGAAGCAGAAAATTATGTTTGGAATTAAGAAAACCGTTAGAATTTTTAGACAGTCCATTATTAACGCTCAAGGTAGGCAGATGCCAAACTGAATCCGCTCTAATTAAAAAGTAATAAGAGGGAAATGTACTCAAAATGAAGAAATATGAATAATAGAAATTGAATCTGGATCCATTGAACACATGATGAAACCATAAATCAAAATTCAATAATTGAAATTAAAAAAACATTGACTAAATAAAATAGAAAAAAAGAAAACCCGAATGATGAAGAACTAAATACTATAATCAACAATATTTTGAAGAATTACCTGGGACTAATCAGAAGAAACAACAAGGTTTTGTTAAGTATAAATTAATTCTATATACTTGCGAATAAAATTAATTAACTTTCCCACAACACAATAACTCTCACTCTGAACTTGGTATAATAAATTCTTTCAAAGATTAGTTGAAACTATATCTTAAAAAAAAAAACTGAACAACTTCACAAACCATTATTGAAAAATTATTTAAAACTGCATCAGCCTATTTGAAACTGTAACTTAACCTCTATGCGACGCCTATAAGTCGACACACTTTTTAGACACTAAGAACCGAGTTGTAAGTAAACCTGTATAGTATTTAATTAACATTGATGTAAGGTTGTGTACTTTCATAAACATCTTGCTTTATTTTGTTGTAATCCAAACAAGTTATTCATCGTTCTGAACAAAACATTGTATCATTAACCAGAACGCTTCAAGACACGGCTGACCATTCGATGAGCGAGTAAAATTTAATAGCCGGAGCAAACTTTTTTATAATAACAAATATTTTCTACTTAATTTATAAATAATCAGCGAATCTGGACACTAATAAATTAGTACTGAACACTAATATACGTTCCTTGTTTTATTTGATATATATCTTAATAATTGTGTACTCTAGCAGTGAAGAAAATTTTTTACCTGAATTATAGGTTGGCAACACTTCAGATTCCACTCGAGATTTGCATTCGCGCCAGTCCGTTTGGGTAAGTTTAAATAAACAATTATCGAAGAAAAAGAAGACGACGCAGGAAGAAATTTTTAATTGTTTTTAGTAAAACAATTTGGCGCCTATCGGGAATTAAGGTATATTAATATAAGGACAGGTAAGAAGAAGAACGATACACATTTGGTACTGGTTATTAGTGCGTTCGCGATCGTCATCGTTAGCGATAGACTGAAGATCAACGCCGAAGCGAGTCACGTTACATAATCAATTACTGATCAAACAAAATATGGAAGGACGCTATCGGTGTTTAGTAAGAAGAATGTTGATTGAAAATGTGTATTTAGTTGAGTCGCCAGGATGCAGAAATAATGAAGAGAGTGGACTGTATACAATTTATTTATTTGAATTCAAAAGTACATTTGAAATATGAAGTTAGCAGTTGTTATGAATCACAGGTTGGCTAATAAGCATGATGTATGTACAACGTATCAAAAATATTAAATTACATTAATAATGGGCCTAATGGGCCATAAGTAAAGTGTGTTGGCCTAAGGCCTACATTGAATGTCGCGACAAGAAAAATATGACAGTGAAAGGCGGGCGTGCCGACCGCCGCTTTCAAGCGTTTGAGACGTACTGTACAGAGCTTCAACATGAATAATCAGATTAGAACAAAAAGTAAGAAGCAGATTAGCCAACCTATAAAGTAAAATTATCGCGCTACTGCACATAAGGTGCCCGTCAAAATCAATCGATTTTTTACCACCTTTTTAGTAAATTATTATACATTTTGTAACTTAGTTTAAAACATACAGTGTTCTTAATAATGAGAGTTAGTTTCAAGGCTAAGTTGAACCTTGAGTTATAATATTAGATAACAGCTATACGTTAATGGTTTAGCGATAAGCATGAATAAGATAAGCCTTAAAGATAAGCGTTTGTAAGCCAAGGTTGGCGAACAACTGATTTCAAACATGAACAAAAATGTCTGCGTTGGCAAGTGTTGCCGTCACATATTGTATGTGTACAATATCGAACGTTATGAAACATGAAAAAATACATAATTAGACAATGCTTAATAATGTATGATCGGAACCTCATCACATGATGGCCCGATAGTTTGTAACCCTATGCATGTCATAGATGGTTACCGTGAAATAGTTGAGGCCAGTAGACCTGTACAGAGAATTATTTACATAAACAAAATTGCCACAAATTACATGTTTAAGCGTAAATGTAGCATGGCGTCATGTATTGACCAAGTCATGCTGTTCCTGATGTTTCAGGAACTTACAATATGTAGTTATGTAAGAACAAGCTATAGATAGCTGACTGAATGCAAGCACAAATATGATGACATGTATGTCATAATTTAAACAGAAATAATAATTGTGCAATGCTTAATCATAAAATATAAATACAATATAACAATACAATATAACAATACAATATAAAATAAATCTAGACGTGGCATGGTTACATGCAGTAGACGCAAAAACGATACGTTTTACATAAACGCAAGTTATATAATGAATACAATAAACAACAATTTAGTTAATTACAATATGAATAATTGCAATGGCATAAGTAACAAATACGATACTGTGATTACAAACGTAGTACACGAGTTGAACAATCTAAAAGATCAGAATGATCACAGTTGCACACCACTATATAAAAATTATCCCGATTAGCGCTTTCAAGCCTCACAGCCCATCGTCAGATCGGAATAGGCAGAAATTATTTTAAAAACAAACCCTTCACCCCTCTCCCCCACCCTGCTCACACACAACAAGCTATAATATAAATGACCCTTCCCCACCCCCTAAAACCTGTCCACACCATCTGTACAGTTACATATTTTTCTAGCAAATTCCTTGTGTTTCAGTGTGTGTGTGTGTGTGCATCCTTTTAAACTTACCCTACTTCCTCTCCACACACATGGGTCAGTCACACACCCTTATTTTAACCATCCAATTAGTACTATGCAAATAATTCTTAATCTTATCTATCTGTCCTCTATCATTTACTTCTTAATCATGTTATAAAATATTTCTTCATTATCAAATTTAATTTTAATATTCATTAAATTGTCTAACCCTTTTTCTCTTTCTTTTAATATTTCTAACTCCTCTCTAAGCTTCCTTTCAACTGTGTTATTTACTACTTTTACAATTTCGTATTCTTCCAAAGGATTAACAAACTTATGGTTGTCTTCTATGAAATGTCTTGCATATAACGAATTGGTTGTTCTATTACCTTCTCCACGTTTGTGGTCAGACAACCTGCATACGAATTTTCGTCCTGTCTCACCTAGGTACACTTTGTTGCAGTCTTTACATTTTAATTTATAAATTCCGCTTTTCTGTAATACTGGAATTTTTTCTATATTCTTATTCCTTATCTTATCAAATACCGTTTCACATTTTTTAATAGCTATATCTACTCCATATTTATTAAAACATTTTATAATTTTTCTAGTATGTGAACCTATGTATGTCAATGACCCTGCATAATTCTTTTGTTCTGGTTCTATTTTAGCTTTTTGTATGTTAACCCTTTTCATAACTTTATCCACTATGTTGGTGTTAAAATTTCTTCATTAAACGTCTGTTAAGATGTGCAATCGACTACAGGTAATGGGCAACAACAATGAGGTAATAAACGACAACAATAAGGTAAGTAAAGTTTTTAAATATCTGAAGTTAAAAGTTAAATTGAAGAGGGTTTTAAGTAAAATATGGTTTAATAAACAATGTCTGGATAATAATGTCATCCCAAAGTACGCTCAAGTTAAAATTAAAAATAAGAACAGTGTAGCCAAAAAAGTAAAAGAACAAAGCGAGAAGTTGTGGATAAAACTGGAAATAAGGTCACTCTACGGCTTAATCAATAGATATAATAGGGAATTATATGACAGACACATAGAATTGTTAAGAATATACTCGTATGTAGAGTTAGAAGAAATATTATATAATTTTGGTTTGGGGTACGTAGAAAAGAAATTGGAAAATAAAAATAAAAAAATGGTAGATAAGTTAAATAAATTAATAAGAAAGAACGAAGTAAAAAAGGAACACCTCTCTAAGAATAACTATGAAAAAAGAGTAATAAACCTTACAGAGGTGAATTTCAATACAGAAGAAAAAGAAATGTTAGCAAAAGGCTTAAAATACGCACCGCCACCAGAATTAAATCAAGAAAAAACGATTATTGAATGCGAAAGCATAATACAAAAACTAGGAAATGAAAATGATAAAAAAAGAATAAGGTGGGAAGTAGGGAATGTAGTAGATAAAATATTTAAGAAAAGTTTGTATAATTCAAAAAATGAACAAAAAATCAAATCAACTGTAACTAAACTAAAGAATAAAATAAAGAAAAATGATATTATAGTTACGAAGGCGGACAAAGGAAATACAATGGTACTACTGAGAAAGGACGAATACATAAAGAAAACGGAAGAATTTATAAGGGAAGGACCATACGAGGAAATAAAATATGATTATACAAGTAAGTACCAGTCAAGGATAAAACAAATGATGAAACAGATAACATTTATAGAAGAAAATAAGAAAAAGTATTTATTGGAAAGTAATCCAACAGCACCAACTTTTAAAAGTCAGGTTAAGATACATAAAGAAGGAAAACCAATTAGACCGATTGTTTCTTTTATTAATGCACCTATTTATAAATTATCAAAGGAAGTTAGCAGAGTACTGAGAGAGAAATATGAATTTGGGACAAAATACAACATAGAGAATAATATAAAATTGATAGAAAAATTAGAAAATATTAGGATTAATGTGAATACAAAATTGATATCACTAGATGTTAAGGACATGTTTACCAATATCACAGTAAATAAAGTTATTAAGTTAATAAACGATAATAATATGGGAGAATACAGGTATAAAAATCAGTTGATGAAAGTAATTAAAGAATGTGTAAATCAGAACTATTCTAGGTTTAATAACAAGTTTTATATACAGAAAAAAGGTTTACCTATGGGGTCTTCATTATCCCCTATTCTTGCTGAAATATACATGAATGATTTTGAAAAGCAATTAATAACTTCCACTAAGTATAAAGACAATATAAAATTATGGTCTAGATACGTTGATGATGTATTAGTAATTTGGGAAGGAAGCATGGAAGAAGTGCATGAGTTTATAAATGAGGTAAATAATAAGGATAAAAACTTACAATTTAAAGAAGAGATAGGAGGTAAGAAAATAAATTACTTAGATTTGAACATAGAAATTAAGGATAATGAGAAACTACAGTTTGGGATATTTAGGAAAGGGTCGTATTCTGATATAATTATACCAAGAGAGTCTTACCACCCATATAGATATAAAATGGCGGCAATCAATACATTTTGTTACAGAGCTCAGAAGTGTTTAAAAGAGACCGAATCAAAAGTTAGGGAGTTAAAAACGATAAAGGGAATTGTAAGGAATAATAATTATAACACCAACATAGTGGATAAAGTTATGAAAAGGGTTAACATACAAAAAGCTAAAATAGAACCAGAACAAAAGAATTATGCAGGGTCATTGACATACATAGGTTCACATACTAGAAAAATTATAAAATGTTTTAATAAATATGGAGTAGATATAGCTATTAAAAAATGTGAAACGGTATTTGATAAGATAAGGAATAAGAATATAGAAAAAATTCCAGTATTACAGAAAAGCGGAATTTATAAATTAAAATGTAAAGACTGCAACAAAGTGTACCTAGGTGAGACAGGACGAAAATTCGTATGCAGGTTGTCTGACCACAAACGTGGAGAAGGTAATAGAACAACCAATTCGTTATATGCAAGACATTTCATAGAAGACAACCATAAGTTTGTTAATCCTTTGGAAGAATACGAAATTGTAAAAGTAGTAAATAACACAGTTGAAAGGAAGCTTAGAGAGGAATTAGAAATATTAAAAGAAAGAGAAAAAGGGTTAGACAATTTAATGAATATTAAAATTAAATTTGATAATGAAGAAATATTTTATAACATGATTAAGAAGTAAATGATAGAGGACAGATAGATAAGATTAAGAATTATTTGCATAGTACTAATTGGATGGTTAAAATAAGGGTGTGTGACTGACCCATGTGTGTGGAGAGGAAGTAGGGTAAGTTTAAAAGGATGCACACACACACACACACTGAAACACAAGGAATTTGCTAGAAAAATATGTAACTGTACAGATGGTGTGGACAGGTTTTAGGGGGTGGGGAAGGGTCATTTATATTATAGCTTGTTGTGTGTGAGCAGGGTGGGGGAGAGGGGTGAAGGGTTTGTTTTTAAAATAATTTCTGCCTATTCCGATCTGACGATGGGCTGTGAGGCTTGAAAGCGCTAATCGGGATAATTTTTATATAGTGGTGTGCAACTGTGATCATTCTGATTGTGATTTCAACCATTAACACAAATTTCTTCATTAAAAATCTAAAAGATATTCACAGAACAATAAATCACACATATTAGCAACTGTGTAAAGAAATGCATGCATGGTTGCGCAACTGCAAAACATGCAAATATTATATAACAAATTTTTATAAAATAATACCACCAAGAAAACATGACACATACCCAAAACATCAAAATGTAAATGTGTAAGACATAGTATGCCACACAAAATTAACATACAAATACAAAATAGTAATATACCACCATAAAACTATGATGATTATAGAAGCACGCAATGGCGCAAAATTGATATGAAAATGTTGTGATAATGCATCACAATTAAGTTGACCAAATGGTCATAATAAGTAATAAGCCAATGGCTGAGTAAAATAGCATTGTGCTAAGTGATCATAATAATCTTGTCAAATCTCGTCCCGCGCTGGCAATAGACATAACTTATGTACTGGTCTCCGCAAAACACCAGTAGGTGTGCGAATGTCTACGACTCGAATTAAGTTATCTGGGCCGGGAAATGTGGCGGTAATTACACCAAATTTCCAGGCTAATGGAGGTAAATTATCCTCAATAAGCAAAACTAGGTCACCAATGGAAACATTATCCTTAGCGAATTTCTATTTGTGACGCTGTTGCAACTGGTGCAAATAGTCGCGAGACCATGCCTTCCAAATGCCTTGGACAAACCTTTGTAGAAGTTGCCAACGCCCAAGACGAGAAATAGGAATGTGAGATAAGTCTGGGTCCGGTATCGCCGTTAATGGTGCGCAAATCAAAAAATGGCCAGGTGTGAGTGGCACCGGATTATTTACATCCGAAGAGATGGCAAATAAAGGTCGAGTTCAGACATGCCTCTATCTGAGACAAAACTGTCGTAAACTCCTCGAAGGTGAGTATAGATTTGCCTACCACGCGGCGCAGATGAAACTTCAAACTCTTTATGCCGCTCTCCCAAAGGCCACCGAAATGAGGTGACGAGGGCGGAATAAATGACCATGATATCCCCTGAGAGGACGTGAATGACTTGAGCGAAGAGATGGCATCCTTATTATTCCAAAGGTTGTAGAGATCATGTAGGATATTCCGAGCCTTCCTAAAGTTTGTGCCATTATCGGAGTATAATTGACTGGGTATGCCCCTTCGGGCCATGAAACGACGTAATGCAGCTATAAACGCACTGGCAGTAAGGTCGGAAACCAATTCCAGGTAAATGGCCCTAGTCGCTAAGCAAATAAACAAAGACACGTATGCCTTAGAAAGAGTTCTGGATTTCTGCCCGCCATGACGGATCATGAAGGGACCACCATAATCAACCGCGCAGAATAGAAACGGCCTTGAGGGAGTGACTCTAGGGGATGGTAAAATACCAAGCCTCTGAACCTGCTGTTTGGCACTAAACCTGAGACACTTGACACATTTACGAATGATGGAGCGAATGACTATCCTGGCATTAACAATCCACCAACGTTGACGCAGTGAGTGATGCACGAGTTGAGCACCAGCGTGAAGTAAACGAATATGTTCGCGTTCAATGATGAGGCGAATAATATGCGCCGATAGGGGTAAGACAATAGGATGTTTAGCGTCGTACGGTAATTGCGACTGCTGTAATGGCTCGCCCACGCGTATCACTCCAGAATCATCAAGAAACGGGTCGAGAGAAGCCAACTTACTCCTAATGGAAACAGAAGATCCGTTATGAAGACAATTAATTTCGGCTGCGAAGTGGATCGACTGAGATTGTTTTATGAAGAAATTGAGAGCATGATGAATTTCGACAGGGGTAAGATCGCCCGTAAATTTGTCAGCACTTGAGAGTCTAATATTTCTGATGAACCGAAAACAGTAAGCGTACACGCGCGTTAGACGATGCAACGAGGAAAAGTCCAAAGAAAGGTCGATAGCCAGAGTAGACATTAGAGAGAGGTTATGGGTATGTTTCTCTTCCGCAGTGACTTCAGAAGACGACGGAGTGGAAGGTAAAAAGGGTGGGAAAGGATTGGAATCTGACGATTGAGACAAACAAGTGGGACCGTGCCACCAAAGCGAACAATCGCGCAAAACGTCAGGGTGGCACCCCCTGGAGATAATATCAGCAGGATTGTGTCTAGAATTGATGTGATGCCAAGTATAAGGTTGCGTAAGACGCTGAATTTCAGCAACACGATTAGCGACGTATGTTTTCCACCTCATAGACTGGGCATGAATCCAGTAAAGAGACACCATAGAGTCAGAATACAAATGAACACTATCAATGAACGAATGAAGAGCAGGAACGACCTTAAATACGAGTCGCGATAACAACAAGCAAGCGCAGAGTTCGATGCGAGGTAATGACACCTGTCGTAAGGGAGCTACGCGAGATTTAGAACACAGGAGATGACAAGAGGCCGATGAATCTTGATAAATGACTCTGACATAAATACAACAGCCAAACCCCCTTTCAGAAGCATCCGAAAAACCATGTAATTCAACTGTACTTGCCTCACGCTTACAACGAATAGATTGTGGGACCACAATTTTGCTAATCAGACCCAATTTGTCGCACAAAGAATGCCAATCCGAACGTGATTGGCCGGGGATCGGTTCATCCCAACCAAGCTTGCAAAGCCAGAGTTGCTGCAAAAACAGTTTGTACAAAAAGACAACGGGACCGATCAGTCCAAGAGGATCGTATATGCCTGCAATAATCGAGAGAATTCTCCTCTTGGAGATGCTTGATTCAACTGGGAATGATTTAATGTCGAACAGAAATGAATCGGCAGTATTATTCCAGAGAATGCCTAGGGTACGCACATTGTCCTGTTTGTTTAGGGGGCGTGATAAATTGTCATGATTTGCGACCACTATGGGTTCATTAGATGCCCATTTATGCAACGTGAAACCATATTGACTTAATAACGCACCTAAATCAGATTTCAGCTTGGTCAGATCAGAGATGGTGTCCGAACCGGTAAGCAGATCGTCAACATAGACATCGTTCGTTATAGCTAACGCCGCATCAGGAAAGGAAGTTTGATGGTCCCTACCAATTTGTATAAGACAGCGAGTGGTCAAAAACGAAGCACTAGCCGTGCCGTAGGTTACCGTTCGCAATGCAAAGTGTTTAAATGGTTCGAGAGGAGAATCACGCCACAGAATGCGTTGATAGTGACAATCCCCTTCAGCTACGCGAATCTGTCGATACATCTTCTCGATGTTGGCGAGAGAACATATTTATGCATGCGGAAACGTAAAAGAATGGAAAAAAGGTCTTGTTGAACATTCGGGCCTACCAACAATATGTCATTGAGAGAAAGGCCATTGGTAGTCTTGGACGAACCATAAAAAACGACGCGCAGTTTTGTGGTCAAGCTAGACTGTTTAAATACGGCATGGTGAGGCAGATAATAAGTATTTGACGCTCCTGAATTGATAGCGCAATTATCTATAAGCGTCATGTGTCCAAGATCCTTATATTCGTTAATAAAGTCTGCGTAATCGCGCGCGAGCTTAGCATCACGCCTAAATCGACGCTCTAATTTCAAGAATCTTGCTTCATCATTGGTGTAAGATTCCCCCAAGTAGAGATTATCGGGCTTAAATGGGAGTGAAACCACGAAACTACCCTCGTGGTTGCGCTGGGTAGAGCGCACGAAATGCTCTTCAAGGCTGACTCGTTATCAGGGGTGTTGTCAGGAATAGTTTCTGCTTCCCAAAATCATTCGAGAGACTGCAAAATTTGACTGTCGTTGTTCCTAGCTAGGAACAAACAGCAGGACCCTCGTTACGGCAGTGTTTGGGTAAATTGGCAGCCAAAATGTAGCCTAGCTTTGTTTCCTGAATGATGGGAAAATTAGGGCCGCGTATGTATTTATTAGCTAAAATTAAGTCCAGGTAAAATTGTGCCCCTAAGAGTATGTCGATTTGGGACGATATGTTGAAATCTGGGTCAGCCAGAAAAATGTTGCTCGGAATGTGGAATTGATTTATGTCAAACGATTTTGCCGGCAGATTGTGGGTTAACGTAGATAAGATAGCACATTTCGCCTCGAAGCTATATCTCTGATAACGAGAAATAATGCGTATAGACTCAAGATCAGTTGCGTAACACGCTGTATTGTTTATACCCGTAATTGGTATGTTGGATTTAGTTAAATTAAGCTGTAATTTCCTTGCAAATGATTTTGTGCAAAAATTTATTTGTGACCCGGCGTCTAAAAGAACTCTTGCCCTATGTCTGTTGCCAGCCTGGTCAATGACAAATACAACTGCTGTTGATAAAAGGACATTGTTCGTGGATTGTAATTTGAGCGAACAATAGTTACTGCTGGCAGATATTGATTTCGGCACGTTGTTCGCGTGCAACAATGTGTGGTGTCGTTTTGAACAGATCTTACACACCTGCTTATTCTTACAGCTAGATACAAGATGATCTGATCTAAGACAATTGATACAACATTTATGACTTGATACAAATTGTCCCCGCTCAGCGGTGCTTAATGTACGAAATTTATCACATATGTAAAGCGGGTGATTAGATTTACAACACAAACATGAATAATTGCTTGCCGCTGAGTGATAACTCTTAAATGTAGTACTGCCAGCAGTGTTTCTTGATTTATATTTATCATATTTATTGTTAAGTCTTAAATTAGGTTTGTTGAGTTGCTGTCCGGCTTCGATAGGCAGTGTATTTTCTAACAGCTGTCTACGTGAGTTTAAAAAATGAGTGAAATCTTGAAAGTTAGGTAAATTGTCAGGGTCTATTGACTCCTTCCATAGTTTAAAGGTAGTAGGGTCGAGTTTAGTTGATAATAATTTTATAATAATAAATTCAAATGAATTCAGTGACAGTTGCATTGCCGCCAGTGAATTAACGGAAGACGTTATTGTGTTTGTGAATTCTGCCAAACTTTGGACAGAGTCCTTAATTGTCGACTTGACTTGAAGTAAATTTTGAACATAGTATTTTGCTAGTATGAACTTGTTGTCATACCTTTCGGACAGCAAACTCAACGCTATTGAATAATTTTCCTTACAGATGGGTAGTGACTTAATTAAATCTAAAGGTTCATTTTTTAAAGAAGAATGTTAATAATGTAACTTCTGCACTGGCGTTAAATCGGATCTTGTATGCACCAAGTCCGTAAAAATTGAATGAAAATGCTGCCATTCCAATATGTTGCCTGAGAAGCAGGGCAAACTTATTGGTTTTAATTGCATGTGTGTCGATAATATGGGAGGTACAGTCTGAAAACATTAAATGTATCAAGTAATTGCAAAATATTTGCTTCAGTCGAAGCAATTCTTCGACCTCAACTTCTTGAGCCGCGCTCATGTCTTTACAAGTAAGTTCTATTTCAGACTCCACCTCGTCGTACTTCGATGCCAAGCTTTTCAGACTTTCTAGCCTTACTGTTAAAAAATGTTTTGTGCTGGAATTTATATCAAAGTTATTTACGGCAGATTGTATTCGCACTATTGCGGACTTTAAGCCGCCTCTCTTTCTGGTTAACACTTTGAGGCCTTCTTCAGCCATTGTACGCACCTTGTTATGCTGTTATTGAGGTGATACCTTGTAGGCGATGTCCTGCAGCGTCGACGCCTTGGAGAAGATGGCAAACGCAGCTCGGAGAGATGACCGCCTTGTTTGAAGCACTGTAGCTCGCAGGCTCTTGCGAAGATGTTGTCAGGAGGCTCAAAGGTGACGAGCGAAATGCCGATGGAAATCACGCCACGGTCGTATCATCGGATATGCTAATTCGCCCGTGATGGCCAGAAATAGTGGCAGAAAAATATTAATTAGGAATGATGCATCAAAAACCGGTCCGGAGGACCAAAAATGTTTAGTAAGAAGAATGTTGATTGAAAATGTGTATTTAGTTGATTCGCCAGGATGAAGAAATGATGAAGAGAGTGGACTGTATACAATTTATTTATTTGAATTCAAAAGTACATTTGAAATATGAAGTTAGCAGTTGTTATGAATCACAGGTTGGCTAATAAGCATGATGTATGTACAACGTATCAAAAATATTAAATTACATTAATAACGGGCCTAATGGGCCATAAGTAAAGTGTGTTGGCCTAAGGCCTACATTGAATGTCGCGACAAGAAAAATATGACAGTGAAAGGCGGGCGTGCCGACCGCCGCTTTCAAGCGTTTGAGACGTACTGTACAGAGCTTCGACATGAATAATCAGATTAGAACAAAAAGTAAGAAGCAGATTAGCCAACCTATAAAGTAAAATTATCGCGCTACTGCACAATCGGCTTCTTTATAAATTGATGCCAACAACTTGGGGCTTTTAAAAGAGGTACAGAAGTACTTTATAATATATATGTTAAAAAACGGAGGTGATAACCTAAACCCTTGTCTAACCCCTCTATTTATCACTTTCTTAAAGACGCTACTATATTCAGTTCTTACCATGATTGCCGTATCTTTGTGGATACTTCTTTAAACACCGATTAGAAGTTTTAGTATGCTGGTATTTTTCTATCAAATTCTAACCTGAAAATTAATTGTCTGATATTAACGGAAGATTTATACAACAAGAAACCCATCTGGATAAAAACAAAAACACAAGATTACGTCATGAAACAAGAAAGTTTTACGCATCAGGATGATTCATTCTAAAACAAAAAAGAAAAACTGAAGACTTAAAAAATGAAAAGAAAGTAATAAGAAAGATTCTTGTCTCAAAGATAAATGGAGACAAACGGAAGAAAGTAAACAGTAAAGAATTATATATGGAAAATCGTTAGGACACTATCAAGTACATTCTGTGGACATTTTGTTCTAATGATTCTGAGATCTGTCGTCCATTTACAAAAAGGGATTTGTCAAAAAAAAAAAGGATTTGCAAAATGTTATTTAATCAAATCTTCATTACTTTATAACAGTAGTTGCTGAACAATCTAGTAATATTAGTTTAGTACAATGTGTTGATGAAATATATGGAACGAGGAAGCTAATGAAGATAATGATAATGTTATTTTTATGTATTTTATTCTCAAAAATGATTAGTTCATTTGTAAACACATGTATCTTATTTTTCAATTTGTTGTAATTATCGTTATCTTACAATAAATGGCTTGATTGAAATGAAACAATATGCCTGTAGTTATTGCCTATTCTTCTTCTCATACGAGGCAATGCTGCTGCAGTTTGTGGGGATAAATCCTACAAATAGCAGAAAAACGGGATGAGTCTATATTGCATTTGTTATTATTTTAAAAAGTAGTTACCCCTTATTTTTAATATTTACATATTATATTTAAACAATATTTTAGACTTTTTAGAGTGAAATATTTTCTGGTATTATTCAAAATAAATAAAGTATCACTGTTGCACACCACTATAGAAAAATTATTCCGATTAGCGCTTTAAAGCTTTACAGGTTATCATCAAATCGGAAATAAAAATGTAACTAGTGTGCAACAGCGATAATTCTGTTTGTGATTATAACCACTAACACAACTTTCTTAATTTAAAAATAAATAAAGTAGTAGGGCGTATCAGTTTTTTGTGTTTACTACAAAAAAGTTTTTTTTTGACATATGCAAATTTTGCAAACGTGGACACAGATATTAACGAAATTAATATTTGATGGCGGCTCAGTAGACCAGTGGGTACGACACCTGGCTACTAATCTAGAGGCCCTGGGTTCGATTCCCGGGCCCGCACCATAAAATCAAGGTACGTTTTACAGTCCCCAGATCGACTCTGCCTGTTGAAAATGAGTACCTGGGACAACATTCTGGGGATCATAATGGGCGGCTGAAGCGTAGTGCTGGCCTCACTGCCTCCCTTGTATGCCGTACGGCTCGCATATGGCAGCCTACCCTGCCTGATTCCTAAGCTGCTTCGGTGGTACACATGGGAGCCATTATTATTTATAATATTTGATCATTTTGATAAAAAAACACGACCAAAATTTGTTGGTTTATAAGAATAACTTACCGTAAGTGATCATCCTGGAAGAACAAATTCTAGACATGGATAGGCCTATTTTTTGAGAAAGGCTGAAGGAATTCAGAAGTTTAAAGAAGAAAAGATAAAATAAACAACAACTGTCTTGGTAAAAAAAGGAAGAAAAATGATGAAAGGACATAGTGAAAATATGAAGTATTTCTGGAGGAAAGACAGTGAGAAGTTTTTCATAAGTCCATAGCTGGCCAAGGTCAAAAGTATTGAATTACGGTGGAAAATGTCAAGTCGCCGTAGAGCAGGAATTTAGAGCACTAGGAGTAGTTAGTTAGACTATGACGATAAAGAACGCATAATTTTATACAGTTCTCTGCGCAGTTTTGGAACAGTGCAAATATGATTAATGGCGCCGGATAAACAATAGTTTGGGGTTGTACACAGAGGCGGCCATTGTGTGCTGCTGCATGTGGTTAGTTAAGTCTGAGTCTATCTCGCTGCGTGCGACAGGATACACTACATTTACTCGGCGAATTAATAATAGCGCCTCCGAAGGATAAGCCTGTCGCCGTAATCACACACACACTCGCCGTATTGATACTGTCTGTTCGGTTCAGACGACTTTAACGAAACAGAGGAACTGAACTTTTCATTGTGCCAACACAGCGTTAATGAAATCTTATGTCCTCACTTATTGACGTGCAAACAATTAACAAAGTGGCGTTCTGTAGTCAACGTCGAGGAGAAAAACGACTCAACATTCAACATTTAAAGAAATAAAAAAAACAGATATTAAACTGTTGGAAGTTTTGGAGTTTTGTTTGATTCCAAGCGGAACGTGAAACGCTTGTAAGTGGAGTTTGTGCAACTTTCATTGACCTGTATTTGTAAATGTACACTAAAATATTTAATAAGGTATTCAAGAGCTCCGTAGCGATTTGAATACCGCACACACACACACACACACACACACACACACACACACACACACACACACACACACACACACACACACACACACACACACACACACACACACACACACACACACACACACACACACACACACACACACACACACACACACACACACACACACACACACACACACACACACACACACACACACACACACACACACACACACACACACACACACACACACACACACACACACACACACACACACACACACACAAAGAAACCTACTCAGGACGTAATACTGTTTATTACTATTCAGTTTATTACCAGTGTATTAGTAATGTTGTTATTGTTTCGGCTACCACTTCTTATGACAAATACAATGACTTCAGTTATTAATAAAAACATTATTTTTACCTTCCACTTCTTACCTATAGGTCTACGTTAATTTTTTTCTTGCATACAGATTGTCGTTTGCGTCCGTCTCATCGTGTTATTAAAATGCTAAGTTTGTTAAATACGCTATTGGACCTCTTCTAAAAAAGTCTACTTGAGTATTAGAAAACAATAATATGTACAAGTTTATATTGGTTTAGAAATTCCGAAGTATACGGTAGTATATTAATTACTACTACCATTTAATATACGTCAAAAAATCAACAGCAAACAAAGGTCAAGTGGTGCTGGACAATGTGTAAAATATTTTATCCATATCTGTCAAGGCGTTCCGCTAAGAAACAAAATAAAATTATCTCGGAAGAGAGAGGTTTTACTTGTTTGCAGTAACATTAGTATATTTAGGTCGCTTATTACCGCGACAAGAGAAAAGTCAGATCTCTGAGCCTTGTAAGATCATCGTTGTAAACGCAGTTTCTAGGTTACGCTAAACAGTATTGCATGTGATAAATCCTTTCCTTAGGTGTTCATGATCAACAATGGTTACATTTTATGCAGCATTCACAACACTGTATGACGCTTGGTGGGGAGCACAGGGCATTGCAGCGTGAGGAAACCGGTCTAAACAAACGGTCACGTATAAACAAGAATCTAATAATACTTGTCTGGCTGTTTCACTCACTGTACGTGCTTGCTCATTGTATCTCTTTTACTAATTTTGTCTATTCAAGAGCACTGATATATTATCTTCTTAATTCATTTGTCAAATCATCAACTACAAAGTTATCCATAATCATTTTATTAAATTTAAGGAGCGTATGTGTAAGAATCTTTTAAAGATTTTCGTACTCCAGAAATTAGAATGTAATAAACACGGCTGAAGAAACTATTGTAAACAAAACAATCACCACTTGATGAATCGTCCAACGTAATCAGACTTCTAAACGGCGGCTGTCGCCAATATGTAGACTGAAAGTAATCCAGAATAATGTTCAATAATATGCGTCCTTAACAAGTACTCGAAAACTCTAGAGGGTACTTGAGTGCATCTTTTGTAGAAACACGCACCTGCTTGGCTAGTCGAGAAACGTGTAGAAGGACGCTCTTCCTTTTCGAGAGGGCTCCATGGTTACATTTTTTACAATTAATAATCACCAACTTGTGCGCCATCCACGCCAAGAGGGTCACCATAAGACATCCAGCTGGCAATCCTTCTTCTTCTCCTTCTGTACTCACTTGTGCTGCACAAGGGGCTGGGCCTACTGGATCCTGATGTCAACAAAATTATGCCTAACCTTCTGACGTACTCCTCAACAGAATTTCTCCATTTCTTCCTCTCCATTGATAAACGTTCCTCTCAATTACCTCTCGTTATTTATTCATTCGCCATACGTAGCCTTACCATTTTATCCTCTGCATTTGTATATGTACGCTTCTAAATTCTAGATTATTTTTTTTGTGCACCACCTTCCACTGCCTTCCTTGACTGAACCCGTTATTCTTCTAAGCGTTTTCCTTTTAACTCTGTCACGTGGTTTCCAATACAGTTGTAGCTTCTTGTGTAATACTGTTGTTGTATACAGTTGTACCTTTGTTTCTTTCTCACTAAAGGACTCTTTAAAATATTCTTAAGTGAATAATATGCTGTGCTCACAGGACATAATTTTTTACAACTTCTATGTCTTATCTGACATGATATTCACAGAACAACTTGTCTATTTGGAAGACGAGATTATGTGAAATACAAAACTTGTAGTTGATACTAAATATATAAAAACAATCAACTAACAAAATAAAATAAATGTATTTAAATAATATTTTAACAATAAAAATAAATATATTATATTATTGTTTAACATAATTATTAATAATCTTTTTCGTTTGAGTATTGATGTATTTTGCTTCCAATTATCTCCAATAATAAATATTCAATATTCAAATATATTTTATAATAAAATATAATAATATTCAAACGACGACAATGTCGTTTGCTAAAAGTGAACGTAAAAGTTAATGACCAAATAGAACTTAATGAAATGAGAATACAGATTGACTAGAATGAAGTCTATTATTCCACTTTAAATAATATTCATAATTTACTACGTAATAAAATGGAACTGTGTAACGTTAATACACACACACATATGTGTGTATATTGATTAAAATATATTTTAAATATGTATATTGTAACATTACGTTTCTTCCCCTCCTCTTTTATCATTTTCCCATAATAAAATATAATTATAAATCAGGTTGAAGTACAAAAAAACATACTTATTAACCAAATTAAGAAACTAAATATAATATAAAATGTAATACTAGTATTAGTAGTGATGAAAGTAATAACCAGTGTACTAACTAAAGAAATAGTAGTGTGGACTAACTAATGTAAACAAAAGAAGTGAAACTTAAGTTAAAAGAAGAAAATGTGTACTGTCTAAGAGTAGAACAGTAATAAGCCTATGTAACAGAAATAGGTGAAATATATTTAAATAAATTAGTGTAAGTAATGATGAATGATGTAATAATCATTGTTTTTAGTGCTAAAGTTAGTAGGTAAAGGTGAAGGTTGCTTTGTGAATAATTATAAGTATGAGAAGGAATGAATGTTATGTTTTGAAGACTGGCTTTGACCTAGAAGGCTAATAAGAGTCATAATATGTTTTAAAATAGTTATTGGTAATTAATTGTTTTGTGTTAACTTATGCTATTTATTGTAATTGTATTAAGAAGGTTTAATGTTCACAAAAATGAAGAAAAATGTAATTATAAATGTATTATGAACATAAGATATATTAGGCCTATAAAAAAATTAAGGAATTTGGAAAAAACGTTCTGCAAAAACTACAGTAGTCAGTGGTATACTGTATTTTATTATCACAGATTGTATTTTGTAGTAACAGGAAAGCAAATGGTATACAGAAGGATTAATTTAAATACATTTATAAGAAATAAAATTGTCAAACTAGTAACTTTGGATCTACTGGACAAAAACTAATCAAATGTCTATGTCCACAAAGAAATTTGATGGTACTAGTATCTTTAAGATTGAAGCTAGTATAAGAAAATTGTATTCATTTTAAGAAAATTGTATTAAATTTTCAGAAATTTGTTCATTTTGGGACCGAAAACAGAAACCATAACACACAATGTTACAAGGTTTCCACCAATAGGAATTTTACACTTTGTATCTTGACAACCCAAATATTATATGAAAGATTATTAGTTCATTATTAGATTTTGAAGAGTTAACATTAAGTCTACATACAACTCGGATATATAAAAAGCTGATCCTACATTGAACTGGAGTGAGGTTAAGCCTAATACCGACTTAACATAAATGAAGAACGAAGTAATATAATATCTAAAATGAAGAATAATTATTAAAAGTGGAAGAAGTAAGTGGAAATAATATTAAAGCAAAGTATTATAAATAATACTAAGAAGTAAAAAACATTCATAATTACGAAAGATTACACTTCACATATACATTTTCCACACATGTACAAATTATATCTAACCTTTCACTTATAAAGTAAACTGATAATTATAGATTACTTTCACTGTTAACCTATTATTTTATAGTAATATAACTGTTGGAAGTGTAATAATCACACGAATACGGTTAACCTAAAATACTGACCGTTGTTTAAATACGAACTGTTGTAACATTAATTATGATTTACTTGTTAATGCACTATATATTTTATTGCATTTATATGTTATTTTGTACTTCACAAAAGGTATTTTTGTTGACATTTCTGTAGTCAAAAGGACTTAAGACCTGATAAATATAAATAATAAACTGTTAACCTGTATTCCATCAGAAATATACGGGAGTTAGTGCAACCAACTGAACATTTGTAAACATATACGGAGCAATTTTAACGATTATAAAATTATTTAAATTTGCTATAAAAGAAAGAAAATAAGAGTGATAGAAATAAAACAGTATTGAAGACTTTTAATTGCTTAATTAATTTATTTTGGTGTAATGGTATCTTTATTTTTCATATAGTTGAACGTAATTTTTTTATCAACAAAGAGAGGTGGCAACACTGACATTCGGAACGAAATTCGAATTGAATACTACTAAAAGTAAGTATTTAAAACTGTTACAGTGAGAAGAAATTTATCAAGAATTTAATAATTCCAACACATAAGAATTAACAATCAACCGAATTAATAAAAATTCAGACATCAGATACTACCAGAAACTAAGTAATTACAATTTTTTGTAGTTTAAAAAAATTTTAACTGTTTTTATTGATAAAACAATTTGGTGCCTACCATAAAGATCCAGAGAACAATAATTTTAATTCTAATTTTCATTCAACACAAGAAACAAAACTACTTCTGATTCAAGTAAGGCAAACCACATACACAAAATAAGAGTCATTACAAATTGGCACCAACAAAGAAGGGGCTAACAACACACAATATAACTGAATGTTATAATACGCACCAAAGTGTGTAGGCCGCACAAATTGTTAAATGTAATTTATGAGGTCTAAGCTTTTACTTAGATTCTTGGAATTGTTTAAGCTGCCTAATATTTTCTAGTAAACATGTTTTATTACGCATCATTATGTAAAGTTATATGGACGTACATTATGTTAATGTAAAGTATATCGTTAATGGTTCCTTGATATAAATATTTGTAGGTGGTCAGTTTCAGTAATAGGAAATCTAGATTCAAAGCAGATCAGCAACACTGTACAATGTAAATTCTTGACATATCATGAAATTTGCTTGTATCGAATAATTAATACTGAATGTTTTTAATTACCGTCAAACACGGAGATACTGGAAAACATGCGTATAACATCTGTCTTTAAAATAGTCGACTATCTGTTCTGTTGTATTGTATTGTAACTCTGTTGTATTCAATCTTCAAGTTATGAATGAAACTATTTTATAGAAAGTTCTCTGTAGGCTTCTTGTCCGCTTTCAACTCTGTCCTTTAAAATATCGACCTCAAAAGCATTGAAAGGCGTTTGCTTTATTAGTTGTGAATAAAACTTGTTTGTTCTGGAAGTTATTGGATTAGAAACTCATAATTCCTCAATGTAAAGGTGAATTATGTTTATACTGCAAAAGCAGTAACTATTTCAGACAGTTTCAAAGTTCTGTAACCGAGCTGCGGTCGTAGTGCTGGCAACTGATTGGGAATTTGCGGAATGTTGGAGAGTTTCGTGAGGAATCGAAATTGCGAACTAGCTGGCGTTCGTTGCACCCAATTAAAACATTTTCAGCGTTCAACATAAATTAGGCATAAGAAAGGCGTAAAACGTTTACAAGTTTTTAAACTCTTGAATTATAAAGAACTTCTTGGAAACCGGTAGGCTACAAAATTTAATGTAAGCATGGGACAAAAGTTATATAAGTTTATCGAATCGTACATTGTGAAGCACTTCCTTATTCAGGGAATGGGTATTTATATTTACTTATTTATATATTCTACTTCAAAAGTTTCAGATGCTGGAGTTTTGCTGAATATTGAGTATGAATTTGATGCTCAACTCATGAGTTATTTCAGAAACAAAAGCTAACTCTCACTCGCTTATAAAATAAGTAATGGCAAGTGATCTTGAATGATTATTATTGTAACTCGTTTTCTTAATTTTATTACTAACTCGGTTTTACATATATAGTGGGGTTGAAAAAAAAAATTACCCTCATTTTACAACTTTGCTGCAATTCCGAACTGTGACTACGTAACAAGAACGTGCAAATGAGTAATTTTTATAACTAAGAAGAAAAAAAGTCAACGCGGTAGTAATTCGGTGGTGACAGAGTTTTTCGAAACACAATTGATAATAAAACTCAAACTATGCGAATATAAATGAACATATATGTGAATAACGAATAGAAAATTTACAAAAAGTCTAGATGTGACACCTTTCTTTAGGAACGTTTGACATCACAGGGAGCAAGAATCATATCCGTCGTTCTAAATTAGAGGCAGAGTAAGCATTAATGTTTCTCAGTACTGGGGATTACAAGACACATGAAATTCTACCCAAGACCTCGTATTAATTTAAAGGCTGGTAAAAGATAACACTCTTCTGCTTGACGTATGGCATGTACCAATAATAAAATATGGCTAGAGGCCCAGACATAAATGATCTCGTAAAATTGTCACTGTCAGTCATTTAAAGAAGAAAGAGCGTTTTGTTGAAGGTCGCTAACCTTAGCCACTTTATAACAAAAGCAAAACAAACTGAAGTTACAAGCTAAATAAACATGCTAATTGGTTATGTGACTTTCGGCAATACAATATGAATATACTGTATCGTTACAAGAAGAATGTTCAGAAAAATGTATTTATTTTGTGAGCTCAATTTTACTCTCAGACAAGATTTTTCGTTCTAAGTAAGATCCTCTTTACCTTCCAAATGTTTATTATATTCATATACGAGGTTTGATGAAAAAGTTCGTACAATTTTTCAATTTCGACCGTTACAAGTTTCCAATTAAAAAGCTATTTTTATGTGATATTGATACACATATTAATGACAATCGACTAAAATTGTATGCATAATTTAGATTTCACTGTTAACTGAGTAAGTCGTCCTTGGAAATGATAGGAGATTTTCTGGTTGAAGAACATGGATCTTACACATTTTTTGTAAGCTGTGAGATAAACTGCTCTGTCCTGGTAAACGTGTTCAGAAGGCTTTTGGTGAGAATCCTATGCGTGAACAAGCGGTTTACGAGCTTCAAAGATTGTGGTTTTCAGATGAAGATTTTGATTTCGTGTTCCACGAAATTTCATTGCTAGGTGCAGTGATAAATAATGAGTTTTATTCGGACATTTTACGCCATTCGCATGAAGTTGTTCGTAGAAAACGGCCAGATTTACGGAAGAATAATTTATGAAAACTGCAGCTGACAATGCGCCTGGACTCATGTCATTGCTTTCTAAGAATTTTGCCAGGCTAAGCAAAAGAAAACATCATAATGATGACATGGCAACTGCCGTATTCACCTGATGTGTACCACCGCGATCTTCCCTCCTCCCAGTAGTGATAATTTCCACGAAATGACAATGTTTTGCAAACGTTAAAGACGTAAAATAAAAATCGCTAAGCGAGCTCAAGGCTGTAATAAAAAGTGCGTGCTTGAAATATTTGGAAGACTGCAAAACGGACAGCTTAATCGTGTTATATTCGACTGAGACTACCTTGAAGGGGGCAGTGTAAGTATCGATGAATGAAGGCAAAATTTTTAAAATAAACAAGAACTGCTAAACTTTTGATCAAACCTCGTTTAATCTTTATGACTTAGGCCGTACTCAGTGAGTTAAATTCGAATGTTAAAAAACAATTACTTTATGTTTACTTTATTTTATGAAAAAGATAAATTACTGGAAACTTTTTAATTTCAGGATTCTTAATTTAGAAATCATGGATAGTTTAAGCTAAACAAAGAGTACCTTATCAGCATCGATAATTAGTATCCAGCATTTCATAATCGAAGTAAACGTACGTTTAATGTGGAGAATGTAAAGCTGTAATAATATTGACCGACAGAAATACGTTTCACGAGTCTTCGATAGAGGCTAGTGGATATGAAAAGAAAATAAATATTGAAATCCACGTAATCGAGAGATTCGTAACCTTTGTTATGTACACGCTCGTACGGAGGATCATTAATCATAGGATTGTTTGGTTTTATTTGACGTCTGGGAAAGCGAAATACTCGCTGCCGTTTTTGTGTACAAGGGAATGTAGAAGAAAAGGTTGGAAAAAACTTATGCGTGTGTATGCGTGTGTATGTGTGTGTGTTTGTTTGTTTGGATTAATTTGTGTGGTATACTGTTAAATGAGAACAATAAGCTGAAAATTTAGTTTTAATGTATTGTCTCACCTTATGAAATGTGTGTTATAGTATATGAAAATTGTGTTAGATTATAAAAATTGTGTTAGTACGTTTATTAAACATTATGAGAGGTTCTATATATAAACAAACGTTTTCAAAATATAACGCTTTAAGACAATTTCACGACGCGAATGTTTTTGGATGTAACTATAATTATTTATTATGTAGTGGTAAGGCAGTATAGTAGATTCTGACGGTAAACCATGCCTTTTATTCATCCAGTACGTATTCGAATCCGTTCTGGGTGGGTCAACCGTCTAATGCATATTCACATGTTGAGTTATCGTGTCATCATCTTTAGCAAGGATTAAATCAATAACGGCCAGTCACTCTAACGCTTCTTCGGACGTCCCACACCTCTCCGTTCTTTCGGCTTGTAATTCAATAAATGTTTGGGAATGCGGAGGTCATTCATTCGGTTAAGACGTTCCAACCATTTTAGCCGATACCGCGCAATCCTATCGAGTATACTCAATTCTCAGTGTCTGTCGAACAGATCCTGTCCTTTTGCGTCTTGAAGAGTAAAATCTCACGTGCCTGAGAAATCTTATTTCGGTCGCTTGAATACTACTTATTCCTCATAAGTAGAATTTTCTCACCCTTAGAGAAGTATGGGAAGGGGCATCATCTTGTAGAACTTCAGTAGACCTTATTTACTTGTTGATTTTAGAGTTCGCCTGGTGGTCCCACTCATACAGTTGAACTCACGTAATTTCTTCAACAGTAAAAATTCTGTTAGTGATTATAACCACTAACACAACTTTCTTAATTTAAAAATAAATAAAGTAGTAGGGCCTATCAGTTTTTTGTGTTTACTACAAAAACGTTTTTTTTAACATATGCAAATTTTGCAAATGTGAGCACAGATATTAACAAAATTAATGTTTGATCATTTTGATTAAAAAAAACAC